>OY735215.1:24688096-24710596 GCA_963457665.1 Thysanoteuthis rhombus | reverse complement strand
GCAGAGCCCATTTTTTTTATTACCACATGTGAATCAATCGATAATGATAAATATGTGAGAAATAATTTTCAAAGCTGACTTTGGTAAAGGGTCTAATCACCGTTATCGGGTACCAGACGATAGTTTAAAAATTCATCATCACCTTCCTAAAATAGAAAAAATATTCCCTCGGCATAAAAATAATGGCTTCGTACAGAACCTTTGTTTTTGGAAATATCAATATGTGGGACCTCAAATCGAAATGATGGATGTCCAATTTGAGAGAGAAAAAAAAATCTAATCGGACATACTGGGCTAAAATGGAGTATTTCGTGTTTATGTTAGCAACAACTTACCCGCCGTTGCATTGGAAATAAATGATGGAGGAGGAAAATTCGATTTTTGTTTTTTTTCTGTTTCTTTTATATTGTGTCTTTAAAGACAAATAATCAAACATTATTACTGGTCTCAAGGTATCTTGATTTGTTGACTTTCGATAAAATAAATACTTAGATATATAGATTCAATTGGGCGAACAGACGTTGGAAATTATTGAAAAAATATTTTCCTTGTGTTCCTAATTAGGATATCTTTTTTTATTCCTCGCTAAATAAAATTTTCAGCCTAAAGCAAGAACGGTTCAAGACTGATAATGATATGTACGACTCCTTGAAAATTCTTAATCAATTATAATTTAAAGAGTCATTCAGTTGGTGGATTTGAGCCAACATTCTCTTCAGGACGAAAACCGAACAGTCTGACCCAAAAAGACATATGCAATTACGTTACGATTTATTTTCAATTATAAATCCCCAAAAGCCGAGTTTGAAAATCCTTTCTATTACTAACAGTGAAAGTAATCTTTATCACAAAGTAAACGTTCCATAATTATATTCAATAATCAATGAATGATGGCCGAAAGTTTTATTAAAATTCATTGAGTGGTTGAGTTCTAGCAGATTTTTAAATTAGTTTCACAGGTGTATATCTGACATTGAAAATATTCCAATTGATTTTCTGCGTGTTTTTAATTAGTTAATTGATCTTTTTACAAATATAAGCACGAATATCTGAGAAAAGAAAATTATCTCTCTTATGTGATGGAAGAAAAGGATTTCTTATATCAGATAACTCAGGGTTAAATCTTGAAATAAACTAGAAAGGAGCTACAAAAACAGACTGATATCGTAACAAAACACCCACGCCCACTTCGAAGAACGCAAGAGACTGCATTTTAAAAGCTTGAATGCGATGGCAAGTCTGCTTTTCTGGCCTGTTTTGAATTGTGACAAAGATAATCTTTCGTGGTCGAGATTTGTAAATCAAACAGATACACTGAAATTGGAAGACATGGAGGATCATGCCTTCTAAAATGAAAACAACGAACTGAACAATACTTTTACTTTGATTCAAAAAGAGACGAATCTACTATGAATTGTAAATCTTTACTTTTTTATATTTATCAATTCAATGATCAACCTTTAAGAATCAGGGTGGCAGTGCCTACCTTGTCTATTCAGACAGCCTGTCTCTGATATATATACACACACAGACACACAGACACAGACACAGACATATATATATATATATATATATATATATATATATATATATCCAAAGTACATACATTGTGTGCTTATCTATTTGTGATCCTGAAAAGTAGCTAATTAATCTAAAAAATTCCTGAAAGGCATTCAATTATCACTTTACGAATTTATGAGCTCTTTGTTATCTGAGGATCAGATCAGGTGTCGTCTGCCATTTTAATGCCCCAATGACTTCAGTGCTCACGAACTGAATCATGGGAAGAATATCAGGTGAGAGACCGACGGATGGACACATACACAGACAGACAAATAACTGAATACATAATTAATATAAAAATATATTGTATTCCGATACGAAACCCCAAAAATCTTAAATCTCCTTTTTATTTTCTTCATTTTATCAATACGAAGTGTTTTACATCACATTTACTTTCATTTTGCTTTCTCTTTCACAACTATCTCCCTTTCCCCCCTGCATTTCTTATTTCTTTCTTTTAACGATTCTTTTTTTCTCTTTCTTTCTTTACACAGTTTTTTTTCTTGTTGCTGAGTTTTATTTCTTTCTCAGTTTTCTTCTTTATTTGTTTGTTTGTTTGTTTGTTTGTTTGTTAATTTCTTTCTTTCCAAATCCTTGGGAAATCTTCTTTTCCGACTTCTTTCAGCTTTTTACTGTCTGTCTTTGCCTGCTCTCAACAAATCCTTCTTTTCCCAACTTTTTTCCCCTTCTTTTATTTCTGATATTCCAGTTCCTTTTTTGCTTTTATCCTTCTTTCTTCCTTTGCCTTTTTTTTTTCATTCTTTGTTTGCTTCCTTCTTCCCTCCTTCGTTTTTTTTGTTTTATTTATTCATTCTTTGTTTCTTTCTCCCTTTCTTTCTTTCTTTCTTTCTTTCTTTCTTTTTTTCTTTCTTATTTCTTCTACGTTTTCCTTTTGTGCGTTCAATTTACTGACTTTTTGAATAAGATTATCTTTATAATGATCATCATATCATTTAGCTTTCTTCTTCTTCTTCTTCTTCTTCTTCTTCTTTTCTTTCTAAGAAATTCATAGAATAAACAAACAAACAAAATGATATGATCATTAAAAGTTAATTTTATTCAAAATAAATCAACAATTTTTCCTCTTGGGATTTATCGATATAAGATGGCGATTCTCTTTTTTTTTTTTTTTTTTGCAATCATTCAAAATTTATCCAAAAATCCAATTTATCTTGCTCAAATGGACAAATTTCGTCTTTTGGCTGAAGACGTGCCCTTTCTTTAACTATTTCGTTCCTTTTCCTCCATTCAAAATATTTTATGCATGCAATTCACATCGCGCGTTGGTCATGAAACAATCCTTACGGAAATAGCTGATCCTTGACCAGAACACCCTCCCGTGACCTTCATTTGCATATTGTTGAATATCATAAGCGGCAATACTTGCCTCTTCGTTTCCTCTCTTTCTTTGCATTTTCTTTCCTTCTTTCTTCCTTCTTCTTCCTTTTTCTCCTCTTTTCTTCTTCTTCTTCTTCTTCTTCTTCTTCTTCTTCTTCTTCTGTCTTTGTTTCTTTCTTCTTCCAAAGATTTTCAGCACCGCCCTTTTCCCTTCCATATTTCCTTCCTCCCCGATTTGAGTTCATTTCATTCTTCATACTCGCTTTTGTTCTTTTTTCCCAAGATTTTCAAGTCCTCCCTCCCTCTCTCTCCATTCCTTCACCCCTTCCTTTCCACCTCTCTTCCTTCCTTCTATATTTCCAGCCTTGACTTCTTTTCAGTTTTTCATTTCTTTCTTCCCTTCTAATTTGTTTCACTCTTCGTCGTGAGATTTTCAACCCTTTCCTTCCTCGCTTTCTTCCTTCTTTTTTTCCTGTATTTCCAGGCTCAATTTCACTTTTTTTTTCTTACTTTCCTTCATATTTGTTTCATTCTTCTTTTTAAGATTTTCACCACCTTCTTCCCCCCCCGTCGTCCCTCCGTTCCTTGGAGCATGTATTTGTTTTCTTCTCCATTCATTTCAGTCACAGAAAACATTTTCTCTTCTCAATCCGTCAATTTTCTTTTTTCTTCTCCTTTCTTTATTTCCCCCCTTTGTATTCTTCTATATTGTTTCCCTCTTTCTAATCCACTTTTTTTTTCTTTCTTCCCTTTCTGCCCTTCATTTTCTCTTTGTATCAATCTGTATTTAGCCCATCCAAACTGCTCAAAATTCCCTTCAACAAAGTCCGTCAACTTTTTAGAATTCGCTGCCAACATCAATCGCTTGAGCATAAAAAACAACAACAACAAAAAAAAAAAAAACAAAAACAAAGAGAAGAATCAGTTGTTAGTCCCGGACACATGAAATTAATCCTGCTTTGATATTGAGGATGTAGTGGAGAAACTGACTATGGTGTAATAATTCACACCTGCGCTTGCATGATTTAGCCCGGCACGTGCATTTGCATTAGGATGTGAAACCTGGATACTTAGAGAACGACTTGAAAACAAACTCAGAATAGCAAAGAAAGTAATGGAAAGAGCAATGTTAGGAATGACTCTCGTTAATAGAAAAAAATGAATATCAACATGGATCTGATAGAGGACCAAGATATAAGATATTGCATAAGTAATGAAGCAACGAAATAAAGAAATGGGCTGGGCACATAACGAGAAAGTGGGACAACAATGAGGCGAAAGACTAAGCAATTGGTGTCTGTAGAACAGTGGGAACAATGGGAAAAGGCTGGACACAAAATGGAAAGATGAAATCACGGTCGTCATGGAGAGAGATTGGAAAGGCTTATACTGATATCTATATGTATATGTATGTGTGTGTGTGTGTGTGTGTAGGTATTACAGGAATATATAAATTGGCCTATAAACTCACCGTGCCCAAAATAATTTTTTGTCGAGTTTAATAATATCTTTTCTACCGAAATGAAAGTAGACTTTTTGTCACTGCCTTCGGAATTAAGGATTATATAAATTTCTTCTCCTTTATTTTCTGTATCAGAAAACTTTTTTTTCTTTCCAATGGATTTCCTTTTTTTCCCCTCCTTTCTTCAACATTTCAAAATAATCTGCAAAGACCCTTTTTGAATCATCATCTGCAGCGTCGTGTTCCCCCAAATCAACTGCAACTTATGATTTTTGAAAGGCCAGAAACCAAACCAGGGAAAGCCGAGTCTGAATTATGAACAGTACAAAGGCTGACAGAACTTGATGATACAAAGTTTGTTTTTTTTCAAGAAAACCTGAATAAGACATGAAGATTGACTCGCTCGGTCATTGCGAAATCGAACATCGCATAGTACACAAGCTCACTCAATGGTATCTTACTACCGAGTGAGTAACCCAACCGAAGAGTATTTGTTTCTTTCCTGTGCTGTAAGGTCGTCTGATCGTTGCCCAGTTACATCAACGAAATACAGATAGTTCTCGAGATATTAAAAATAGCTGAAGACTTCCCCTCAAACGTAGTGTATTATCAGAAACATGAGATGTTTATGATTAAATGACTTTTCCACTATTCATAATATTAATCCAAAATATTGAATATTATAAAATGGTTTCAGGTTAGAATAGATAAATGAATGTAATATCTTTAATAGAATTAAAAAGATAATCTGTTCTGATCTATTTTATTTTATCTCTACCAACGTGTATTTACAATTTTGTTTTTACTGATCAGTTTCACAATGCCATTGCGATAAACGGACAACTTCTGTTTCCATCTTGCCTTAGTATTGTGTCTGTTTGTTTGTTTGTTTGTTTGTCCACTCAATATCCCAAAAAGTCCTCAGTGAATTTCAATTGTTTTTTCTTGAAGGCAATGAACGAAGAGAGAATTAATTGACTTTGAGGGCAGATACAGGAATTTTATGGTTACCTTCCCTGCATCGAAACCATTTGTGAACCGACTTCCATTCACTCTTTAGTGTCAATGGAGGTCAGCAGAGGTATGCACCGAGTGCTTTCTAGTTTGTACTGAATTGACCGTCGCAATAAGAATACACTAGACTCGGGTTTGGTATTGCTTTTTTCCTCATTGAATCTGTGAAAGACGTTTAATTGGCGAAGGAACGGGTGATCAATCCAAGGGCACAAACACATGCATTCATGAAGGAAAGAGTCAAAACATTAAAAAAAAAAGATTGAAAAAAATCACAAAAAAAAATCAAACAACCTGGCGGTCCAGATCTCTTTCTTTGCAATGTTTTGTGCAGACAACTTTTCAGCCATCTTGTATATTCCTTTCTCTTCTCTCGTTCACTGGCATTGACGACGCTATCGAGACATATCATCTGTATATTTAAAGGGATGATTCATGATCTGGAATTCTTCCTTTTGATATCCGGATAATCAATAAAGTGTGGGTGGCTGAGCGGTTAAAGGTATAGAGAATGGAATCAGTGAGCCGAATTCAGACTCACATAAACAGTTTGCATTAGTCGTATCATTATCCACTCATTTCCGCCAGGTCAATAGGTCATGGGTCAGCATGACTGGATGAAGCCTATCACACTTCTGGGTGTCCTCTCTTAGGGTGGGTCTATGTCCCTTCGACAGGCCTGGCAAGCCAGAAGTGGGTTGTGATGGACTGCACATGTAAAATAAAATACAGTGGAAAAGAATGGACGAAAGTAATATGACCACTGTCTCTACATCTCCTCACGTTACCTCTGGTAAGTGGAAGTTTTAAAAAAATCATGAACTCATTTTTTCTGGTCACAGTTTTTGTATCAGAGGTACAGGTTGCTACCTAGACAGGAGAAACAATTTATTGGCTCATATTGTGAGTTTGATGCTTTGTAGATCATAAGAAAGCACGATATAGTAGGGGAAAAACAGTTCAAGACATCATAGAATCCATGAGAAAACTCGAATGGCGATGGGCTGGTCATGTTTCAATAATGACAAACAGCCGATGAAAATCGCGACTCACAACATGGATTCCCAGAGATCACATGAGATAATGAAGTTGGCAGAATATAAGATGGAGAGATAAACTAGACTATTTCAGAAAGAGATGGCTAAACGAACGATAATTTCTCAAAAAAGCGTTTGTGATCCAAGGATCTAGCCTCATGAATAAAACACGAACATATTTTCCATCAATGCGAGATATTGGTGTTTGAACCCTAATTAAAGCCAGGTATTTGAATTATGGGCTTCTCTAGTTGGAGCATTGACGCAACACAATCGTCCTACTTCATACCAAGGTTTTTAGGAACATAGAAAAACAAGCAATTGCAGTCGAATTTCGAACACGCTTCGCTGATTCTAATATCCGTACTACCCCTCACTCTGTTTCCTTTTCTCCCCTCTATATTATAAATCATTCAATCAGAAAATTTTCCGGCTCATAAGACGATCCTTCCCTACAAAAAATATGTCGAATAAACTGGTGTTAAAAATGAACGAATCGACCATCAAAGTCAAAGATATTTGACTCATAAACGTCTAGTCCAAAAAGATGCTGCGTAAAACCTGAGTCTTATAAGCCAGAAAATCCAGTCAATTTTCGTTTGCCATATTTTCCTAATATGTTACAACGTTTCTATCATCATTTTTGTGGTCTCCATGTTTTGACAACCAAAATAAATTGTCCTTATTTCGCTTGATTTCGTTGAACCTTAAGAACTCCTAAAAAGCATCTGCTCCTTCCAATTCCTCTTGTTTCCTGTTATCGTGAATTCAATTGTGCGGCTCTGCAGCCTGGGATCACAGCTGTTTGACTTGAAAAAAAAGGTGCATTGCCACAAGGGAGAGTTCGAAAAATTGCGAATTCGATTCTCTGGGAAGGACGATATAAACAGACGAGTCAAGAATTAAAAAGGAAATACTAGTCAAGATAAAGGCTTTGGTTTCAAATAATCCAAACCTCACCGGATTTGCGTACATGGAAGGAAGGTCAGAGAGAATCGTAATGAGAGCAGCGATATCGGGAATGCTTGTCTAGAAGAATTACTGAATATTACTCGAATAATTAAGGCAGAAAGTTTCAACACAAATTCAGGGGACGCTTGGAATGATGTATTAAATCCAAAATCTTTAGGATTCTATTTTAAGGGTTGCGCAGCGTAAAGTTCTTTTTACATTGTCTTACTTTATTTCCTAAACTCATCACCCCTTTCCCCCACTGGTCCTCAACCTATTCCGTAAACGTTTCTTTTTGTTAAAACAGTTTTTAAAGCTTGTGAAGAATTGGCTGTAAATGTATAATTTTTTCATCTTTTATACACAATTTCGTTGTCACTGATCAGTTTCACGATTTCATTTAGATCAACTATGTATGCAATAAGGATATTGTTTGTTTGAGATATTTTTCTCTTATCTTTAATTTTTTGGTTAATATTCTCTGTTCTTATTTATAAGGGCTGGTAGTCAGGGGAGGTGTGTTGTCCACCTGCTGCTAAATGGTCATCAACCCCTATAAAGATTTCATGATGTATTCGAATTTCTATGAAACTATTCCAAAGAAAAAGATAATACCAAATCTGTTTCAGTGGGAGAGACCGTAGTTTGAAATAATTGGAGGGAAATACTTTTATCAGCAAAGTTTTTTACCCCTATGTGAGAGTGTCAAGTGTTACGGGGAGTGTTTATTTCTGCAGCATTTTTCTTTTAGTTTCATACATTTCTATCTTTTGAATTAATGTGTACTTTAATATTCAATACGGATTTTCTATGTTGATTGTATACGACGATGCCTATAGAGGCATTTTTATTTGATAAATGAGTAATTAAAAAAATTCCTGGTTGCATTGTCTTACACTGTCTTTTGATTGTTTGGAGATATTGTGTACTAATTTTTTAGTATAATTCCGGCACAGGATCGATCTACAGACGTCCAATATTAGTTTTTTTCAAGCGAGACAGGTTTGGCGGAAGGGTATAGTCGTAACACATTCCAGTAACCGCCCTGTTATCTGCAAATAATTATAATATCTTTTTTATATGTGTTGGGGCAAATGCCTCGTTTTCCCCTGACACCAGTGAATGCTCACGTATCAGTCGTTTATGTCAGTCATTTTACAACGTCCTTCTTCCCCCTCGATAGCTATTTCAATATGATTCTTTCTTCCTTCTTTCCTCCTTTCGTTTGTTCCATTGGCCAATCGCATCTGACGTCATCTGTTGGAACTGATTCTCTTCCGTCTATCACCAGACTCTCTCGTAATCAATTCTTCACAAAAAAACTCACTCGCTTGAGGTTGCTAAGTGTTACGATGGACAAAACGAGAAATCTACTTTGTTAATCATTTCATACATATATTTGTTTATGTTTCCATTGGAACACACCATGAAGTCATATCAGAACCCTTATTCTGTAAATATTCATCCTTTGTAAGAATTTCAAAAATGACTTCATATTCTCACGATACTATTTTTTGTAAGATTTCTGTCGACTGCGTGAAACTTATCAGTAACAACAAAATATATATATATATATATATATATATATATATATATATATATATATATATATCACAATTATTAATCATTATTATAATTAATGTTCCCTTCTTTAGGGTTGAGCACTCTTAGGTAAGGAACTCGACTAGTATAATCTACTATAGCCATGCTCTTCCAAATGGAGAAATTGAGCATTCTGGTGGATGGGGAACTATGTCTAAGTAAATATATCTCTTAATTCAATCCTACAGACCATCCATTCAGCGAAGGGCTGGGGTAGGGGATCTGCCTCTTGATGTGAAGGGAAAGTTTCGATCCTACCTAGCGGCAGTCGATGGGATAATGGATTGTCTGTAGCCGCACGGAAGAGTTGTAATACAACCAAACAGCGATCTGTGGATGACACAATATATATATATATATATATATATATATATATATATATATACATAGGTTTCTTTTTGTGAGGTAACTATGTTGCTGAGCCCATAAGTTCGTTCATAAATCATTCTTTCAAGATGCGAAAATTAGGGATCAGATGGTTATGCAGATTACATGGGAAGAACTATTTTTCAATTTTAAGGGTCAAAATCGAGAATTTTTCAATTATTGGGTTTTAAATCTAGGGAAAACTTCCCACTTATAGCAGTCGAATTCGAGGGGAAGATTTTCCAATTGCAGGGGTCAAACTAAGATTGAATACATATTTATATACATATATACATATATATATATGAGTACTGAGTAGTGAAAACCATTTTGCCAACTATTACACTACGACGATAAAAAACAAAATAAGGATTATTTGCTGTGATTGATGGTCAGCAACTTAATTGGACTATTTGTTTGCATTGTGAACTCGATTCTCACAGGGTGATGAAGTCTTTTAGCTTAGTATTTCTGTAGAGAACTAGTTAGCAAGCCAGATTAACTCCTAATTTATTTCCGATTGTTTTTGGATTCATACTTATTAAAGATAAGAAAAAAAACAAACAAAGAACAAACAGACTCCTTGAGATGTTGTTTAGACAATCTTTGATGGCATTCGGCCATATTTGTCAATAATTTTCCCTGTAATAGAACTATTTGTCTCCGATTGATTTTTCAGGTTAATCGCTGTTAAAACGTCTGGAACAAAAATAAATAATCATCGTCTAAAAGACTAAATGAAAGATATCGTCTGCAATTCAACATTATTCATTAAAGAATGAAAATATTATCAATATATATATCTATATATCTATATCTATATCTATATATATATATATATATATATATATATATATATACATGCACACATACTCACTCACACACACACATATGTATATATATATGACGTGTATAGATTTTCGAGAATTCATTTAAAAAAATCATATGATAGTGGTATAGCGTAGGGATGTAAAAAAAAAATCCTTTCCCTTCACCCACTTTCCCTATCCTTTCCTTTTATGAACGCTATTAACCAATTCACATTTTGTCTAGACTTTTGGCTTTCTCAGAATTTTCGACTTTCGTCGCAGTTGAAAACAATTAGTCATCTCTGATTATCATCACAATGGGTGTCATGAGAATGAAACTTATCAAAAAATCACATAGTTTTGAGCGCGTGCAGATACATATGACAATGCAGTCGGCTGATCTGACTCAAGCGCATGCCAGCATTTATTCACGCCAAGGAAAGCAGCTCAGGCCATTAAAACCACTAAATTATAAATAAACAAACAAATTGAAAATGACGACCTAAGCACGCAGATTAAAAATGCATGAGCTTTTTGTAAGATTGACCTCAAAGGTCGGAAAAATAAATTTGTGAAAGCGTTGCATGTCGATCGTGTAAAAATACCGAAATGGCAGAATTTTATTAGTAATAGAGCAGGAGATCTTTTTTTTCCCCCAAAAATGGAAAGGGGTTTTTTTTGCACTTGGAATGAAATAAGAAAAAAAGAGTACCGACTGAAAGGATGCTTAGAAGAAAAAAACTGTGTGAAAAAGAGAAAAAAGAAGGGAAAGTCAGAGAGAGAGAGAGAGAGAGAAGGAGGAAAGAAAGGAAGCTATAGCCGTACTGAGGAAATGAATAATGAATTACACAAGATGAATATCAAGTAGTAACGGAAGGAATAGGTCGTAAGAAAAAAAAAAAACATAAAAAGGAGAGAGAAACATATTGAGATAGTCAGGAGAGCAAAAGAAAGAAAGAAAGACAGACAGACAAAGGAAGAAGAGAGGAAATACACTGAAGTGAAAAGGAGAAAGAATTGATATGAAAACAAAAGAAAGAAATAAGAAAATAGAGAGAAATAGAATAAAGAAAGAGGAGTAAACAAGAAACAGAAAGGGACAAAAAAAAAAAATATGCTGTGGTAGGGATTGAACCTGCAACCAATAAGGCAGCTGCTACAACGTAGCGTTGCTCTTAACATTGAGCTCAAAGGCTGCCCATAATGCAGAGGCCCAAATAACTGTTTTCACACCAAATTCTCATTTCGTTTATTCTTGGTCTATATCTGCTCTATTGGTTTCTTTAAAAAAATTGAAGAAGAAAAGCCTGGAAGGAGAAGGAGTGAATAAATGAATATGAAGCGAAGAAAGAAGCGAGAAAAATATCCTTGCAATGCCTGAGTTATGGTTGAAATAGTTGTAGTTAGAATGAATAATCAGGGTAATCTTTTCATGAATCTAAATACTTGTCACTATTTACTTTGAAGATATATTCAATTCAAGATTTGAGTGAGAGGTTGAAATATTATGATTCTTTAGGATCAAATTTCTGTTAAAATCGTGCTTTTAGTCAGCGAGAGGAAGAAAATGCGACTTGACCATTTTCTTAGGCTTCCATACTTTCAAATTATGGACATTAGCTTATGGTTGATTTCAACAAAAAAAGTCCTAGATTTCTGTCGCTTTTGTATTTGTAAAATCTGTCATATGCACAGAGCTTAAATATACACACGCACAAAAATAAATCATACATATTTTAGCCATATTTTGTATCTGACCATTGACCATATTCTTCCGGTTTTATTGGAAGATATATAGGTTGAGTGCCGAAACCTGTTCTATTTTTTTCATTTGAAATACTGCAAAATTCGATTATTGAGATATCAAATTACACTTGTTAGCGTTGAATCTTCTGTTCTGATCTTCATTGAATTATAGCTCCGTGAACGACCTATACAGTTTTGTATCAAGACCAATACCAACCTAGAGTGGGCTTTCAGAAATTCTTCAGTAATGTGTCTGTGAGTGATGGGATGCATAATACGTTCGTTGTACCCACTGGGCTTTGAAAAAAAATCATGTAAATAAGTTCGTTCCCTTTATCTCACCAATATAATGTGCTCTACCCTCAAAAAGTTCCCAACTACGATGGCCTTGCATCGTACCAAGTTAAACTCAGTGAATATTCATCATCATCATCATCAGTCTTTTAACGTCCGTCGTTGGACATAAACCTCCCCCAGGATTCGCCACACTTCTCTATCATGGGCGTTGCAGAGCCAGTATTTGCTGAATCCGTCCAGTTCATCTCTCCATCTTGTGTTCAGTCGGCCTCGGTTTCTTATGCGATCTCTGGGGATCCATGTTGTGAGACGTGATGTCCATTGGTTGTCTTTCATCGTTGCAACATGACCTGCCCATTGCCATTTGAGTTTTTTAACAGTTTCATCGATGTCACGGACACCCGTTTCCTTCCTTATATACTGTGCTGTGTTGTGGTCTCTCCATGTAAGGTTGAGCATGATTCTTTGATTCGTGCGTTGCATACTTCTCAGTTTGCAAGTCTATCTCTTGGTTTGGTTGGTTAGTTTAGTGAATATCAATCATGAACAAAGCACTTACCAAGGCGTAATAGTTAGTTCGTCTGGCGACACGTTTTACTACTGTAATGAATTTGATCCTCACTAGGGACCTGATTAGTGTCACCTCGTGTCTGACTAATCTAAAGTTAGTAAAGAACTAAAATCAGAGAGTCTGCTCGATGGGTTGATTTCGTAATCTTCACTAGCGTTAGTGAACTTTCCTTCATGTAACACAAAGTTAGAATTTTGTTAGTTGTGAGGCAGGAGATTTTTTTCCTCCAAAATAGAAATTGTTGGCTGTTGGAGCGGAATTTAGAAAAAAAAACATTGACTGAAGATAAACAAATGTTCAAAAAAATAAAAATTGTGTGGAAAAGAGAAGGAAGGAGGAGAGAGAGTGAGTGAGAGAGAGAGAGAGAGAGAGAGAGAGAGAGAGAGAGAAGAGAAAGAAGAAAAAGGGTTGAGAAATTAGATACAGAAGGCAACCATAAAGTAGTGGCAAAAGGAAAAGATCAAGACAAAAGCAGGGAAAAGAAAAGCGGCTGATGTAGAGATAGATAGATAGATAGATAGATAGATAGATAGATAGATAGAGAGAGAGAGAGAGAGAGAGAGAGAGAGAGAGAGAGAGAGAGAGAGAGAGAGAGAGAGAGAGAGGCAAAATGAATGAGAAAAAATGCGTAATGAACCAGCATTCGAAATCATGGCTTTTATTTTGCCTCAAAACGAACCTCCGGCACAGGCTGGCTGATTTTCGAGATGGACCCTTCACCCTTTCGAAGACTGACGCAATTCAATCTTCCTATCCCCTTCTCCTCTATTACCTCTTGACCCTGTCTGTCGTACTTAACAAAACTCAGGAACTATCTGCAAACCATATGTGCTCAATCGTCTGGCGAGTCAGGATGAAAGATGAGCGAAAAATAACATTGAAAGTAAGTCTTCAGACAGGAAACAATAAAGCAGACGACATCGAAATGTCGATCAGATTCTTTTGTTTTACCCTGTCTCTCCTTTTTTTTTATCTACTTCAGAAACAAGATGATAATGCAAAGATTAAGCTGTCTGGCGAACACGCATACACACTAATGTGTATATTTGAATACATATAATGAAAAATACAAAGAAAGAAGGAAGAGAGAGACGAAGCAAAAACCGGCAGCGGAGATGAAAAAGGAACGAAAATAAAGTAACAGTGAACTAGAGGGGGTCGCTAACAGGGAGAGAGGAAACGGGAAAGATAGGGAGAGGAAGATTTGGTGAAAAATATACTCAAACAAATGATTACACCCAACAACGTATCGATCTTATCGATCCAGATATTTTTTTCGTACATTATTTCTTTTGAAATTGATAGTCAATGGGTTTGACCTCGTCTCCTATCTTTATTCAGGTCAAGCAGAAGAAAACACATGCATAGATGAGAAAATGATGAATAGCTTGGATGATGCCCCGTTATGATTCTGGGAAATATAAATGGTATACTGTTTGGTAGATTTATTTTCGGATAACCTATTTCTCAACATGTGTCCTTTTTCTGTGCAGATACGTATTTAAGTCGACACATTAGCATCTATCAATCTATCCATCTATCTATCAATCTGAGTTCATTATCTATCTATCTATCTATCTATCTATCTATCTATCCATCCCAGTTCATTATCTATCTATCTATCTATCTATCTATCTATCTATCTATCTATCTATCTATCTATCTATCAAACTATGCATCAATCTTACCATCTATCTATCAATCCCACCATCTATCTAAGTACCTGTCTGTCTATCTGTCTGTCTATCTATCTATCTATCTATCTATCTATCTATCTATCAACACACAGACATACACTCATATAAATATGTGTATATATGTACAAAGTTGGGTGATAAAAAAGATCGATAACAATGTAATTTATTTCAGAACACCTGGAGAGAAAAAGTAAAGAAAAACTATCAACATTATCGATCAAACATAGTTTAAACATGCATGAACACACACATACACACACACACAAACACACGCATACACACACACAAACACAAGGACACATCTGCACACACACCCTCATATATAATTAATTTGTATAAATAACTACTATTTTGGAAAATATTTTCGAGAAAAATTAGTTATGTAGTCTTTAGTATTGATAATTCCAAAGAAAAAAAATGAATGGGATACTTAATGAAACTGTTGACAATTTTGCCAATTTTTTCTTGGAATTCAGTCAGGGCATGTATTATTAGTAACGATAACAAGGAGTCTGAAAATAGGATTCAATGAATGCATTTCATGGAGAAAGTCAATCTCCTGGAATTAGATTACAATAACAAATTCTTTCATTTTCAATTTAAACTCAATCAAAAACACTGAAATTAACAGTTTTGATTGAATTTAAATTTAAAATGTAGGAATTTGTTATTGTAATTTCATTCTTGAAGATTGGCTTTCACCATGAAATACATGTATTGAATCCTATTTCCGGACTTTTTGCTATTGACACCAACAGTTATATATATATATATATATATATATATATATATATATATATATATATGTATAATTTAGGAAGTTTTACAGCTTTATAAACTAAACATATTAAAAATCGTTTTCAAAATTGTTTTTGTTTCTCCAGTTTCTTAGTTTTCAATATCTGTTGATATAACTTATGTAATTTTCTTCAGTTTTTTGTTTTGCTTTACATATACTTTGATATTATAGTATATTGCATAAATTTTCTCTTGTTTAGTTCATCAGTTATTTAACATGTGACGGTTCCATGGATTTAAAAAAGGAAACTGTTATATCAACCTGGCAACCCAGCAGATTACCTCCCTTTCAGCAATGATTTTAATTCATAGCTTATGTCATACATGTAGTTCTTTATTCTATGTAGGGTATCAATACAATGTATTGTATATTGATATTCGAATTCAAACACAGGTTTTACTCACATAAGTTTCCCGAAAAATGTATTTAAAAGGTGAGTGATATATACACACACACACACACACACACATATATATATATATATATATATATATTATATATATATATATATATATATATATATATATATATATATATATATATATATATATATATAATATGAACCGTAAAGAGTGATACAGACACGGGAGTAAAGTGTTTAGAAGTAAGGTTTATTTATCCGTAGATGTTTTTATTTTTTTGTTGTTAATGGTCCAGACATGTTTCGGGATGTATCTTCAGTGGTGTGTGCTATGTGAGTATGTGCTTTTAGGGGTTAAATGCATTTTAAAATACATGCTATCTATCTATCTATCTATCTATCTATCTATCTATATATATATATATATATATATATATATATATATATACATATATATATATATATATATATATATACATGTTTATAGATTTAAAAATCTGCGAACATTGAATATAATGCAGAATTCTTTTGTTGTCACCTATTGTGCCATGATTTCTCTGAGCCAGTCTCATAGATTATAAAAAGCTCACTTAATCCAATATTTGAAATAAATCTTACATTCGGATATAAAAACATCACCTCGAACTAAATATACTTTTCTTGAAATTCTTATCCTAGATCTTTTCATAGAATTGACAGAGAAAAACATCTTCATATTCAATATGGTGTAAATTGATTGACTGTCGACTTATCGAATGTCTCCCATTTGTTAATTTCAGAGAATGAGATTTATATTGATCCAATGGAATGAATCCTTGGTTCCACCAAAGAAACATGCAGTTTAGTTCTATCTTGAGGGAATATTATGTGTTTTGTACTAACAAATTCTGGGAGCCTTTTATCCATTGTTGCTTTAAATCAACCGTTCAAAAATTTCATCGTGATAGACGCCATTCTAATCCCAAAATAGAGACAGCATTACCTTTCAATGTATACTGACTTTTGATCCGGTTAATGTCAATTTTGTGAATGGACTGAATGTTGCTTTATCGACCTATCTTTTAACTATGGACGAAGTGGACAGAAATTCTCTGCATGAAATCGATACCTGAAAAATTGAAAAATTTGCAAAAATCAGCAAATTATTTGATTTCGATTCTCATCTATCAAAAAGCGTTTTTTTTAATATGAATTTTCTATTCCTAATTTCAGAAATTAACAATTTGGATTCCATATGAATCATACCCAACCTTTTATCAATTTGACGATTTATTTTATTTATATATTCATGCTTTTGTTGAATTTTACGCGTTTTATAAATATATCCCTCGAGATATTGATTGTGTTTACATTTTTTAGAAATATATCCTGGAACTGCTCGAACGGAACTCTTATTTTCAGATCTAAAAAGACAGGAATTTTTTTTAGTTTTTTTCAATTAATGTTAATCCAGGCTTTTGATCTTGAAGAAAATCTTTTTCACTGAATAGTAAAAAAAAGATTTTTACAACATTATTATCGGTTATTCCAATCATTCTGATTGAAAAAAAAAGTTATCTCTTATTCTTTCATTCTCCAAGGGATGCTTATGATTATATATATATAATGAGGATGGATAATTAAATATGGTGAAATTATGAAAAAAATACCTACCGAGTAATTTTTTTGTATATTTTCATTGTTTGTTTGTTTATATAAATCGACCAGTACTTCAAATATTGACAGCTGTGCATCATTCGCACAGAAGATAGCGCGTTTTTTGCACAGCTCAGCTGAGGATAAATTTTAATCTTGTTTATTTTCCCTTCCAAATATATTGTGCTGCATTCTAGATTTTGTCCCTTTGGTGCCCCGTCTGGTTGATCATATCTGACTATATTAACGATGAAAATATCGATCAGTATCGAAAGATGCTTATAGATAGTAACAAAAACTAATTTTTCATTTTTTGAATGCGAAATGTATAACGTTTATAGCGCAGTTTAGTTGATCGATCTTAAAACTAAGCATTTTTGCTAAGTTATCTGCATTCGGCCATAATTTTATTTTCTGTAGAATATCAACCACGGAGTATTAGATTGAAGAAATACTTATTGCGATTGCTAATGTCATTATTATTTATATTTTGCTGAACACGCAAAATGTTGATTTTATAAGTGTTACAATCTACGTCATAACTGATGAAAACATGTCGAGAACAGAATTTTTCAAATTTTAATTACGTTTATAAAATCAAGTGAAGATTTCACGCTGAACTTTTTTGTTCATTTTTTAATAATCATCTTTCATAAATATGAAATGAGATGACCTTTGAGAAAGAAATCAGACAGTTTTCACTCGGACTGCGAACCATTAATTAAAATATAAAAGCAATGTGAAAAAGGAATCATACCAACATTTATTCAAATTATCCTCCAAATTAGGATTTTGAAAATGATTAATTCCACATTTTGAACGATAGTCTGATCTGAGCAAAATTCAGATTTCCTAAATGTCTAATTTATTTGTTGTCGGTTCCATTGTAACTGTTTAGATTTAGATTTAGAAATGGGCCACATATATGGAGCTTAAACATGGAACCTAACCAAGAGACAAACCTGCAAACTGAGAAGCAACGTGCACATGATAGAATCATGCTCAACTTTACATGGAGAGATTGCAAGACAGCACAATATATCAGAAAGAAAACGGGGGTCAGAGACATCATAGAATCCATTAGAAAACTTAAATGGCCATGGGCTGGTCATGTTGTGAGAATGAAAGACAACTGATGGACATCACGACTCACAACATGGATCCCCAGAGACCATGTGCAAAACTGATGCCGACATAAAACAAGATAGAGAGATAAACTAGACAAATTCAGGAAATACTGGCTCTGCGACGCCCATGGTAGAGAAATGTGGCGAATCCTTGGGAAGGTCTATGTCCAACGACAGACGTTAAAAGACTGATGATGTTTTTTGAGTGCGAATTGTTTTGTCATTTCATTTGTTACCCTTCACGTATTTTCTATTACCTGAAGAAACATTTTTGATCAATGAAGTGAAATTTCTGATTCAATTATTTTCTTCTAATGTTTTTTTGGCATTTAAGATCACAAAGGAGAGAACGTATGATAAACATCAAGGGAAATTATTTTTCGAAACCCACAAGACAACAATTGTATATTTATCAACGGGTACTTTATAGAAGTACTGTTATCATCTATGTTTTAAATTATCAAAGTCTTTAACAGGATGTCTGGATGATTTTTTCTATAATCTGCATTTCGTTTCATAAGTCTCGTATCACTGGTTTTTCTCTCAGTCATTTTAGCAGAAGGTTTAAAATATTCAAGCAATTACCGGTATTTTTCTATGTGATATTAAAAAAATACTCTGAAAGTTGTTACCCAAAAGTTCGGTAAATTCGAACAGATTGCTCAATCTATTAACCTATCCAGCATTTTTCGTGTTCCCCATCTCTTGAAATCACTCCAACAGGTAATGAAAAAAAACAAAGAACTAATTTTCCATCATTTTTAAAAATTTCTATCGGGAAGCCGTTTAACACCTTAAATTTTCCCTATTTTGGGGTAGAACCTCGTAATATAATGATCAGGACAACATTCAAATATTATCATTTACTAAACTGACAAAATTCGATATCAGTGGGCACCAAGTGAGTACTGAACTCATGTCAATACTGAATTGATCTTAGGGACAGACAGGCCAACCATCATTCCACGGTAAATGCAGTATGCAATTATAGGTTGTACCTGTTTGATTTTCTACACTCTGGTTAAGCAACTCCAATGATTCGACACGTTTAGAATCAGTCACCATCAATTCATGTATCTGCCACAGTAGATTTTAATTTAGGTTTCTAACGGCAGTTTGAACCATGATTTCACGTTTCATGAATTGACCCTTCAAACTAAATATGTAAAAACCTAATTGCAGTTTGAAACTGAACTGGAGAACTCTAAATACGACAGCTTATTACCTATTTTAACAAAAGATTAGACATGCATTTATTACTTTCATTTCTAAATCTTATGAATAGGTTTGAATGGAACCGACTGAGAAGCATAAGCTGACGCAAAAATAATTTTCATTTATCATTATATGATTTATGCTATATAAGTTTTATTTGAAATATGTCGTTATATTTTCCAGCCTGTCTTAAAGATCGTTGAAAATCGATGAACTTGAGGATGTAGACATAGTTTCTGCTTTCTGTCTATTCGGTAATCCGGCAATTGCCGGATGTCAAAGTTGTCAGATTGAACAGGTACAACTATGTTCATTGTCATCACCATCATCATCACCATTATCACCATCATCATCCTATTAGCATCCGTCGTTGGTCATAGACCTTCTCCAAGATTCTTCAAACTTCTCATGGACGTCGCAGAGCCAAAACTTTGTGAACATGTTTAATTCGTCTCGCCATCTGATATCCTGCAGGCCATGGTTTAGTATGTGATCACTAAGGATTCTTGCGACATGACCAGGCCATTGCCATTCAAGTTTTCTGATTGACTTTATGATGTCTTGGACTCCTGTTTTCCCCTTAATATATCGTACCGTCTTTTGATCTCTCCATAAAGGGATATACAACAAATGCATACTCCTGAGAGTCACCTATGGAGCATGGAAAATGTAACCTAACTAAAAGACTCGCCCTCAAACTGAGAACCGCAACGTAAAGACAGCTATATTATTTTATTTCATAATCATGTCTGTATGGTGTTTCTTCTGCTTTTTAAAGCGACAAAATCTGCTTAAGGTACATAAACCTATTAACTGCGAATATCTTAAGTTTTAGTCATTGCAGTAATAAGGATAGGTTAAGAGTTAGAGTCACCATAAAGGGGGGGATTTTGAAGACGTTATAGAATTGTTCGCATGGTTTAGAATTATTAGACTCTAATGTTTCTCCCACTAAGAAGGAGTACAAGAGACTGAGATACCACGCATATGTGGTAAATAAAATGAGATTAGATATCCCAAAAATATGTTTTGGTAATAGAGCGGTAGCACTATAGAATAGATTACCATGATATGTAATCCTATCAATGAATGTAAATGATTTTAAGAAGGATTTCCGTAACCTTGCACAAGTGAGTCATCATTAGTACCAGACATGATCATCTAAAAGATTATCTAAAATCAACAAAAAAAAAAATAGATCATTTATCTTATATTATATTTGAAAAAAAATACCAGTACTGGATTAGGGTATTGTTGGTCCCCAAATGACCATAGAGACCCCCAAAAGCACTCTTTTAGAAAAACAAGAAAGTGTTTTTAGCCCCTAAAAACGTGACAAGGAGCACCCAACCACACACACACACACACATAGATAGGAACATAAATGCTAAAAATCTGTATCCAACTTGGCTGTTTGGTCACTGATTTGATTATGATGTTTATAACACCATTATAAATATTTAATGCCGTAGATATTGTGTAAATGTGATTTTTAGGATCTGATCATGTATATGCAATTGGTATATTTTTTACATGCTAAAATAAATGTTCCAAATGTTCTTGCAGAAATAACTATCAATGTTTGCCACCTGCTGCAGTTAATGGGTTAATAATGTTAATGAGAATGTTTTAGGTCAGTAAACATGACTCAGATTTGTTCTTTGCAATGATTTCTCGAGTGTAAACAAAATCGATAGACTGAAATGCAAACCAATCTCAAAAGCTGGAATCGTACATTGAGATAAGTGGAGAACAGTAAGGTTCAAAAGAGAAAAATGGACGAACTTCAATGGACGCTTTCGATGACAGTATTCATGGAAAGTAAAAAAAACAAAACACGAAGACAATAAGATGTAAAAGGGAAAAATCAGGGAATAGAACTCGTACAGAGGATCGGCCACGAATTTTGGGGGTGTATAAGAAAAAATGAATAAATGAAAAAACAAAAAAAATTAATTCTTTTGCCTGCTGGTCCTGGAATGGTCTTTGAATAAAATAATGTTTCTTGGGAAGATAAAGACATCAAAAGCAAAAGAGAGAAAGGTTTTGCGTTCATTTTCTTTTTTTTCAACCATCATTTGTCTTCTTTGTTGTTGGTTTTATCTAGTCTGTATTTTTGTGTTGTTATTTATTTAAAATTTCTTCATATCAAAAATGTATTTTCTTTAAGGATCAGAATAAGTAATATGTATTCGTTTTCAGGACATTGCGTTCATTCTTTTTTCTCTCTCTTTCTTTTTGAGTTTGTCCCTTTTTTCTATCACCCTTTTGTCTTTCTTTCATGTTGTTACATTTTCTTCTTTATTAATTTCTCTTTTTCCTTGAGTTATTCTTTCTGTCCATAAAGCTTTCTTTTTTTGTATGTCCGACTTCACTTTTATGTTTTGCTAATTTACTCTATTGTTTTATGTTTCCATTTCTTTCTTCCGTTATATATCCTTCTTTCTTTCTTTCTTTCTTTCTTCCTTTCTTTCTTTTAACTGTCTTCCCTTACATTGCCCTCTTTGTTTCTGTCTTTCTTTCTTCTGTTACATTACTTTGTTTGTTTGCTTGTTTCTTTCTTTCTTCTGTTATATAGCTTTCTTTCTTACTTTCTCTCTTCCTTCGCATTGCTTTCTTTCTTTCTTCCATTACATTGCTTTGTTTGCTTGTTTCTTTCTTCTGTTACATAGCTTTCTTTCTTTCTTTTTCTCTTCCCTTAGATTACTTTCTTTCTTTCAGTCGATCCGTCTTTCTTTCTTCCCTTACATTGCTTTCTTTGTTTCTTTTATCTGTACTTTCTCCCCTTACATAGCTTTCTTTCTGTTACGTAGCTTTTTTTTTCTCTCTTCACATTTCTTTCTTTCTTTCTATCACTCTTTTCCCTGTTACACGGCTTTCTTACTTATAGCGATTTTGTGCACAATCAGT
>OY735215.1:24613096-24683096 GCA_963457665.1 Thysanoteuthis rhombus | reverse complement strand
AAACATCAAAAAACTCAGTAGGGAATAAATCGAAACAAAGAAAGAATCATCACCATAAACAGCCTGTTGGGCATAGACCTTCCCCAAGGTTCGTCAAACCTCTCTATCATGGGCGTCGCCGAGCCAGTACTTTCTGAATTTGCCTAGCTCGTCACGCAATTTTACTTCTTGCCGGCCGCAATTTAGCATATGATTTCTGGGGATTGATGCTGCGAAACATATTGTCCAGTGATTGTCTAACATATCCAGCCCATTGTCATTTGATTTTTTTCCACTGTTTCAATGATATCTCAGACTTTTGTCCTTCCTTTAATATACTTCTCTGATCTTTCCATGTTATGTTTAGCATCATTGTCTCACGTGCATGTCGTATGTTTCTCAGTTTGAGGGTCAATCTTTTGATTAGATTCCAAGTTGCATATCCATAGGTGACTATCGGGAGGATGCATTGGTCGTATACCTTTCTTTTTAAGACTTGTTCTTGAAAGTCAAGCTTGCTCTAAAGACAGCTTGCCAACCTAATGTACAATTTTGTGGAGATTCGTTTTCTTACTTTCCCCTGCGTTTTCGATTTTGGTCGCTATGTCTTTGTCCTCAACATGTTTGTTGTATATGTCACCGAATGAATAACATGGCAGGAGAAGAAAATAGGGGAAATAAAAAAAGAAGAGACAATATAAAAAGATGTTAACGGAATAAAGGTTATAAATAAATGCTGAGCTAATGAATGTTTAGATTGTAAAAGGAATGTTAAAAGCGTGAATAAAATATTAAAAAAATATTCAAGGAATTTGAAATCAAAAGAAATAATGATCAAATTATGGCAAAAGTGAATGAAAAGTCGGAGAATTGTATTTCGTTACGATGAATAAGTTTTAAACTAAAACTAAACAAAAGAAAAAAACCCAGAATAACCAAACGAATCAATGGATTAATTCTGAGGCGGGAGAATAAAGGGAGAAAAAGATAAGAGAGAATTATTCAATGATGGAGAAAGAAGGAAAAAAAAAGAGAGAATGAACGAGGAAATGAAAGAAAGGATGACCAAAAACAAGAGAAGAGAAAGGCAGGAAATGATGAAAAAGGAGAAATTAGACAAAGAGGAAACGAAGAGAAAATTAAAAAAATGAAAGAAAATATAGTTGAGAGAGAGAGAGAGAGAGAGAGAGAAGGAAAAGAATTTGTTGATTAAGACATAAATAATGAAAGAAAGAAGATACGGAAAAAAAGGGAATGAGAAAAAAGAAGAAGAAAAAACTAGAAGAATACTTAATAGAGAAAGAAAGAAAAATGAAAAAAAGGAAGGATGGAAAGAAACGAAAGTGGGGGGAAAGGACGGACGAAAAAAAAGGTGACGGAAAGAAAGAAAGAAGAAAAGGGAGGGAGAAAGAAGGCAAGAAAATAACAAATCATGTCAATAAAAGGAAGAACAGAAAAGAAAAAAAAAGAATGGAATAAAGAAATACAAATGAGCAAAAGCTGGAAAGAACAAAGAAGATGAGCAGGAAAAAATCAAAATGAAAAAAATATACGTCTAAAATATAACAAGGAGAAAAATGGAATAATAAAAGACGCAAAAAAGGAAATGATTAAAAGCAATACAAATTAAGACAAGCTTGGCTGCGCTTAGGTCAAATCCATTGCTTCATTAAAATTTAAGAGATAAACCAGAATTCAGTCATAAACAGAATTAATTTTTCTGTACATCATTATTCTAAAACTACGTGTCTCATTAACCTCCGGTAGAAGTACTTCCTGTAAATGGGATTTGCGACCTGTTGATCTTTAGAAGTGGGGGCGAATCACTGGTGTTTGGTCTGGTCATTGTCATCCTTCATTGTTGTTACATACGAGAATGAAGTAAACGAGAGAAAACGAATGTGATGAAGGAATTTTTAAGGAAGGAGTAAAGGAGTGACAATGAAATAAACATCCCTGAACGAAGAAGGAAAATTAGCCCAAATAAGATTTGAATGATTAACTGATATTTGATCTGAAACCTCTTCACGAAAGAATGAAACGAAAATAACAAAAATGGGTGAAGGAAAGACAAAATCATTGTCATTTGACTTAATGGAAACGGTTTAAATATTTATGGATCAACAGGCAAAAATTTCGATTTTGTTGAAGTGTTACGTGAAAATACCACCTCAAATTCTGCCTCCTAATTTCTTTCTTTCTTTCTTTCTTTCCTTTCTTTTCTTTACTTGTTTACCAGTTGTGACGGCAATATTTGAGTAATTTTCCCATTACATTGTACTGATGGCAATGTATATTTTCTTGTTTATCTTCAATACTCCCTAAGTACCGAACTATGATATTTGTTAAATTTATGCAATAACTCTGGAGTTTTTATTTTATCTATTCATTTCTATCATCTATACCAAATTCAACGCAACGTAAAATTCTATTTCTATACGTCATCAAGAAAATCCACTACATAAAGCTGCGCGAACTGCCTTTCGTTACTGTCTTTTTGTATTGAAGAAAAAAAAGTTATACATACATGCTCAACTACCCACAAGTACTGTCTCACACGCCCACAATCACCCAGAAACACACTCTCCCTCTCACACGTATATATATATATATATATATATATATATATGTATATATATAAATATATGAGTATTATTGTGTCATCCACAGACAGCTGTTTCGACGTATTACATCTCTTCAGTGTGGCTGTAGACTTTCCATTATCATATATATATATATATTATATATATATATATATATATATATATATATATATATGTTCATATCTATCTATCTATTATAAAACAGAATGCTGGCGAAATTGAACAGCTGCAATCAAAATCCAATTCCGAATATTTTTGTAACAATTACGCCAAAGTTAATGAAGCCAACCTCCTGATTACGTTCCCGACAAAAAGTTATAAGCGAGAAATTTTTCTCTACCTCCTGGCACTTTCACCAAAACATCTTTGCGCTCAACAGGCCGCGAAAAATCAATAACGCCACCGACATCTCACAAAATGACGTCTAACGATGGCACGCCTTTTTATTGTTTTAATAATTATTAGAAAGCAAAAATCATTAACTTGACTTGCCATTAAATTATTTGTGTCCAGGCCTATTAATGATCTCATCTTGTTAACTTTCAGTTTTTCTATTTTCTTCTTGTTTTGAATAGTTTTTTTGTTTTTAATAAGCTTTTATTTTGGGCTTGGCTAAATATGACAAGCAAAAAAAAAAAAAAAAAAAAAGAAAAAAAGAAAAGAAAGTCATATCTGTATGGGCTTGTATTACAAGCGACACGGCGGTTATTTTGACATCATCATAAGTATCCTGTGATTAGTTTTTGACAAGTATTTCTTTCATCCTTAGTTACTTCTCACTGTTTTCAGACCGTCAGTCGACGACTGATAGTTAACGGCATATCAGAAATAAAAGATAAGCTATATGAGAATAGAACTTATATTCTGTTTGCCTTGGGAAGCCTGGTTATCCGTGCCAGCTGCTCTGCAGATTAATACAAGCGCTTTTACGTCTGGCAGAAGATCAAAGTCTTTAGCCTCCATTTTGTATTGATCGCTGGACGCCATATTTGTTAATTTTTTTTTCGTTCTCGTGTAATAAGGATATAATCTTGATTTTTTTCATTAGATTCAGAATTGTCAACGATTATTACGATGAAAGAAATACCAGTCAAAAATTATTAATTGTTGACAATAGCTTCAACTAAAAAAAAAAAGAAAAGAAAATGAAGTCAAAATGATAAAATTATTTCATGCTTGCCTTTTATCGAATTGTATTCGTCCCCTAGAGTCTCCGGCCACCATGCTGTGCCGGGTCGACTGATTGTCTTCCATGCCAAGTCATCAACAATACTAAAAGTTAAGTTTGTTCAATTCATATCCAAATTATTTACCTCTGCCAACGAGACTGGAAGAAGTGTATGTATTAACGAATGTCGGTCCGTTCGCCCATGCGTCTGTTTGTCAACGCGATACCTCTAAAAGTTCTCAACGAATTTTAATCATATTTCATGGAAGGTTGAGCCATAGACTACGGAAGAACCAATCGAATTTTGGGATTGAGCCAATGATTTGCTCCCATCTGAGATATAAATTTGTTATTCTGTAGGTAAAGAAGTTAAAAACGAACAGTAAATAAAAAAAACATTCCGATTTCAAGGGGTGTAACTTGATATTTGTACATCTAAAATTGTCTTTCAATTTTTCTTCAATTTCATTCAGTTTTTAGTTCGTGATCAGTGCAGGCAGAGATATACACTCTCTAAGTGCTTTTTAGTTTTCGACTGGAATTCGTACTCACTATGGCGAACCTTTCATTCCCCCTAAGTTGATTATCATTGTGCAACTTAACACTTCCATTATGCATGTGAGCCTTCATGATCACCAATGACATTTTTTTGTTGATATCACCTGTTCTTCTACACGGTTCAATGTTATCAAAATCATGTAATTGTAAAATTTGCTCTGTTCGAAATACACGCCTTATCAGCTCGACGACTAAAATGTATCTATCGACGTCTGTTTGTTCATATCTATCTATATATCCCGTGTGTTTGCTCTCGACGCCAGCAATCTGTTGTTGAGTTCTGGTAAACGCTTGCTTCAAGATAGGTCGACCCTCTCTTAGGAATTTGACGTCAAAAATGTTCTTGCCCCAAGCTGTCAGTTTATCTTTTTTTATACAGTATGAATAGTTCACGTAATTTCTATGTACCTATCCCTATTGGGAGTCTGTTGTATTGCAGTAGTTGGTATACCGATGCGACAATCTATTTTACCAAGATCATTCTTCACTTGATGTTCCACAAAGAAACTCTTAATGTACAATAAAGCAAGCTTGATAAATGGTCACCTGAATCGATGTATCTAACTCTGATAGTATGTATCTTTGTATTTATTGAATGCAAGTCTGCTTGCATCCGTCTATCTGCTCTTGTCTATGTATCAAAATGTGTTTGTTGCAACCATCTGGAGCTCTCCCTATTGAAATTTCTGTCTATTAATACCAGCTATTTCGTATCAGCCTCAGTCTGTTCGCCGATTTTGTTGTCCACCGAACCTGATCAGTGTTTAGATGGGTGACTGCCTACAAACAAGTAATTGACAACATCAGTCAAAGCGTAAATTCATATACAAAAGAAGGATCACAAGTTACGAGAAATTTGTCAGATATCTTTTTTAACCAATCAAAAATTGTATAAAGCCTTCTAGCCGTTCAGATAATAGAGAAACAATCTTATCCAATCAACAAGTAGTTCACCTTTTAAGATTTGTCCGTATAGATAATCCAGATTCAGTTCATTTCCCGTAATCGGTTGGTTATCCCTAGAGATTACACTTGGGGATTATAAACCGATTTAATCTTTCATTTTCAGCGTTTTTGAATGACAACTAAAATGAACTTTCAAATCAACACGGTTAATCATTTTTTTTCCTCAGATATATTCTTCTACTGTTGATCATGGGATTAGGGTCTTTGTCTTGCTTACGACAAACCTGCCACCTCAGTCTAACCTTTGACATACGGTCAGCTTATTTGCTGCTACTATCTTCACAAACACACACAAAATCACATATTTACATCACTTCATTATATGTACCCTTTTTATAAATATTATTTGCAACTTTCACAGTCGTGTGCATAATACAAAACAATTGAACATTCGATCATTGAAAAAAATGATGTATATAAAATGGCAACAAAACACCGTAGGCATTATTTTCACTTTTTTTTTTAAGAGGAAAAATGGTGTAAAGCAAATTTCCAATAAGCGGATGATACCGTTGCTGAAATCAGCTAGACTCCTGAGGAGACTGCAGGGATAATTAGGGGACTTGCTATCCTTTTATCGCCAATAAAAGCCACCAGATACTAATAATGGGGATATTCATCTAAAGCAGGATTGTGGAATGCAAACTGACCCCCCTATCCAGGTCATGAGATAGAAAGTGACCATTGTAAACAAAGAGAAAAAGTTACGGGGTCTATCCGGAAAGTATCTCACCATTTTGAATATTCCGAAAACTGATTGTACTGCTTTGATATATCTTGGGAACCTATTGGAGGGAAAGGGTTACTGTTCATGTATATTATACCGTAGGGTTACCCAGTCACCAGCGAAGCACTATTAAGTGAACTTATGCACCGTGTTCCAGTGATGTATATGATAACCAGGCAAGTTATGCTGAGTTCTTTTGGTAAAACATCACATCAACCAAGTCTGTCGACCTACCTAGTTAAGATTAGGCTTCCTGCAATTTCTAGGTTTTTTTCAAAGAGGTTTCAGACTGTGGGTGAGATTAAGCAGAATGTATCGTGACTGCAAATGACGATTCCAAAAGAAGGCTTTGCAGACTGTTTTTGAAACGTGGAAGAGATGCTGGGATAAGTGTGTGAGGTCTCAAGGAGTGTACTTTGAAGGGGACCACGGCCTCTCAGTTTCCTTATAGTTCAATTTTGGTTTCATAGGTAAGCCATTTTTTGTCAATATTACCTGGCTCGACATATTCAAGGCCTACCTCGCGTATGTAATCATTAGGGCGAATGAACATTTTAACGTATCTAAATCCTACTCATGATATCAAGATCGCATAAACATCGAAGAGATTTGCTGTCACTCGATCCCCAGCAGCAACCTCCTCGTCGTACCTTCAGTGTGGAGAAAATAATCATATTGCGACTACGACTGCAATGATAAAAGCGTTCGAGATTCACCGCAATTGAGACGGTAGAAATGGCTGCCATGGTGGTGGTCGCTGTAATGGGCGGTTGATGATGGCATTCAAAATAATGCCAGGGTCGGTAATTTGATGGGCTGTCTTAACTGAAAGCTGACGGCAATAGCAATTTTGAAGCATTCAGGGCACGCTAGTGTTTGACTTAAATATGCAGACGTTGTCATACGTAGCCAGGGTAGGCAAGTATATTCGGTAGGGATAAAGTGGGAGATTTAGGAGCAGCGGAGACTGGGATTCTAAGCAAATTAAAGAGCTGCATAAAAATAAGTAAATAAACGTCTGAAGGCGTCTGATTGAACGAACGCCTATTGGTAGTCATGATTTTTGAATTTGGGCCTGTACCATACGCGTGAGATTTTTCGTGTCTTTATTTAAAGGTCATGTGAATATATGTATGTATAAAAAAATAGTGCCCTTGTGCAGGCTGCAGTTTCAACTATCGTCGTTTAGGCTCCGTTTATCACATTACAGTCTACTTCGTCCCGTTTGTAATGTGTGAATTGGACTTAAAGGTGACGGATACCTGAAGTGGCACCATTTACTTCACCCAACGCTATTTTGTCCATAGCGTGGGGGAGAGATGGATTCATGCCTTCCCTTAGAAAATTAGTGCGGGCGGAATCTAAAAACGTACAACTGGAGAAAGTAAACCACTGAGGTATATGATACCTAAGACAACAATGAGATCCTCAAAACTCAACCTCCAAGAATATATAACTAAGTCACTTATTGAGCTGAAACATGGAATTTCACCTAAGGACTCACCCGCAAACTGAGAATCATGCAACCTGCACGTGAGAAAATCATACTCAACATAGCATAGAGAGATCACGAGACAGCACAGTATATCAGAGGAAAAATAGGAGATATCGTAGAATCCTTTAGAATACTTAAATGGCAATGGGCTGGCCATGTTAGTAGGATATTCGACAACTGCTGGTCACCACGTCTCATAAGGGGAAATCATAAGCGAAATTGTGGCCGACAAAATAAAAGATCACGTTATAAGCAGGATGAGTTCAGAAAGTGTTGGCCCCGCAGCGCCCACGATAGAAAGCTCAGGCGAATCCTGGAGAAGATCTTTTCCCGATGACGGACGCTAAAAGGCAGTTGATATCGATAATTTGCTCTTGTATATGGTAAAAGAAAAATTTCGCATCATTTTCATCGTCTCAGGTGGACTTTGAAATCAGCTCGCCGAGTCTCTTTCCCAGGCCGTAACTTGCTCAACTACTCTGCATCTCCATTGGATATCGTACTTTCAAATGGACTCTGAATTATCTGAATTTCTCCGATGAAAGATTAATCCTGGTTAATTGTTGTCAAGTCATTCTTCCTTCTTTTTATTGCTTATGCCACCGATCGCTTGTGTAATATACTAAAATCGTTTAATACTCAGCATGGATGAGGAAATAGCCCCCGACAAGAATTGAACCCGTGTCTCATACCCTCGAAAGCTCATGTTAAATATGCAGCGCCTGTACCGTACAATCAAATCATATAACACCCAACTCTATATCCGATTCTGAAATGTTCCAAATTAGAATTTCAGACGATAGGAAACAAACAATATGGAGGCACAGAAACAGATAACGTGGGCCTATATGACCAGATTTAACTATGCCTCAGGGTTAGTCTATGTATCCAAATCAGTAAAGGCTTTGTCCATGTCATACAATTTCTATATCCGACATGGAATATGATTGAAATTTTTCCCGGAATCCACTTCCTTAGTTCCAGTCCTCACATCTTACTCGACGGTCGCAGAATGTAAAATGATATGGGCATTGCAATAAAAACTGGCAATAAGATGAAAGATGAATGAACGAAAATTTATAATCTAAATACACATACAACATATGATGTGGTATTGAGAGTTCTTGATTAGCTGAGGTAGTCTCCCACCATTTTTTGTCGAGAATGATATTGCTGCCTCTTTATTAGAATACTGATGGCTATAATCATATCATAATTATCTGAATAGATACTAATTGAAATACAGATGTGACACTAAAATTGTGCATATTCATACCAACGTATACATCACACATAGAAATTGAGGGTCAACTAAAACATTACGGATGAATTTGACAGTGCTGGATTGGTTAGTTTTCTCGGTTTGAGAAAATATTATTTATTTTGTATATAACATGATACTTTTTAGAAACCATAAATCAAAACTGTCATCAAAATTGTTAAATCGGTGTCTTCAGTTTTTAAGTCAGTCTGGGGCTGGCTATGTGTGTGAATATCATGCATACAGGGAGCACCAATGAAGCTGTAAATTTAACATGCACTCCTTACTATGTCTGCAATAACGTTTTTTTTTTAATCTACAATTTTTTCCCCGTTTCTATAATCAGCATAAATTAATATAATTCTTTCTAATTGCAATCTTTTGTTTTATGCTGGTAAATGGGAAAAGCAATAGTAAAACTAGAAAATGTTTGGAATAAAACAGTGATTATTTTGCTCAAATCAATACTTTCTCAAGACGATCGGACAAAAATTTGGTCTTATTGCTGAGCTTTCTTCTTGAGTTATGATCTTTCCAAATTGAGTTGTCATGATCTTGCTCCTGAAAAGTTCTGAGTCCGACCATGAAGGAAAGAAATAGAAAAATCAGTTTAAAGAAGTACAAAGATTCTACAAATTCGTGCATTACACTTTTAGTTTTTACATTTGTCAGAATAGCTTGCTATAAGTCGTCTTTAGTAGCTAACTGACGCCAATTTTTATACAGTTTCTCTTGAGTATGCTCCAGGTTGTTTCAATTTGGTTGAAATCTTGAGACAATGGTGGCAAGTCCTTAATTTACCATCCCTGAAATCTGTTTTGGTCAGGTAGCCGATTGTTGATTGCACCCTGTACACAAGGGTGGTGTCTTCCATAAAAAAGTTTCGAACGTTTGCCGAGAGTTTTTTTCTTTCCATAAGTCAAGGCTGAAAATTGTCTTAAAAACAATCAGTATTAAGGGTAGCTCGTTACTCGTCGGTAAAAAGAACAACATTGAAGAAATTTACAAATACTTTCTAGCCCGTTCCAGACGTTTCACCTGATGTCTGACCTTCAAAGGTGGTCAAGACACTTACTGCAGAGTTATTACCCTCGGTCTGTTCTTACCTGATGTTCTAGGTGATGCACCAGTGTCTTAAACTGTTTGACGGTCCCTGTTTAGCAGTTTGGCTATTTCAAGATTGCACTGCCTTTTTCAAAATTTATTATGATGGAATTCTTCCCAGGCTGCAATAAATCACTTGTACAGCTCATATTTTAACACTTTTGCAGTGGTTGCCTAATAATTTGACACTCTTGAAATGCAAAGTTATTGCAAAAATGGCTTCCGTTTGTTTACTAGAACGCTGAATGTCTTCATTTTTGTAAAGTTGGCACAGGTCGGTGTTGCCAATGTTTGTACCGAAATGCTTTTCTTTATTTCATTTGAAAGTAAATTCAGAATAATAAAATACTATTGCATAATAAATGGGCGTGCAATATGTATACATATGCACACACAAAAAACATCTATCTATCTATCTGTCTCTGTCTGTCTGTCTGTCCGTCTGTCTGTCTCTGTCTCTGTCTCTCTCTCCCTCTCTCTCTCTCTCTCTCTATATATATATATATATATATATTGCACATTTAGCGACGCTCAACCAGAGTAAGCAGAGTAAATACCTGCCTGTGTGTATAGGGAGCTTCGTCGTGGAGTAATAGTTGGTATACTATAGACAATCTTCTTGCTGGCAATCCTCACAGGATATTCAACATTCGCAGTCGTCTGTGAGCAAATACGTATGACCGTGCGTGTATTTAGGTGTATGAATATACATATGAGTAAATATATGCGCCTGCAACCACACACACACGCACACACACACATACATGCATAGACATACACGCACGCATATGTAAATATATATATATATATATATAGAGAGAGAGAGAGAGAGAGAGAGGGAGAGAGGGGAGCGAAAGAGAGAGTGTGTCGGGTGAATAGTGATGGAGATAGAGAAGGCATAAGTCACAGTAGTTGAATGAAGAAATGGTGGATCAGTCTTTCATGAAAGATATAAATAATAACAAACCATATACACAATTATATGCATAGCAATTTCTCTAAACTGCATTCAAAGTAAAGACTAGGCCTGGATCTGAAGTAGATGATGGAGGTGCATTCCACTTTCAAGCCACAATTACCGACATCACTTTAATGTCGTCTTCTGCACGGATGGTGCCTCCGATCCGGAGTAACGCTATTCCTACCCATCTCCCATATCATTTAATGTTAGAGCAGTCACCAAATCGACCGGCCAACAACTCAATCGGCTGCACCTTGAGAAATCTCATCCAAGTCATCTAGTCACAGGGTTTTTCAGTGACGTTCAATTCTGATAGAGGAAGCCTCGGATTGGTTGGGTTGGAGGAGAGCTTGTTTAATTGCATCTATCAAACGTTTCAGATAGAGTACAAAGCCAGTGTGCTTTTAATTATATATATATATATATATATATATATATATATATATATATATATATATATATATATATATATATATATATATATATATATATATATTTACACTATATGCATAAATGATGAGATTACACGTATATAATCTTGTAACATTCCACATGTATTTAATATATATGTATATGAATATTTGTAGATGGATATATATCACTTTATATAAATGACATACCACATGTATGACATAAGCTACATAATGAGAAAGGGATATGGTGTTTGATCAACACTGCTGGAGTGTCATGTTGATTTAACTGTTGTTTTCAAAATCTCTAAAACACTTACATGGTAAACAACTGATGATCCCAGCAAAAAAACAATTCATACATTGTACCTTAAAAACAAAGCATAGGGAAAACAGGAGAAAAATACTGAGGAAAATTATATTAATTTTCATTGACAGATAATGCAGAAATAGATGACTTTGGTGACACAAAATAATCTAAAGTCTTTTTAATGTTTAGTGTTTAAAGCCGTAAACCTTCCCTAATATATACATATATATATATATATATATATATATATATATATATATATGAATGAATAGATAAATAGTAGAATGCAGATTTGTTACACAAACTAGCCCATGTTTCAGCCCTTGATTAGGGCCAGAGAGGTAAAACATGAGCCAGTTTGTGTAGCGAATCCACATTCTACTATTTATTTCCAGCTCTACTGTAAAACAACTTGACTTCATGAGTAAAATGTTGTATGTATCGAGCACTCCATGAAATTAATCCATTACATTTCAGAAGTGGCTTTATATTATTGATATATTATTATATAATGTTATACTGCTAGCCTGATCTGTACCACATGTACTATATATATATATATATATATATATATATATATATATATATATATATATATATATATATATATATATGTTTAAACTCTCTCGCCATGAATGTATATTCAAATAGATAATGATATTTGCAGGATAGATGAAAATAAAACTAATTAAACTAGCTTCACATTGGACCATACGATAGTAGAATTTGCCTGTTGTGGTAATATTCAATGTAGAGTTTGTGGTTTGGTGCAATAGACCTCTTCTTTCCCCCAACCCAACAGGAAGAAATCAAAAAAATACATCAATATTTCAAAAAGTTACATGCTATTTCTAATAGAGACTCTATTCTTACCGACTCTTTGAATGTGTTTATTCAATGAATATGTCATTGTGTGTTTGCTTATACATACAGAAATACAAGAAATATATACATAGATTATCTTTTCTGTGAAACATTGGATGGTTATGCTGATAATGAATGTAACAGCATGACTGTTTAGCCGGTGTGGTAATAGTGGGAGAGTGGTTTGTGTAAGTGTGTACTCATACAGTATCTTCACTCTTAACCACCGTGGCATGATAGTGACACGTCATTTTCTTGTCAGCGTAATACCGACTTTGTGGCTTTACCAAAGGATAGTGTGAGATAAACATGCTCAGTGGGTGACTTGTTTATGTGTGTGCAAACCTCTTCACTGGACTCTTTGATTTGCACTGCTCTTACTTCAATGTGTAGTAATTTTTTTAGTTCTCTGGCAAGGTCAAAGCACTCATACAGCTTTTCACTCTCTTCATTTCACTGTGGTCAACTGGAAAAGCGAAAATCACCATCTGACTCGTTCTTCTCTTCTTTGGTCACAACAATCATATCTGGTCTTCTGTCCTGAATTTGGTGAGGCATTTGAATCAAAAAGTCCGTAAGTTCTTTGCTGCCTCGGACGAATTCTGGTCTTTGCATTTATCATTGGCATGTGTGGTCAAAACTGTGTCACTTGCACAAATCCCAGTCAATTACCTTTCCCACCCAGTCATGACTGTTTTTGAACAGCTTTTGGGCTCATTTGCTGCACTACCTAACTATGTCTTTGATAGCTTTGTCTTTATCTCTACGTATTCCACATTTCCTATTATTCTATGCCTCGTCAATCTTTGCATTCTTTTATAATTAATTCTTGTGACATTCTTCTAGTAAGTCATTAGCTGTTACGTAGTTTTCTCTTTAGAATTTTTCTACGTAGCCATGTCCTCGTCAATTTTATCAGTTTTGAAATACAAGTATAGTTATTTTTATTCCCATTTTCAGATTTTTTTTTGTCTCTTGGTTCTAAAGTCGTTCTCCTGTAAAGGTTATTGGAACCTTTGTTTGTTGTTATTAGCCGTCCCTCGCTCTGTTTTGTGTTTTTCATCCAGCCCCTTGATTGCAAAGTCAACGGAATTCTCGATTCTAACGAGTTCTCCTTCTCCCCTTTTCTCTCTACATATAGTCTGTAGACATCGTCTTCCGTGTGCAACGATTTATGCATAGTCACTAGTTGTGATTTTCTGTAGTCCAACTTTCCGAATTCATATCTTGTCCATTTGAAAAAAAAGGGGGGGCTGGATTATATCACAATGGAGGCTGCTCAGGTAATTATTATTTTCCTTCTGATATTAATGAATTAGCATGCTCATACAAGATGTCTGCTGGTCACAACTAGAAATTGGGAGACAACAAGTCATTATTAAGAATATTCTTTCCTCCGAAGCATCATCATCATCATCATCATCATCATCATCTTCTTCTTCTTCTTCTTCTTCTTCTTCTTCTTCTTCTTCTTCTTCTTCTTCTCGAAGCTTTTTTCTCTTCATCCTTAGCTACCCATTTTCCTTCTTTTTTTAAATTTTTTTTTTTTTTTTTACTTCTTCCCACGTATTTGTATGTTCGTCAGTGGCGTCTCAGGATTATCAGAGTGTCGTCTTTGAGCGAACAGAAAACCAAGAGTCTACTCTGCCTTTTCTATGTCCTGTCGAACGGAATATCGAATGCACTAGATGCCATTAAGATCAGATGATTGAAGTCGCTTATCTTGGAAATCGCTCTTGGAGACAAAGGTGCGCTAACGAAGGAAGGAAGAAAGGAAGGAAGGGATGAAGGAAGGAGGGGAGGAAGGAAGGAAGGAAGGAAAGAAGGAAGGAAGGAAGGAAAGAGACGACGAAATTGCAAAAAGAATTAAATGATGGAAAGGAAATACACCGGAAAAAAATTATAAAAAGAATGAAATATGTTGTGGGGGAGGGGCTGAGTGAAAGATTTTAGGGAAGGTCCAAAAAATAACACTGGAAGATTGATAAAAGAAAACAGAATAAACTCGACAGTGAATAACAGAAAAAAAAAGAAAGAAAAAGGGCCTGGCTGCTGCAGGGTCGATATCCACTCCAACCTCTATCCCGACTGAAGATAATTACCCAAACTCTCGTATTGCATATATAATAAATGAATTCTTATGTATATAAGACGTGTCAGTTCAGTTCGGTTGGTAAGAGAGCCGCTATCCAATCACGTTGTCGCGATTTAAAATCATGGTAGGGAAATGTTCATTCGAAAGAAAAAAAAGGGTTTGATAGGATAAACTGTGAAGAGTTTACTCGCCTGAAATTGGTGAGGATCGCCCTTGTGGTTTTTGTTACGGGGGGGAAAACATAGTCAACTCAGATTTGGTCTGAAGGAAAATGAAAGACTAAAATATGAGCAGACATTTATCTTAGCCAAGTCCAGCATTGGGGAACAGTAGTAGAGTAAACAGTGAAGATTGTGGTCACGATTGTTAGGCGTAACCCTACAACAGGAGCTCACAGATTTGACGGTCACATATAAAATATAGATATTCACTAACTTTGCTCAAGTCTGATATCAAAGGACGCCCGGGAAGGCTTGTGGGAATGATATACTATCTTTTACTTCATGGTAAGCAACGAAAGAATAGAATATTTAGTAAGTTAGATAAGATATTGGTTGGCTTAGGACAGCTTTGGAACAAGGTCGTATTGCTGGTACACTCGCTGAGGAGCGAAATCAGGCCTAAAAGATAAGAAAGACAGGTTAAGCATTCTACTGCAACTGCTATTTTCGATAATTGAACTCTTCTAATGTTCGGTGTAAATAGACTAGATTTTTCTGTTTCTGCGGAAGTAAAACAATGGCCTAAAGAATTTACTCTTGCGGAGTGGTAAACTGATTGATTAGTTTTGTTTTAGAATATGTGTATCACCCCCAAACATGTACCAATCAATGTCCAATCTTTAGAGTATTTAATCTTCAACAAGAATGTGGATAAGATAACTAAAAAAACAAAAAACAAAACAAAAAAAAACCCTCAACAACTAAAGACTGCAAATGTTGAGTGACACGACTCTCTTGACTAACGGATCAGATCGCGAATGCAGACGTCAGTACGAATCTGTTATTAAAAGGATCAGATTGACCTCACGGATGGTAATACGTATCTGTTAATGAAGGGACCGGATCAATAATATGAATGTTAAGATGAATCCGTTGATGAATGGATCAGTTCACCAATATGGATCCTAATATCAATTTGCTAAAGAACGGATTACCGAGATGGACGTCAACATCTTCAGCGAGATTCGAAAACTATTCGTGAAAGGCTCAGACAAATTCAAAGTACAGATCCAGGTTAACACCGACAAATAGCTGAGGACACTCCTAATTTAATCAATCGAGGGATGTAAAAAATCGAAGGAAAAGGGAGAGGGAGAGAGAGAGAGAGAGAGAGAGAGAGAGAGGGGGGGGAGAGAAAGAAAAGAAAATATTATTGAAAGAGAGTGAGAGAGAGAGAGAGAGAGAATGATGCAGAAAGACAGTAGGAAGATTATGAATTCTGAAGGTTAGCAAGTTTTGTGGCTTATGTAATTGCGTGTTTTCAGCTGGTGCAACAAGTCAGTTCTGAAGCCTAGGTTGGGAAATACAACTTTGAATACTGATTTTCAAGGCAGGAGGATCTGCCCTCTTCTCCACACGGAAGTCAGGCGTAACACGACCTGGCCGCTTTACTGTCATCTCATTTGTATTATACCAAGCTAAGCTTAGAGATTATCGGAAATAATATCTGAAAGTAACGAAAAAGGGAAGAAAATCCAGAGGATGAGATGCTATCGATAAAGAAAGAGGAGGGAAGGAGAGAGTAGAAGAAGAAAAAAGAAAAGAATGAAAGTGGGGAAGGGAAAAAAGGAAACAGAATGGAGGAAAACGAAGAAGAATACAATTTTTTTTACACATTCTTTATCAATTTTAAAGAATTTTTCTTTCTTTCTTTCTTGTTGATTTGTATGATATGAATGAAAGGATGAAGAAGAAAGATGGGATCGAAAGAATGAAAGAAAAATGAATTAAGATGAGCGAGAAAAGGAGACTTCTGGAACAAGGCAACTTTCAGAAAACTTCTGGGGACACCAGAATGAGGGAAAAAGGGGTGAGGAGAAATAGGAACTGATTGTAGAAAAAGGAAAAAGAAATTGAGGCAAATTTTTTGAGAGAGAGGGAGGAGAGAGAGAGAGAGAGAGGGGGGGGAAAGAATAATAATCTGAGTGGTAGAAAGGAGAGAAGGAGCAGAGAAGCTGTAGATATATCATCAAAAAATGAAGGAGGGGAGTAGAAAGACGTGAATGACGGAGAACAGGAAGGAAGAAAAGATTGGAAAAAATGAATAAAGGCAACTTGACGACAAAAAAAAAAAAGGAAAAAGAAAGATACCAAGGAAAATCAAGGACAGAAAAAGGGAATGCAGAAGCACGAAGAAAAAAAAAAATAAAAGAAAGAAACAAGGAAAGATAACAGAAGGTATGAAATACAGTATGAAAGAAGAAAGAAAGAATTGGAGAAAGAAAGAAAGAAAAGAAGAGAAATAAAAAAAAGGAAAGAAAAATGAAAAAGAAACACAAAAAGGAAGGAAAAAGAGGAAAAGAAAGAAAGAAAGAAAGAATGGAAAAACAAAAGAAAGAAAAAAAAACAATGAATGAAAAGGATAAAAAAAAGAGAGTACTTAAACCAAGAAGAAAAAGAATGAACGAAGAGAGCGAGCAAAATACTTGCATGATATCAATGAAAGGAAAAAAGATGAAGAAAATAAGATCAAACAAAAGAGGAAGAAAGAATGAGATCTGTACCTTTATTCGCCCACACGAGAAATGTAAAAGAAAGAAAAACCATATAAGTAGATAAATGGAAACGATGGAGGGGCGGCAATAGAGAACTGACAGGAAAGGAAGGAAGAGAACCAGTTGGACGGAAGGTAGAAACACATGTCTGTGATCTTCTCTTTAGAAGAATTCACTTGCTTCAAGCGCTTGATTTCGTTGGTGAGCTTATCAACCAGTGGAAAAAAAAGATTATTTAACAACTTGAATGTTCTGCTTTTGTTAAAGCACGTCGGTGTATTGCGTCATACAGGGTCATGTAGAGAACCTTCCCGTGGGGATTTCTGTTAATCTTTCTAGGAGGAAACCAATCTCTGCACCACGCTTAATAACGCAAGATATGGGAGCCATAGAGCAAAAGCTCGCAACCCTCTTCCAAAAACCCTTTTAATGAGCTGGTTGCGTTATAAAAACGACAAAGAGTGAATGTATGTCATAGAAACAATAATTTTACGCAGATAAACCACTATCAGAGAAGAAATCGCTTAGATTCACATCCAAAGCTGTTATGAAATAACGCGCGCGTGAGGCATTAGGCCAGTAAATCAAGGATTTCCTTATGTTTCGCTATGTTGTAAGAGCCTGTTCACGGTTTATGTGTGTGTTACAGTGTGTATACGCCAATGAAAATAGTATGTATGTTTGTTGTGTTCTGTTTTCCCCATAGCTAGAAAAAGGAGAAGGAATCAAAGTCAAGAGGGCTGACCTTTTGTATGATAAATCCAGGCCATGTTGAGACTAATGGCACTTAAACTTATATGCCCGGGGTGTCTGATATATGCCTTAATTAACCATGACAGGCTGATAAGCGTGGTAACACTCGCGAGGAGTGTGGAAGTAATTGTGCGTGTGTGTATTATGATACACATTATGTGTGATTATACGTGTAGGTATGTGCGTGTCGGTGTAGTACAGGCAGGTGTTAGAGAAGAGGAAACAGATTCGTAGCAGTAAGCAGTTAATTAGTCGAGCGCCTGCCCTAGGGTTCGGTACACATGATCCACGCTTGCTAATAGATATTATGAATGACAACTGAATTTAGTTATCTTCTGTTTGCGATGCGAAATGAAAACAGAAGTTGCTTCTTACGCAGTAAATAAACCAACATCGTCCGGTTTTGGAATGGAGGCGAAAAACATGCGGATATATTCTTCATGACAAGATATTTCGTTCGTCATATGAAAGAAATTGCCTCTTTTGTATCGATAAGATATAGACTTCTGAGTAGAATTTTTTGCTGGGCTGTCATCGCGTTCCTGCAACCTTGTTTGAAATCACAACGGGTTTTCTAAATCGAAGGATTGCAGTGCTGGTGCGATGCAGAGGAATGCACAAATGGACATACAACCGCATACCCAACACGACTAGAAAGACTCTTGAAACACCATGGTGTTACATCATGAAAATGTCCATTGCATATACACCCCATATATATATATATATATATATATATATATATATATATATATATATATATATTTGTATATATGACTCAATAGAAGTGACATGGAGAGTGAATAACGTCTGTCATACTCATCGATCCCTTATCGTTAATTACGTTTATTTTGGGGTAACCTACGTAAGGAAGTCCTATTAAAAAAATGCTGTGTAGTATATGATAACATCTATGTACAATACATTACATAAAATACTTTATGTTAAATAACAAACTATATGTATGAGATAAACTATGCTTTAAAATCATATCTGAAAGAGAAGTGGTGTTTGATCAAAACTGCTAGGGCACCATGTTAATATAACAGTTTTGTTTCCAAAATCCCCGGAACGGTTACAGAGAAGACAACTGATGATCCCAGCGAGTGAAATTTTACACATATTCCCATGATACCTCAGCATATGTAAAACAAAGAATCAATGCAGAGTATTACATAAATCACATCAACAGATATTGGGAAATAAGTGATTTCCCAAATGTAATTTGAAATCAAGACAAAGTGATTACTTCGCAGATTTTTTTTACTTACTGAGCAAAACTGACAAGTCTTAAATATCATCAACAAATTTATTAATTTTATATACAGTACAAATGTTGAAGTACTCATCTTCAGTAGGAGTATAAGTAAGAGTGTAGTTTGCCTCTGCAGCAGTCAGGCCTTTCAATTTTTCTTCTTTTTTTGTTTTGCTTGTTGAATTTTTTTTTCTCTTTTAGCCTTTGTTTATATGTTTGTTTCTTTCTTTCTGGATCTGATTCTTTATAAAATCGATAATCCGTTGTTCATCCCCGGCGGTAGGATTCGATGTGTCATAAAACATTAATCTTTCATTCACTGTCGAACGAAATATTGCTGGGCTGTCTCTCCCTTTCCTGAGAGATAACACAGTCGCCCTTCTCCATTAAACGAATTCCATTCCACCTCACGGCTTATTTTCTTACTAAGCCGATCCTGCAAAGCAGCCCCTTATCCCCGGAGTTAATATCGTTCCCCTTTTTCGCAGAGTGAAAGACAGTATAAACCCTTAAATACATCTACATATATGTATTATATGTACGTGAAAATAAGTTCGCATGAAGCAGTTTATATAGACTGTTAGACTATAAGTGGCGGGTCCCTATTTTTATGCATTACGCTGTTATAAAATATGGTAGACCATTTTGGTAATTTTTCTCATTAACTTCACTTTTTTCTATCAGAAGCTCTGTCCGTCGGTCAGTGTGTCTCCATGTTGTTTTTCAGATGTTTAATGTCAGTCGTATTTGGAATTCGGTAGAAAAGTGTCGCTTGATAAGATGCGTCTTATCTAGAAATATCTACTATTCAGGGTCACTGAAGGCGTTTAAACTTTATGTCTTTAAGTCGATTTTCTCCGGCCGTTTTGAGTCGGATTTACTCGAAACTTGATCGAAAGGTTTCTTTGATAAGATCTTTATCACCGAAAACTATATCATATTCAGGATCACGAGATCTGGCAATAATTGTGGAAGCCTCACTGAACGTGCTGTTCTAGATTTAAAAAAAGGTCTCTCATTATGGAAACATCTAGCATGATAGCTTCCAGAAAAAGAAAATAGTGGATTCTGTATGATTTTATGCTTTCAAGCTGTGAAGAACAGAGAAGCTGAAAGACAACACATTCACTTTCTGACACGTAAATTTGAACGATATGAATCAGTTTTTTTATTTCAAGTTTGAAATATCAAAAAAAGACATAAATTTTTATGCAAATAGACAGTGATCTACTTTTGTCAATACCGATTCCAAGCCTGGATGCTGAAGAAGGATGCATAGGATTATTGAACCTACCCTGTGAGAAACCTTTCCTAACAAAACTAACTATAAGAAATCTACCAGCAACTCTGTCCTTATCTCATATCGACAATTTATACCCCAACTTTCCTGAGCTGCATGTTACGTCAGTTAATCAACAAATTTCTTCTTACCTGCTCACTGATCTGACTGATGAAATTTCAAGTGCAAGACGAATCATTGGCGCTTGGAACGGTGAAGAGATAAAGGCTACAGGTATCAGCCGATTTTCAAAAATTCGCTTCTCGTCAATTACTCGCTTTTACGAGAAAAGGTGAAGAGCGAGAAAAGAAAAGAAAAAGGTGCAGAAGGCCAAGGTGATTATTTTCAAATAAGATACAGATCTATAAATACAGTTCAAATCCATGCGACCCCATTTGAGCCTCCCACAGGACCTAACTGAAAATTACTCCCATAAAGCGTTTATACACACACACACACACACACACACACACACATATATATATATATATATATATATATATATATATACACACATGTATATACATACATATATATACATATATATGTATATACACACACATATATATATATATATAGTAAGTAATTACTTATTTTATGTCATTTTGACTTACGAAAAGTTTTTATTTATTTATTGAAACGCTGTTAGATACCGACGGAAACCTGCATTAAAAAAAAGAGATAGAAATTAAGAAAGAGACACCCAAGGAAAGCTGAAGAGCCTATTGGTCAAAACGTAGTGATCGACCAAGAAGAATGAAAATACCATTTCAAATGTCACATCAAGTGATAACAATACTTAGATCAGAGCATCAGATAAAGTATTCTTTGCTCGATTTAACAATAAAGACGTTAACTATTTGGAGTTATGAAATAGAAGAATTCAAATTTGGTAATACCAAAAACTTCTGGGGAATTTGAACAACACACGCAAACCTAATGTGGTACGAGATTTGTTGCGACTTTTTATGACCAATAGTCTTTATGGAGCAGCGTGAAAACAGCAGGTATTAGAATACTTCAAAGGAGGTGTTACAGTAAATAAAAATTCTGTCCATATTCAGACTTGCTGAACTTTTGGGTAGTGTATTTTAACGAAAGAATTTAATGTATTCAGAGTTCTAAAAACTAACTTCAAAAGTGAAATATATTTGGGATAAAAAAAAAGCGAAAGCAAACCAATTCATGGTTAAAAAATAAGTTTGACGGTACACTTTTATATGGAAATGTACGAATAAAATTATAGGCAGTCTCCTGTCGTTTCTAGGTACTTCCGGATAGACCGGAAATTGTGCTCTTTAACGAAAGTATTTGCTCAAACAAAGCCATAATGCATAGGTAGTTGAGTGCACGGAGAATGGAAACGGTGAGCCAAGTTCCAACCGTGGCTGTAACAGTTTGTGTTCACTTTGGGAAAGGCATAAATCCATATCTCCCTAGCTATGGGTAAAAATTGCACATCTGGCGTGCTTGTTGCTTCTAAATCTATTTCACATATCCAAGTGGGGGTGAGTAGTAATGTGATGTAAGGAGGCTAAGTGGGAAGGTTGAAGCCGTAACCAGCGTAATGGCACTACTTACTTGAAGTATTGATGTGCCTTTCTGTTTTTGGATTATCCTCACGTAGACGAGAAATAACAACCGAGAAATATGATGTATTGCAGGGAAGATTGTGCAGCTTCAGTAGAGTATGCTAATGCCGAAACTTTCATGAAATTCGGAATATATGCTGATTTGTTTTATTCATTTATTCATAGAATTAGTTTTTACGCCTTTGAATAGGCATAGAAATCATTTCAACTCGTGATATTCTGAGAAAGATATAGATAAGCATTAGAGGATGAAGAAAATAACTCGCAAATTATCATTTTTAATTGGATTTTTAGTTATGCTGGAATCGGAAATATAATCTTACTATATAAAACTTTTCCAGATGATTAGTCAGATAACTACCTATGAAACTGCCATATGGCTGAGAGAATTGCGTATTTTCAACTTTTGTCGCGGGCGATTTTAACACTCAGTCAAAAATGATGATTTCAAATGCCCAATATCGAGGTAGGCAGGCCCTCACGTCTTTCGAAGATTTGCATAACTTGATCTTCCCATCTTCATTTACCCCATCTGAAAAAGCATTGTACAAAGATAAGCTAAAGGGTGAGAATGTCATTCTTCTTTATTTCACGTCGAGAGCTGAACCAAGATTTATACATACGTACTTGGCCATGTTGCAAGAATGGCTGACAATCGATGGACATCACGACTCACAACATGGATTCCCCGAGACCATATGCGCAACCGAGGCCGGCAAAATGTTAGATGGAGAGACTAGCTAGACAAGTTCAGGAAGTACTGGCTCCGTGACGCCCATGATAGAGAAGTGTGGCAAATCCTGGGGAAGGTCTATGTCCAACGACGGACGCTAAAAGACTGATGATGATGACTATTGGCAAACGTAAAAAGTCAAGAAAAGAGGATCTAAGGTTTATATATATAATCTTTTCGTCTTCTCATCAACAGCTCTTACAATTCACCTCTGACTTCACTGATTATAAAAGCATTTGACTATAGAAAAAATTAACCGTAAATTCAAATGAACAATTAACCCACGACTCCTCTTCTACTTCCACTCCGACTTTTGTATATGATAGATAAATTCGGAAGTATATAAGACTTATCATTTTAACTCGCTGCCTTCCAAATACGCCACGATAGGAAAATGTTAATTCTATTCATACTGGTTTAGTTTAACGTGACTTGGTAGAAACACAGTGAAACGTTTACTCATCTAAATATGATAAACGTTGTTTTTGCAGTGACTTTGGCTAAACAGGTTAGGAGAACCGGAAAAGATGAAAATCATTGCAAAGTACCGTCGAATATGGAAGAGATTGGTTGAAGGAATCGTGAGAGCTGGCGAGGCAGAATCATCGAATGATGGATCCGTGTCAACTATTGGATCACCATACAAATGGCCTACCTGACACCCATCCAAGGGGGCTACAGATTCTTCTCTCTTTGAGTGTTCCTCTGTCCGTAAATGTGTATCTCCGGGTGCTCCAGGTCACATTTGGGGGGGGGGGGTCAACACTAACCCTTTTTTTCTAGGTTCTATTTTAAGTCTCTATACTCATTTTGAACTAACAATGCCCAAATCCTGCGCAAGCATTTTTTTTAGATAATTATAGATAAAAGATCTATGTTTTTTAAATAATTTCAGATTCTTTTTGATAATTGGTTCTGGTGCACACATAAGTTACGGCAATTGATTTATTTGACGTACGGATATTATTCTATCATCATTTTTTCACTGAAAATTATTTACGATAATAGTTGACAACGTTTCAAATAACGGAAATGTAATGATAAAATTTTGCTGCCTCTATAACTACGAGTGAATAAAATCAATTACAAACATGGCACTGAGTGAGATCGAACTGTAGGATTATCAGAGCTAAGTTTGGTAAGAGCAGCTGGTACGGCTAACCATGGTTCCTGGGGGCAAAACGGAAGTGAGTTCACTTCTCACTGAGAACTTATCCTTGATTCCCGATTTGTTCAATACACCCTGTCGTTGCGGGGAATGCGTGTGCAAGTTTCGACTGTGAACAGTTAGAGCTGTTCACGTGGCTCATACGTAAATGGAGAAACACAACTATTACCGCCACGGTAGGATTTTAAAGATAATTGAGAATAGATGGGAAAACAGAAAAAGAACCTTACACTTATCTTCAGATAAAAGAGTCCATTATTATGGATAGAAAACGAACTCTTACATTACATAAGTACATACCAATAAGTTCCTACTTAAACAAACCCAATATGTTACACAAAGTCAGTTTTACATTGGAAACCTCACACATGAACTTGGGGGCATTAACGCCCTCAAAAATACTCTTTATACCTCGCAATTATTGTATCAAGAACATAAGAGCACTTGACTTGGTCAGAGGGCGAACCATGATTTCCCTGATCCAGACTGCACAAAAACAATGCCTGGGGCATCGCATCTGCGTCTGCCTGGCCTGAAATGATCTTCCAAATATAAATTCGGTTGATTGTTAAGGTCTTATTCATCCAAACCCCCGCGAGAACAGTAGGTAACACAAGATCGGTTGAATGTCACAAACCCCACATGTGAATGTGTAGGGCAGGAGCTTCATCAGAAAATTCTCTTTGATCCCCACCACAATATTGGTAATATCTTGGTCACAGGGCGAACCCTGATTCCTCTCGTCCAAACCACGAAGGGGATGGCAAGAGTCATTGCTCCTACCGTGATCCGGTCAGAAATGATCTTTCCAATTGGATGGTCAGCAAGCTCACCTTGCTGGCTTTTGAGGAATGGTTCAATATTTATTGAATATTCGAATGATTTGATACAAAACTTAACAACGTGGATAAGGGGACCACTGGAAACAAAATGCGGATAGGGATTGACCCCTGAAAGCCAAAACGTAAACAAGGGCGGAACTAGAAGGGAAAATGTAAATCATATTTAAAAAAACAGTTTTAATTCCTAATTCCATGCTTGTGAACGCTGCTTTTTTCGTGCAATCCTTCAGTGTTCTTTCATTAGTTTATTATTTCATATTATATTACCTGACTGGGGACCGACAGAGTGAGTTATAAAGATGCGTTAAAAAGATTAGCGATGATTGGCAAGCTCATAAAGAAAGATTGTGAATCCCCAACTATTGTTGATCTGATATAAATTCTGTATTTTTAAAGAATTTTTTCCAAAAATCGTTTCATGGAAATTAAGATGTATATCTGGGTATTTCTTTTTCAGGGATTAACTAGTATTACCATACGTGGCACTCGATTATGTAGGAAAAGAGTGTCTGTCTCTGTCCGTGTTGCCTCTCCCTTCTCTCTTGCTGTGCATGATTTAGACCTTTTCAGTTTTAATTTGAATTTCATTACCGCAAGATTACCGAAAGGAGTTGATAAAAAAATTAAACTGTTCATTATACAGATAGATTGAGGGCGGTTCAATCAGTGACAGTTGGGGTTAGCGATTATTTTATACTGATGACACTTTAACCGTTATTTGGTTTAAAAATGTTGTTTGAAAATAAATCCTTTTGAAGGTCAGAAAGTTTGTATTAACTAAGGATGACATTTTATGACGCCTTCGCTTGGAAAATATAATTCAATTTCTAACGGGGTTTTTCCGACAAATATTTCTTCTTTTTGATTCATTTATTTGTTATTTTTGGTTTGCTATGTGTATATTCTTTTTGTCGAGTTTGACATTTTTGTAAAGATGGTTATGTTATGTTCTCTTCCTTGCCACTTTCATTTCATTGAGACTATAATAATTATGCCTTTGGGACCAAAAAGATTTTGCAAGCATCATAATCACTGGAAACTTTCTTTATATGGAAAAGGCTCAGAATCTGGACTTGGGTGGCTTCGGATTCCAGTCTTTCAAAAGTATATACTCCATAATACAATGCAGGAACAGAGATGCGAATTGATCAAGAGGTTAACGGTACATAGGAGGGACCCAAGCCGAGACAGTTTGTGCTCATTTTGCACTAGTACCCTTGGGATAAGCATGAACTCATCCCTTTGCCTAATTATGGGCAATATAGCGAAGGGTGAGTTGAGTGACGTCATTTCGCGTACGTGTCGCCTCGGTTTCACACATTAGAAACAGACCAAGTGAGAAGTAATGTAATATGTAGAGCTTAAGCTGAAGCCGTGGGCAGCATAAGGATACTGTTTATTTTTTTTTACATGATGTGTGAAAATTGCTCAGTGATGTTTGGGTTGTCGATTCTTTCTTGTTTTCTGCTTGCATGTTTCTTTTTGGCCTTTCCATCTGATCTACATTCGGCCTCAATTTCATTCATTCTATGATGACACATTCCTCTCGTTGACGCTTCACCATTTGACGGCTGGATATCAAATCAAAGTTTGGGATTTTAATCTTGAGTTGATCCTTGGATCTTTTCCTTTGACAAGCCCCCTTTTCTAATTCTTTCTCTGTATTCGAAAAACATAGGATTTTGCTGTGTGTTAGCTTAATTTTTATTACCAGTACGTATGTTGTTTGGTGTGATCTTCAACCTCAGTATATTCATGGCTGTGAACAAAGTGAACAATCTATATATAATTGAGAGTTGGCAAAGTTTTTTTTTCTATCACACTATAGAGATCCCCTAGACATGGGCATAGGCCCAAATGAATTTGACATGTATATTCAATAGACCGAGGGAAACTTGAGGAAGTTTTTTTCTCAGCTCCCCCTTCCTCCAATATGGTTTAAAGGGTTGAGTTAGAGTTTCAATATAATTTTCATGCTGAGAAGACACATTTTGAGAACGCTCTTCAATGACGTAACGTGACGTACAAAAAGACTTTTTTTATTCAATTGATTCTCGAAGGCGAGACATCAAGAAGTGCTCGTATTTGAAAGGCTTTTAAAATTCTTTTAACCGTACTATATCATTCATTTTTTAATAAATTTAAAATTAATACGTTCTTTTATTTTTTCTGAGGAAACAACAACGATATTTCGAAGTTACGATCAAAATCAGTACTACTCCATTTAAATGTATATGTACCGTAAATTTAAAAAAAAGATATCTGTTTTCAGAACTCTCACGCAATAAGATATCTTTCCTTTTAGGACCCCTTTTCTAGTCCTCCCCCAACCTAGAAAAAATATAAGTTCCTCATTATGCCCCGGCTAAGGACTCCTTTGTTTGAAGATCAATGAATAGAGATAGCTATGTTGAGGTTGTACTCTGATCCGTCAGATGAACCAAAATATTCCATAAGATACCCCGTAATTGGCTAACTGATCCCACAAGTAATGCTCAGACGAAAGGTCTTTCCTTTGCTAAGATCCACGCTAGTTTCTAAAAGTACTTCAGCTAGTTATGTATGCTCATATTAGCGAATTTATAACGTTGCGAGGAAAAAGTGGTTCAAGAATTGCGGATATAGAATGACAGGCGGAAAGATAACGTGGACAAATTATTCCAGCAAAAAGCCAATTGATAGACTGCGATATTTTTTCTAGAGGAGAAAGTGGCGGATATTTAATCGTGTCTACACATATGAAGTTATGTCTCTGCTTATCTACTGGTATATTTGTCAGCTTTCATGTCCCGAATTCAGATCACGTCACAAAACAGTCATGATTGAAAAAAAGTTACTCACTTACATATGTAGGTAATGATACGAATTGAATATATATTTTCTGTATGCGTGTAAAAAGCATTTATAGATAGGTGTGCATGCAAACGCCCACGGGCAAATATACTTTCAAGAAAATAAAATAAAAACTATGAATACAGTGATATATATATATATATATATATATATATATATATACTTATCTCTTTCTCTTTCTCTTTCTTTCTTTCTCTCTCTCTCTCTCTCTCTCTCTCTCTCTATATATATATATATATATATATATATATATATACGTTGCCCTTACCAATGAGCTAAACAGTCCCAATAACTGATCCAACTCCAAATTCTTATTTTGCTTATTCATGGTTTATATATTCTGTGTATGTTTCTTTCAACGTGAAAATTATGTTATTGAGAGATAAATATATGTTCAGTTATATTTTATGGAAACTCTTATTTGGAATGATCTCCCGTTACACGGTGAATGTATCATTCGGCCGAGACAACATAAATACATAGAACACTTAAAGAAAATGGGACTGCTGCAGAAATTGAACTTGCAACCGATAGCGTTGCTCTTACCATTATCAGACGTTTAATTAATTCTAAAAGAATTATATACGAAACGCAGCTTATAGATTATTTGCCCTGAAAAATAATTCCTAATTTCAATATTTGCTCAAATTTAGTTATCACCTCGTCAACTGACTGTTCAAAAGAGGATGCCATCTTCTTTTTGATAATTTTTTCTTGACTTATTTTGAATCTGAAAAATCATTTTAAAGACACAAATTACACAAAAAAGATGTTGACTACACATACATGGATGAATTTATGATAGATGCTGAACGTGATGTTCTTTAATCAGAAGCAAGTTTGTACCTGTTTCATTAGATAAACATTCCATTACATTGGACACCGACATAGCTAAGATGAAGAAGAACGTTTGCTTGAATGAGGTAAGCGCATGATGCAATTATTTTAACAACGAGATACTGGGTACAGTGTTGCAACGTGAATAGTATTGCAACACAATTTATGTGCACGTGGATTCAAGCCGCTTGTGAAAAACTCTGTAAATAGGAATAACATTTTTTTAAATTGTTCTAGTGTTATATATAAGCTTCAGGTTTGCCTGAAGAAACCACAGAGGCAGAATTATAAGCGTGTCTGTTCTTATTATTTCATCATATTCAAAGCTCTACTTTAACTAAATGTTTCTGCATCGAACACTTTTATGGAATAAACCCCTCACACATCGTATATTGAATTATATATATATATATATATATATATATATATATATATATATATATATATATATATATATATATATATATAATCAAATTGAACACACTGCACCAGCAATGGCATTGCAGAATAGCTTTGTAAGCGAAAACAAATTATATAGTTACATGTATGGGTATGATCTGCATTGAATCAAAAGTAAATCCCTCTGAGAGGTTAAGGAAGTATAATCGTGTACATTTAAGATGAAAAAAAAAGATCTTGACCCCAAACAATCGCTACGCAAGTTTTATCAACGTTTTGTGATATCAGAGGTGCTTGATAGCGCACTGAAAATCCAATAGAGACTGGCCTCTGGGAAAGTATGTTATTCCAGGTGGCGTCTAAGATGGCCGCCGAATGAGACTTACATTTCAGATAGACACCCCCTCACACCAAATAAATTGCAACAATAGGTTTCTGTACCGTTTATTGTAGAAACAGGTGTTCTCAATAACATACTAAAAAATTAACACATTATCACCACGCAAAAGGCATAATTTTGAACATTGCATCCAAGATAGCAACCAAATCCTAGCAATCTACATTTTCCCTCCGATATTCATTATAAACAAGACACTTCGGTGCCTAATCTCACGTTATTGGAATCGATGGATCCAATCAGCATATCTGAATTATAGTTACAAGAGCGGAAAACTATTTTACATTTACGAGATTGAATGAAGGAGTTTCTTCCTAATACGGATTCCGTAACAATTGAAAATCTGTGAGAGACCGGGGTTTCAAAGCTATTAAAAGAGTTCTCAATACAGGATGGTGACAAATAATTAGTACCCTTAATGAAGATGGAAACTTAACAGCAGACAGGGACAGGATTGTCGAATGCACCCCGAAATTCTACAAATACTCTACTCCTCCAAACAAGGGACAACAAAATAGTGAACAGAATGCGCAAGAAGCAAGCTATCACTTCGAGGATTTCCCAAAAGTTACTCAATGGAGAGTGAAACAATCCAACAAAGAAAGAAAGAAAGGCAGTCCCAGGATCAGAAAACATCACCATCGACTTAAAAAAAGCTTGTAAGATCATCAAGATCATCAAGCTAGCTGTTCTATTCAATGCATGCCTAATGCAAAGTAAAGATTGGAATCCTGCAGTCATAATGCTGCAATATAAAAAAAAAGACATCCAAATCACCTAACAACTACGGACCAATAAGTCTATTCAACTGCATCTACAAACTTTTCATCAAAGTTATCACGAACAGAATCACCAAAATAGTAGATGATAAACCGACCACAAGATCATTCTACCTTTAGAAGAAACTATTCGATGAACAATCTACATTCGATGAAGCAACTAAAACAAAGCAACAGAATACAAATTGCTACTCGCTATCACATTTATCGACTTGGAGGAGGCCTTTAACCTAGTGGAAATTCTCAAGTGGAAATAAAAGGTTAACGAGGCTATCTACAAGTGTGGACCCAGCAACATATATACAATCACAGCGGATCCTTCATCAGGCTTCATGAAGACTCGTTTCAGCTTGCAAAAGGAGCAGCACAACGTTATACCAACTCACCAAAACTCTTCATAGCCAGCCCCGAAGGTGATCTCCCAACACCTTGATTGGGAAAATATAGAATAAACGGCGAATACCTAAGCAACATCAGATTTGCAGACGTCATTGTTATTTTCCCCTGAAAACCTCTACGTCCTCCAACTAATGCAAGATGAACCGAATGAAGAAAGCAAGAACATCAAAAACAAAAAGTTAAAGAGAGTGAACCATGCATTCATCTAGGACAACGAATCTCCATGGAATCTTAAAGAGGAGAAGAGATCAAAAGAAGAAATCGCTCTGAAATACCAAGCCTTTGATAGATCAAGCTCAACCTTCAAGGACAAGAAAATCCCATTAGTCCTAAAAAAGAAAGTATAAAACCAATGTATCTTCTTGATAGTCACAGAGCTGAAACATGGAACCTAACCAAGAGACTAAACCTCAAACTGATTATCATGCAACATGCACATGAGGAAATCATACTCAACCTCACATGGAGAATTACAAGACAGCAAAATATATTATGGGAAAAATAGAACTCCAAGACACCATAGAATTCACCAGAAAACTCAAATGGCAGTGGGTTGGTCAGGTTGAAAGAATGATAGACAAGAATGTTAATTTTGACAATGACACAGAAGACTGATACATATATCGTATTTCAACACACAAACAAAAGACAAATAATCATAGAATCAGGCAAACAGCAGTGTGACTCATCAAATTGATACCAACGTAACTTATCACACTTATTTCTACAATCTGAATTAAAAGTCACTGAAGCTCGACTCGCTCCTTTCTGTTTGTTCCTCACATTCTACGGTTATTTCTGAATGACATTTTCATGAGTAAGGATATGAAATAAGATATTGCAAGGAAAGGACACGCAATTGTCCAGGCAGTTTAATCACATGTTATATCTCTCTTACAGGTTGGCCTTGCACTGCAGGTACATCATTTGTGCCGATTCATCATGGATATCCTTCGAGAAATGAGATCCAGGTCTTCTTTGAAAGACGTATAGCATTAAAAAAAGAATGCGATGGATTATGTTAGATGTCATTGATTTGCTGAAGAGGATATTCCTTCCTGCTGAGGACAATGTTGATTGCAATACCCTCACTATTAATAGCCGGGGAACCTTCCACGGAATGAAAATCCTTAAAGCAGCTCCAAACCAAGGGCAAAAGTAGGGTCGTGTCATTCCAAGGAGAAACGACACCAAACTGGATTTTTTTAGCATAGCTTCCCGGAGCTTGTGCACCAAATAACCGAGTTCAAATGACATCTGGAACTGATCAATTGTGATAGGGCTTTCAAGGATTGGGACACCTAGTCAAATCCTCAATTGTTCTCTTGCCTATAATTACGGTCAAGATATTAATTCTGTAAACGCTGAAGATTGTGGTCTTGCTATCAAAAGACCATACTCCACCCATTATTATATTCGATCAGCCTGTGTATTAGAAAGGTGCACTGATAATTATGGATGCACCATTGAGTGGCAATTCAGAAAGCAATGTCCTGATGCTCTGATGATTTCAGATATCCGTGAACAAAACTTGGTACACTCTGATGGAAGGTGATGGACTCAAGGAAACTCGTGAGTTGTCAACGGTGAAAATGTCGTCAAACAATAGCCTCTCCGTGGACATCTGCTGGTGGACAGGTGTTGCAATCACCTGGTGGTGTCTGATCTGCTAAAGGACGATCCATGACTTGAGTCATTGGTGGACCGGACGGGATAAACTCATTCATTCTTGGTGGCGAAAAAAAAAACGACCTTAGGGAGTGATGTAATATCAGATAGGTGAAGCCGAACCAAAGAGAAGGTTGATACAAAGGAAGCAAAACTTTAAAAAATATCTGAAACCACTCAGTTGTGGATGAACTATCAGAGAATACTTCAGATAATATTACTTCGACAAAAGCAGTCAGCTTGCATGCCATTCTCTCTAGTTCTGTCCCTTAAGAGAAAATCGTCAATGGTGTAGTCTTCAAAGAGATATGCATTTACATGAATCGGAGACCGCCGCGTGCGAGATTTTAGATTGATTTGAATGATTTGAAATCCCGTTTGGTGGTCTTATTCAGAGCTGATTACTTGCTCCAGGCTACCTTTTAAAAAAAAAAAATCTCATCCTTTATCGATTGGCAGACATTTTGAACCAATTTGACCAAATGTTCAGAGGGGAAAAAAACTCCAACAGGAAATGCACTAACTGGGGACTTTATTGTCATCGTTTCACTTGCTGAGGCATGTAAGTTTCCCAATCATAAAACCATGGCGTGTGGTAAAATGTGCGATGCGTTCGATTTTTATAAGATTTCAACGCACAGGCATGGGAGTTTTCCACTTTCCCTATCCGTAGAGAAGAGGCAAAGTCGTATAGCCAGACATCCCTCTGGTGAACAGAACTTTTGAAGGACTGGCCTCTTCATTGTGATCCCCACCGATCAAAGTCGAATACCCTCCTTTTTAACTGACAATAGGAGGATCAATATCCGTAGCCTGACACGGATATTACATGAATTTGGGTCTGAAATTTTCACCGTATAATTTTCAACCATCATCATCCTTTTTGTGTCCGTCATTAGACATAGAACTTCTCCGAGGTTAGCTAGACTTCTCCATCATTGGTATCGCAGAGCCAGTGTTTTCTTAATCTATTTAGCTTGTCACGCCATTTTACTTTCTATCGGCTACAATTTTGCTTATTATCACTTGGGATCTACTTTGTGTGTCACGATAGTCAGCAGTTGTCTGACATTCTTGCAACATGTCCAGCCCATTGCCATTTGAGTTAGAAAATAGTTTCTATGATATCTCAGATTCCTGTCTATTCTTGAATATTCTGCTTCGTCATATGATCTCTCCATGTCAGGTAGAGTCTGATTCTTCTCAGTTTGAGGGTCAGTCTTTTGGTTAGGTGTATATAAGTAATAAAGTAAAGTTGGTTTCAGTGATTTTGCAAGGAAAGCAATGACGTCGAAATATCGATATTATTTCGTGAAAAATGAATGCATTTTTTTGTCATTAAGCTACAGACTTATTGTCGTATCTAAGTATTGAAAGGAACGCAATTATCTACTATAGGAGTATATATACAAAGTGTCTGTAAAGAAAGCGATAGAATAGGGGAATAACTCGTTAAAACATTCTCATCTGTTGTATTCCTAAAATTAAGAGTCAGTTGGTTATCGGATACGCTCAACTGTATTCTCAGCGAAGCACATCAACTAATCAGATGACACCACATTTAATGGACACGGCTCAAGTCACTTTTAAAGTGTTATTTCCCTTGTTATGCTGCATTTTCACAAAACACAAAACTCACACACTCACTCACGCATATACATACATATATATATATATACACACATATATATATATATATATATATATATGTATATATATATATGTATATATATATATATATATATATATATATATATATGCATGCGTGTCAGTGTATGTGCATGTAATTGTATCCTTCTCTCTCACTCTCTTTCTCTCTTTCTTTATATATATTCACCACAAAAGTTGATAGATTAACAACGTACTGATAAAAAAGTGTCCGAAATATCCCAAGTTATTTATAAAAACTAACCAGGAATTCACTTTGGCAATGGAAGATAAAATACATACGAAGAAGTCAATAAAACAAGTTAAAAAGAGAAGAAATGAAAGGAAAGTAAATAGAATAAGAGTTTTTTTCCATCCCAAAAGTAGACAAACCCTCAAAATACGTCTTAAATAGGGATTTGAATAAATCGAATAATTTGCCTGAAGGAGCCCCAGAAGGACAGACACATAAACACATTTGTATAGCAAATCCATTATTTCACCACATTTAAAGTTTCACTTTAGCCTAACACAATGGTGAATGTATAAAACATAAATTACTGATTTGTACTATATATATATATATATATAAATATATATATATATATATATATATATATATATATATATATATATATATATATATCAGGCAACAAAATAGACCTTATTAAACTCAAGAAAAACACGTTGATGTTCTAGGCTTTATATTCTAATAAGTATGTAATTTGAGCGTGAGAATATGGAATCTGCAAAGCTTGCAGGAAATAATGAGATGACGAATTTCCAAAGAAATGTAATGAAGGGCGAAATTGTTCAAACAATTCAGCAAATAGTGACCCAATTATTTTTCTACGCGAATTACTCAATGAAAAAACATGTGAAAAATGTATACATATAATAATCCAATGCAACAGAGACCAAATGAAGAAAACAAGAAATTAATGTTTTTTTTTTTTCAGTCTATTTATCTATTCTTATGATACGAGCAAACCAGATGCCGTCACATAAGAAGTAATTTTATTAGAAATACTAACGAATGATGGTTTATAAAAGGTTTTTCAGTAAGTGATATTGAATTCAAACCACGGAAGCTTAGGGTGGAGGTTTAATCTTTAACAGCGTTACCTACATCTATCCAGTGTGACTGCTTCCTCTGTTTCTTAAAACTAGAGCATTCCAATAAAAATCTCTCGTGGGTCAAAAAAGAAAGAAACTATTGAACAACTTTAGACACCATGGAACCCCATTCTTTTTATTCGTTGTTGTATTTGTATGTATGTTTGCTTGAGTGTTCCTGGCTGTACCGTTTTGCCTGCAGATTTGGAAATTAGTTCACGTACTCAATGGGATTTTTTTTCCTAAAAATGACCTTTTATTTTGGGAAAAAGCATGTTTGACTATTTGGGGGCCTCATTCTGATATGTTTATGGATAACATTCAAGATACTTAAGAATGTAAATGTATTTAAACGTTACTTTTATTCGATTTTCTCGTGGAAAATGCTAGTGATGTCATAAATATAATTCATTCTGACCATATTTATTTTACGATGGAATTTATTTTTCATTACTTCAAATTTAGATGCTATGGTTATTCAATTATTGGTTGTAGTGGCAAGTTTTCATTAAATTTGATCGGAAACAATTTGAGCCTTCTCAGACCACCAATATGGAAGTATTGATATGTTAGGCTGAGTCGTCAGAGGTCAGAGTGATGGAATGTACAAGAGACAGGGTTGATGGAAAAAGGGTGTGCGCTGCCACAATAACGATGCGCCACAGAACAAAAACTAAAAAATATGTCTTTTTAAAACTTTTTTCATAAAAGTGTATAAGTGCCATGAAGCAAATTTTTGAAAGGGGGAGGATACTTGCATTTTTTTTGATTACTCAGTATTTCTTCCATCTATATTTCTATTGAAACCTATCGCAACTTTTGTTATACGTTGATCAGGAATAAATAATCGCAAATCTTGCTAACGAGTGTAGAATGATGGTCTGAGTGCCACGATCAAAAGAAAATGAAATCAGGATGACATAAACACCAATAAAAAAAAACCCCATGATAATTGAAATGCCACATCAACGAAATTCTATTCCGTAACTTTGGCTCTCCAAGGCAGATATAAACACCATTTGCCTTCGAGCGTCACAGCGTATTTTGGGAATACATATTGTTGGTTCTTGGCAATTCCAACTTCAGAGCACAAATCCCCATTGCCTTATAAAGGAGGGTTGTGGGTTGCCCTGACGCTTTATCGCTCTGTCTGCAGGAGACTGCACGGTTTCTGCTTCTACCTGCGTGTGTGGGGCCACAAGTGGGACCAGAATGTATGTCAAATTCCCCACCACCACGGAAAGGCGAATAAATGAAATCTCCGGCTCTTTGAGGCTGGCGTGAGGGTAGTCTTGTCCTCGGTTGAGACAAGGCATGAAATTGATACAAGTTTGCCCTGTTCCTGATAATTGAAACTCCAAAATAGCACCTTCCCATTGCACTTAAGAAGGTGATTTTCAGTGCCAGCCGACTCCTTTGCGATACTGTCTTCAGGGGACTGGGTAATTTTTGCAAATACCCACATATGTGCATATGCGGGCAACACATTACTCCAGACGTCCGTCTAATTAGCTGTAGCTGCGATCAAAAATCCCTTGATCTTCGAAGCTGATGTGCAAGATCCCTGAACTTTCTAGCTCCGGGGCAGCACTTCTCTATTCTATGCACGTAAGTAGGGTTCATAATGAACCTTTGTCACATTTTTCCACGTGAGGAGGCAAATAGATACCAACACGTGTTCTCTAAGGCTGTACTTCATTTATAGACAATATTTCTAGGGAAACGAACAGCCGACGTTTGACCCCAGGGGAGACAAATACTTCAATGTGTGCCATATTGACATTACGTGGTACATTGACTTCATGAATGCACTCAAGCAGCACACTGGTGAATATTATTGCTGGGTAGTTAGGGGCAGTGACTATCAGCAAATACCAATGATCGCTACCTAAGTTGAAAGAGGGTGTTAAAATCTGAAGGTATATGTTCAAGCGAATCTGAATCGAAACACACAAGCAAATAACACACAAAAAACCCCCAAAACAAAACAAAAACAACCATATCCAACTATACATGATTATCTCAAGCAAATTGGAAATATATTTAAGGAGAGTATTTGGGTTTGCTATGAATCCTCACCAGTTGCAAGTGTTTTCAGGCCAGAAATGGAAACACACTTTTCTTTGTTTGGATATTACAGATAGGGAAATCGCTTCTGTAAGTTAATAATACATAGACTGCACATCATTCATAGTTTATGTGTAACGTTTACTGAAATGGGAGACGGAGACTTTGATGAATGCCATGTTCATAATTGCATGAATTTCATAATGGCCGGAATGCAGCAAAGATAATGGAAAAGATTCGCACTGTCTACCCAGATGCAATGACTTTGAATGGCTTCCATCCTGTCTCTACAAACAATAGAACAACTCTGCTAGGGTGAAGCATCAGGAGATTCTTGGATGCCTAGGTCGTCAGAACCCTCCTCTCGGCCTCACTGGTGAGGTCCGATGTAAAGCCGAGAGCAGCACGTCCGGCGTCAGTTCGACTGCAGGAGCTACTGGAAGGACGTCAAATTTGGTGTCAAACTGCTTTAGGCGCGAAGGGGGTTGGGCTCAACTCCCTGGTTTGTATTCAGGGTTATCCTTCTCCTAGACTGGTTGCCTTCCCAAGTCTAGAGAGCTCCATCTGCCGTGCTATTTTACCAATAGCTAAAAGAGAAAAGATGGATTTATGCCTCTCCCAAGGGCATTAGTGCGAAATAAATGTATGCAGCCAATTTGGATAGCCGATGCCATTATCCAAACCGTTATTGCGACGTTAATCACATCCAGATGGCTTAGCAAAATAAAAAAAGGGATGAGTGTGTAATAGTTTTCCTAATGATTTTTGAAGAGGTCTGTTGAAGCAGATTCTTGCTATTAAAGCCTCAGATAGTAAGTAAAGAATACAATGCGTAATGTTCAGCTATAAACAAACATGTCAAGTAAACTTGAAAGAAATAAAAGGAGGGTATTCGACCACTGCATTAAACATAAAAAGATTACGTGCAATATTTAGCCATTTACAACAGTCCGTAAACCAGGAATAAAAGTCTCACTTTTCTCCGTCTGAATGTTACACAAGATAAGAAGTTGGTATAGTATATCAACAAGAAATACAAAATGCAGTGTTTATCATCTTGTGTCAAGCACATTATATCAATTGAACCCTTCACCTATTTACTCGCGCTCCCACAAAGAGCGAGGTGTGGCGTAAGGTCGAATATAACGTGGGATGGAGCAGCCTAAAAATAGCCCCAGCAGACGCCACTGAGGTCGCAGAAGCGCCGGGACGAGTCTGACTTGTCCTGTTTAGTGCAATGGAACTGCAGACGCCACTGAGGTCGTGAAAGCGTCGGGACGAGTCCGACTTGTCCCGTTTAGTGCAATGGGACTGCGCCACCCAGGGGCAAAGTGCTCCCCCGCTGCAGGGACGAGTAATGGATAGAGAAAGTTCAAGGACGAATCCCAAAGTTCCCAATGCGCTTAGCAATGCACAACCTCAGTGTTCCCTCATTGGCTAATGCATTGCAACTGCGCACGAGGGCAATGCCGTAGAACAAATACTACACTTATCCATGCAAAAAAGCCCCTCTCCCCAAAATGGGGGGTCGGCACTCTGAGAGCGTATAGCCTCATACCTTCATCATTAACAACGCGAAGCGTTAGCGGAAGAGGTATGGGGTGATGCTTGAGCAATTTTAGCGGTATATCACACTGTATGAGCATATATTTACATATCTATCTATGTATTACCATAGACAACTTAATGAAACCTATTAAACTCAAGAGAAACACATTGATTTTCCGGGTTTTAGATTCTAATAGATATGCAATAAAAAAAGTGTATAATCGAAACATGGGAAAATGGAACCTGCTGAGCTTGCAGGAAATAATGAGCAGAGGAATTTCAAAATAAAATGTAATGAGGTGCAAAATTGAGCAAACAATCCACGACATAAGATACCCAATTATGCAAATTCTCAGTAATTAGCCATGTCAGTGATACATTACTCTGGAAACGGGTTACGACGGGCTGTGCACCAAGTTGAGTCAGCTTAACCTCTACTGAGACCAGTACGCTTATAGTGTAAGAGAACGCCCTTTTTTTTCACATTTCCAAGGCTAACGTCTATCCTATTTTTTTAAAGACATCCGACGCCAGCCCAAACTTTTTATTTTTGTGTGGAGACCTTACGCTATATCGGTCTCACAATCTTTTTTCTTAACGCTCTGGATACCAGGCAATACCAAAACATCGTAAGCGGTCAGAATTGGAACCTTGTTTGCCGAGGGTTTTTTTTGTTTATATAAGGGAAAATCAGAGATATCTTAGAAACAGTTACGAAGCTGGAGTGGCAATAGGCTGGGTATGTTGCAAGAATGTCAGACAACTGATGGACATCACGACTCACAACACGGATCCTCAGAGATCATATGCAGAATTGTGGCCTATAGAAAGTAAGATGTCGTGATGAGCTAGATAAATTCAGAAAGTACTGGCTCTGTGATACACATGATAGAGAGGTCCGGCGAATCTTGGTGAAGGTCTATGTCCAATGACAGACGCTAAAAGGCTGCTGCTGATTATATACAGAGAAAGCAGCTTATGTAAACACTTTGGGACAAGGTCTTTTGGATAACAATCGCTAGCCGGTTTTTCGGATAATAACTAGCTGGATAACAAAAACTAGCTGGTTTTCGGATGAAAATAACTGGTTGGTCTTTTGAATAATAACTATCTGGTCTTTTGGATAACAATAACTGGTTTGATTTCTGGATAACGATAACAGTCTGTTTTTCTAGATAACAACAACTGACTGGTCTTCTGGATAACAATAACTGGCTGGTATTTTATATAACAATAGCTGGCTAGTCTTCTAGATAACAATAGCTGGCTGGTCTTCTGGATAACAATAGCTGTCTGGCCTTCTAGATATTAATAACTGGCTGGTCTTCCGGATAAGACAAACTAACTGGACTTTTGGATAACAATAACTGGCTGGTGCTTTTGATTACATAACTGGCTGGTAACATTAAACAAAGGATAAATAAAATTAGAACAAAATGTATTCACCTCAAATAGTCAAAATCTAGTGCCACCCTCTAGTTGACTTCGTTTTTTCAACCGTGATAACAACAATAAGAGTGACAAGAACAATCCTCACTAAATTTAGGGGAGTAAAAGTGTATATACCTCAACTGTGATTTGAAATCAAGTCTTACTGTTTGGGAGTGGTGTTTCTTGCTGACTGAGCTGAATTGACAAGCCTTTCACATATGCCAAAAATTGATGGTATTCTAGTGAATGAATGCATCTCATGAAGTTAAGATTTTCCAACCGTAACTTGAAATCTCGACGAGCGATTGGCTACTGACCATCTGAGCAAAACTGAAAAGTTTTACAATTCTATGGAAATTTATCCAACAGAAACGCAAGAACTTATTTCAATGAAATAGATAAACCCATTTATACTAGAATTAATATTTTTTCACGTTTTTTTTTCAATTTATCGTATGTACAATGCAAAAGTTACAGTAATCATCTTCAGTCAGAATACAAGTAGTTTAACCCTGAGATAGGCAGGATTGTTATTGGTTGCATGACTTGGAACTTGAAAAAATTATTCATTTGGAAACCTAAGGTTGATTATATACTGTTTGTATTCAGTAGTTCATCAATAAATTATTTGTATGTTATCAGTGAGCGCTGATTTTCAGTGTCCCATTTTCTTTTTGAAATCATACGGAATGGTGGATTTGGAATGAATAGCATCACTGTATTGGCTTATTTTGGGTAACTTATCCAATATTCATGATTATTCTTGGAGAAACAAATCTTCATGATCAGTGGTGTTTTAATGATCGCCTATAGCCACTTTTAAATACAGTTTACTTGAAGATTTTGGTTACAAAATCTAAAACTTTGAGTAAGAGGATTCTTTAAAAAAATTTTTATTTTGAATCAAGTGTTTGAGACCGCCTGGCTTTAGAATCAATAACCCTTTGGTAACATTTCTGTACTTATAACTAGTCAGTTGCCGTGGAAAAACAAATCATTGATATATTTAAATTTCTACCACAGAAAGATAATCGTTATCAGTATTTGATCACTATCTTCCTTCTTTTTTTTTCTTCAAATAACAACTTGAAACAGGGCGTTGATCTACGACAGTAAGTAAACAGTAAGCACAGATAGGGAATGAAGAATGAATACTCAGTGAGACTCATCCTCACGTCCTCTTTGGAATAGGGTAGCCTGATTAAATAAATACAATAAATATGATAAATAAAAGAAAAGGACATTTACTGAAGTCTCTTCGATTTTACAGTGCATTATTACAGTGGGTAGACATATTTTCAATCAGCAAAAAACTTACCTTTAAGTGAAGCAGTCCGTGGTTAAGGACGGAGAACGGAGAAATTAATTCTGTTCATTGTATAAGTAGATAAATGGTTTCTTCTAAACTAAGATGAGCTTAGATTGGCACAGTGCAATTGCTGTGATGCACTTATTATCAATCCAACATACTACACTAGCAATGATCCGGTAAACTACGGTAGAGTATGGTGTAAAAATTTGTTTTCAAAACAAATTTAACATTTTTTTATTCCACGTATTTTATTTTTTAAAGTGCATCCGTTGATTACGATTACAAGAATTTTAAAATTGTGTCACTAAAAGGCTTTCCATTGATTCTCTTATTTCTTTTTATTTGTCCACCGTTAATAAAATCGATTGAGCAAGGAATTGAAATTTCACTTTTCATAATCAGAGAATTTTTTGCGTTTCTGTGCATCCATAGCACAGAGTACACCCAAGTTATAAGGTACCATACACCACTGGCAGAGCAGTTTACTAACTATTGCTCTACAGCGAAGGGTCAGTATTGATATTCAACAAGCTCAAGTCTGATACAAGGCTACAAGAATAGGATCAATTTGTAAGTCTAACGGTATTTTGGAAGACTATATTTCCAACCATTCTCCAACAAGCACCCTTTTCTTCGTTACATGGATATCTATCAGCCTTCATAGCTAATTAGTTGCAAATATATATGCTTGACTGACATTTCAATTACGGTGCAGGGGCATAATTGCTCCAACAACAACTGCTTATTGTATTGTAGTTTGATCCTTGAATCGCGGGTCCGTCCTAGTACGACTCATTCAGGACGCATGAATATTGATATCCCATTTTATTTCTCTGTCTAGTTAACAATGGAGAAACAAAAAAAATACATAAAACAATGCTTTTCTTTTCGTACGCAGTATCCATGACAAATTTGTTCCACAGAAACGTGAATACATTAGTTTATATATACTAACTAGTGATACCAATCATGTGGTCCCGTTTAGAGGGTTGGATAGCTGCATCATTGGTCGATATTTCACTCCCTTCAAAAAAACAAAACAAAAACAAACAAAAAATGCTCGTATTTCGATTGCTGAGTTTGGTGTCAGGCAGACCCTTCCCACTTTGAATTTTGACGTTATACAGTCTTGAACCCCATATTTCTCACATCTGACCTTATGCCATACTAGTAAATATCAAATCCAACTTTGCTAGTAACATTAGTCAACGTTACATGATCTGCAAGTCATTACGAAGAACTGAAATCTTCCTCTACCAAAGGTGGGGTGATCTTCATCCGTGTTAGTCAAAGGTCGCAACTACAAAAAAGTCACTTAGTGCATATCCAATAATTATAAAGTTTTTGAAGAACAAAAAAAAAACTTTCTTCATAGTGTGAGAACCTTGAGGTACTAGGATATAAGTCGTTCGTGGAAAACTTATATGTTCAAGACACGAAACCAACAAGGTACAACAAGCTAATTAGTAATTAGCTGCGTTTATAGAATTGGCCGAAGCAATTATTTTCGCATAAGATGATATCGTTTCATCTGGTTGGCGGACTTTGGGCATTCGTATTTTTATTATTACCTGCTTTTCCTAAATAAGATTGAAAAAAAAAGCAAAAAAAAAAAAAACGAAGTCTTGACACCATCCTCTCGTGAACTCTCTTTGCATGGTCCTTTTTTCAAGGAAAAGTTTTTACCTTTCATTATTCCTCAAATTTTCTTTCAAGTGTCATAGCTCATGACACCAAGGCGACAAATTGCATACTTCTCCAGCAAATCAGATTAAATGTTCTGTCAATAAAGCGAAAACTATCGGATACAATGATCTTCAAATGTGTAAATAATTGGTTGATGCTGATTGTTGGTTACAGTTTTCTCTTGTCTGGAAAACAATTTGATATCTTTTTTCATACCAACTTTTGAATTGATTTGTTTTAATCACAAACAGCAGATAAAGGGTGCATATTTGGTGAACAAAAATTTGAAAAATATCACATAACAGAACCACGTCACTTGAAGACAAGACAGGGTAATTGGAATTAGATTGAAAAACGATCATTTATTGCTATCGATTCAGTTTGGCTCGGTTTGCACACAAGGCCAGAAGTATTGAATAATCAGTGAGGACCTGTTCAATAACTCAGGGGTAATGATCAACTTGTTAATCATTACCGAACGACCAGGCGTTCAAATAAAGGTTTTCTTAATCTCAAAATACCTTGTACCCAAATAACTCCTGGAACCAATAAGTCATGTCCTTTAGAGATGAAGTACAATACCAAAGACATTCGGGGTGGCATAACGATTACTTGAACGGAAAATGGAAGCAGCGGACCGAGTTCAAGTTTCGACAGAATTCGCTTTCGTTCACTCCGCATTAGTTCCCTTGAGAAAGGAACTAATCCACTTTTCCCACCAACTATGATAAAAAAAAACAAAAACAAAAAACGAACCAGCTATGACTAAAAAACTAAATAGGAGTGTAGCCCTTAAGGTGAACTATTGGTAAACTCTACCTGATTACTTGCTGCACCTGTAGAAAAAAAAGCCATCCATTGTGACGTCTCATTGTGCCACTGGAAAACAAGGTCGTGTAAGAGGGATCAATCTTGCAAGAGGACCCTAAAACTTAAAAAAAACCCACACTAACTTCATACAAATTGTTATGCTGGTCTCTGCACAGACACGGACATTATAGGGACGATGGCCAACCAACAACAAAACACCCTTACCTTGACGTACTTTGATCAAAACTGGATTCATAAATGTGGTGATCATGTATTTGGTTACGTACATATTATAGAGATCTGTTCACTGTGTTGATTTACGTACGGAAGAAAAATAACTGTTTCCTGATGAAACCATAATTAGTATATGTATTCAGTGACATTTACAAAAAATAAAATATCCTCGACAAAAGATGCACTTTAATGAAACGTCAACTCGTAAATGTAGCAATTGTAAATTTGACTTAGAAATAAATGCCCGTTTCTTGCAAGAATCATAACTAGTATATTCTCTTATGATACAAACCGTTCCTATACTACACACACATCAATAAAGTTATAAAACTAATGGCCCAAAATTTCGTATAAACACAGAAAAATCCAAGAAGTTATCATTATATGTAAAATTTCATTTATGCAGAGATATATTAATTATGATTCTTCAGGGCGTTTCGAATTATTTGTAACCAACTGAACACAACGGACGCGCATTAGGCCCGACACAAGGTCAAACCAACTTCCAACATAATTTTGGATGGAGAGGCATTGCCTATAGGTACCCATGGGAAGGATACCTCCACTCTAACCACACAGCTTAATGTGCTCAATTAGTTACTGTCCACTAATGGCCTAATGTAGAGTTTTTCCTCATTCTCTGCTTCAGGAATTGAACCGTCTGCGAGTGAAGCTGACGTGTTAACCATTACGCTATCCGAGCTGATATATTACAGTATCCCAGAGAAGCGACTGGAGGATAGAAATTGAATGAGAATGATCAAACACACTTACAAAAAAATGATTTATTCAAGGAGATGATGTACGAAGCAAACTATAACAAGTTAATTGAGACTGTAGAAAAGTAATACAATTCAATGACCACAACAGAGTTAAATACAGATTTTCTTCAGGGGTGATAGCTTTACAAGCATTTGGACTTTCTTCTTGAAGTTTATTCTCGGGTGGATATTGTTTACTGCTCACATAAAAGAGCCTTCTGACAATGCTCGAAAGATTTCAAGAGGTTTTCACGTTTAGCAAACACGTAGGCTAATCAACATGAAAAGACAGGTAAAGTCAAGCATTGAAAAAACAAAAACAAAACATTTATATTAATCAATAAAAATGTTGTTATGTATTAATATGCATACAGTTTGAATAAATACATTTTGGATAACCATACGCTAAACTTTAATTCATAATATCATAAATATCCAAAAGTTATTGTTATATATAATTCCATTTGTTGGGGGGCATACTAAATATGATTCTTTGAAACGTTTCAATTCATATGGAACCAGCCTAAAGTTCATAGTAACACACAACCATATATATATATATATATATATATATATATATATATATATATATATAGACATATATGTGTGTGTGTGTGTGTGTGTGTGTGTTTTATCATTTATGTACGGACAGATATGAGCTGTGAATGAACGAAACGAGATTTGAGTGCAAAGCAGTTATTCGGGCCACCGACGTACCAGCCGGGTGCGTAGTTCAGATGGTAAGAGCGACCTCCTGTTTGAACGCAGGTTCAATCCCTGCATATCTTCAATTCTTTATTTTACGTATGCAGTCTATGCCAACTGCCATATTCACTTTAGAAATAAAGGACGCTGTTTCAAATAAAAGTAATATATACACTTATGTATAGCCACACTGACGAGTCATAATACAACGATACAGCTGTCCGTGGATGACACTATTATAATATATATATATATATATATATATATATATATATATATATATATATATATATATATATATATATATATATATATATATATATACACAATAGGATGTTCGATGTTGCGTACATATAACAGGTGGAACTTTTGCCCTATAGAGGACTAAGTTAGGAAAACTTTTAAAATTGATTTGGTGCAAAAATCTTTGTTTTTCGACCAGATTCGTCATCGCTTGCTCTCTAGCAGGTCGATAAAATAAACGAGTAGTAGAGTTTTCGATCCATGTAAATATGTATTTTCGCAACATATATACAGACAAGCACTTGCACACACACACACACACACACACACACACATATATATATATATATATATATATATATATATATATATATATATATATATATATATATATGTACATACGTTCAAACCAAGTACATAGGCATATACAGCCCTTATCTATCATCAATCTTTTTCATCGGATGAAGTATTTCAAAAAGTATAGAAAATTAAAAACAAAGTTATGTATACATCATTTTACTTATATGTATACATATAAATATATATATATATATATACATATATATATATATATATAGATATACACATGCTTATATATACACATATTATGCAATATGACTACACACACACACACACATGTATATATATATATGTATACATTTGTGTTAGTGTGTGTGCATGTACCTTGTTTGACGTAGAATAATCGATTTTATGGGGGTGTTAGGTTAGATTACAGCTGAATGAAAGTGAAGTGCCAAGAAGAATGCGTAGAAGAATTGTGAAGTACTTACTGTCTCGTAGAGAGGGCAGCATGTCAGACTCGAGGGCACTTTGAGGAGTTGTGGTGGGACTGCTGAAGATGACAAGTTCTTCACCTGATCGAGAAGTCGAAAGAAGAAAGAGAAAAAAAAATTGAAAAAAAATATTAGCTGCAGGTTAAGAAATAAGAAAACAATTATCACATACAACGGACTTTAAGGTGTCTCTTTTATAACTTCATATATAGGAAAAAAAATATGATCTCACACGCACACACAAACATACGCGCACACACACACACACACACACACACACACACACACAAAAACACACACACATAAGCCCACGCGCACATACACACATACAAAACACACATACACACATGTTCTCTCTCCCACACACATAGTTATGCACATACGCACTTTTTGTGCCTAGGCTTTGATGATTGAGTATTTCTTTTATTCATTTTTACATCATTAGCGTCATAATCATAGGTCGGTTACCGAACGAAAATTCAGAAGGGTTTTTCACGTCTATTGCAGATGTGTGTGTGTGCATGTGTGTGTGTGTTTATATGTGTGTGTGTGCTTATACGTGTGTGTGTGTGTGCGTGTTTGTGGTGCGTGGGTTCAAAACAAATATCCTTATCTGGCATAAACGTAGCTTGCGTGTATACCAGAACTAATTATCTAAGAAAGCATATCTAGAAAAATAGATCCTAAATTTCAATCCCCTGAAATTTTGTGAGAAAAATGAATATTTTAACTAAAATTATCTAAAAAAAGTCCAAAATTAGTATCTAAAAACGGTCAAAAATGACCACAGAGACCCTGCTAAAGCACATTTTTGAAAAGACAAAACAGAACAAGGACGTTTTTCAGATGGTGTCTAGCGGTGCAATCATGCATATTTGCATGGTTGTAGTAGCTAAAATGTGACCAGGAGACCCCAGATATATGTATATCATATACGCACACGGACACTCAAAGAGAGGATAATCTGTGGCCCGTTGGACTGATTAGTCGGTTGTTTGTAGGGCTACTGTGATACGATAGATATGAATATTCCGAATGTTTGACCTGAGGGTAGACTACGGGTAGTGAATATTCCTCAGTTGGTAGATGCCTGGGACGCCTATACGGTACTATCGTCCCTTTGAGATAGTACAGCCGTTTGTAACTCTAAGTATATATCCTCAAGACATCACTGTCGTCTGCAGCTTTAAGCACAGACCCTAAACACTTTGAACAGGAGCAGATGTGTGCTGACTGTCAAAGTCAGCTATCCCTTCAGAGGAGTAACCTGGAAGTATAACCTCTCGAGTAAATCGGAGCCCAGGTCCGAGTCACATAGCTAGAAAAAAACAAAACAAAAAAGTCTACTTATTTAGTTTTAACTTAGTATATCGAAACTTCCTCTTCTTTCCTGCCTATTTGATGCAGATAATAACCTCTTTCTCCTCTAGCCTACTGCTTGTCTTTGTGTGTGTGTGTGTATGTGTGTTTTTACCAAATTCACCAACCCCTACACCCATATTTATGTTGTTCCATCCTAGATCTTGAAAGAGTAGCATGGAATTCCACTGGCTCTGAGAATCTTATTCATATAAGCAGGAGAATAACAACAGTGCTATTTCAAATGATACTGAAACCAGGGCCGTTGATATCAGATGAATACATGGGAGAAGATAAATGAAAATAAACAGTTTAAATAACTTCAAAATGATTAGTACTAGGGGAATAGATGTGAAAATAATAAAAAAGTAAATATTATGAATAAATACATAAACAGTAAATAAGTAAAAAATAAAGCAGTGCAGATAAGTTGCATAAAAGTGAATATTAACCTTAGAAAATTTGTATCTAAGAAGTGTACGTAGATTAAGATCCATGTAGAAATTTTGGATTATATATATATATAAACTTAACAGTCTCTCTCTCTCTATATATATATATACGTATCGGTAAGTGCTTACATATATATATATATGTATATATATTTATATATATATATATGTGTGTATATATATATATATATACGTATCGGTAAGTGCTTTTGAAAACGCTGGAGGAACTCAAGCGAAATTCATCAAGCCTCTATCAACGATAATACAATTTTTCGGGATGTAGCATTTGTTCCATATTTTTTTTTTACTTTCACATTGTCAAAATACCACCACCATGTATAGTCTTATAATATTTGCATATTTTTGATGAGAAATAATTCTTTATTTCACATTGCACATTTCTGTTGAAAACTGATATTTATTTCAGAAATTTCAGAAACTTCAACAAATTTATCCAGTCTCAAATCATCCTACGATGTTTTGTCATGCAAATCAGTTACTTTCCGATCACAGTTAATGTGTTGTGTTCTCGATTTTCACATGGTAACAGGTAGATCAGATTTTGTGACTTGAATAACAAATTTTCGCCCGAATGATTCATGACGAGATATAATTTGTTTCTTACGTTTGTCTTGTACCGTGTTAGTGGTTGATGCATTTCAAGTTTTACATAACGGCGCACCTCAAGGGATAACTCTCAAGTTTTTGGTCGATTTTTCCTGTAGGCAAAATCGCAAAAATGAGCCCCTAATTCTGTATTGCTGTTGGCAACAGATTTACCCTGTCGTGATCCACTCAGCTTTCATAGTGGGGATGGGGGTCACTAAACCTGGGATGCTGCCCCAATTTAGATTGGAATTTCTTATTCATTGGCATAATCATTTACTATTTCGATATTTTTATTTTCGGGAGAGAAGTTTTGATAACTTTGGTATTAGGAAAGTATTCAAATGAGAGGAAAAAATCCTAATCGTTCGTAACTAAATTCTTAATTACACATGCATACACAAACACACCCGCATCCATATCGATATATGTCAAGATACATCAATAAGTCCGTAGCTTACTGAGGTAAATGCATTTATTTTATACGGCAAATGTGAACAAGTACTTAACCCAATGTCAGTCTTTTCGAAATGTCTTATTGCTCTTCGTTATAGTGTTTCTAAGTTGTTTGAACTCATTCTAAGTCATTTGAACTCTCTCATTGCTTTTGAATATTTATTTTCAGTCTTCATTCTAAGCATTTCGTGTTTCCAACCTCAACAATTTTAACATCAACACACAGTTATAATGTATAGAAATATGATTTTCAATTAAACTAATCCAGTCTGTCGGTCTCCATTTCTTTCTTTTTGACGTATTTACCATATTGCCTATAACTATTTAAAAAGGTATATGTAGCACTTTTGTGGTGTAATATTAGCATAATGCATGCAAGAACTCCCTTCTTCCCAACAAAGAATCAATAACTGCAAAAATGGGCGACCAAAAGTAAAATAACAACACCCCTTCCCCATAAAAAAACAAACGAATATTTTCTTTTCACGATAATTTCCTCCCTTGTAAATTAATTTATTTGTGTTGGGGATATGAATTGTACAGATCGAACATGATACACTGAGGTTTTTAGATGACAGCAAAAATAAAACACCTCCTCTTATGTATACATTTTCAATTAAGAACAAGTCAGTAAGTCCTCAGAGAATATTGAAATAACTCCAGTGACAGGAAGGCCCCGTTCGTCTCTGTAAGTCAAGCGACTCTCTTTAGGAGATGGCATTTAAATGCCATTTGCCGTCCAGCAAGGCCATTCCTGCATGGCTCTTAATGCTCCGAAGTTAGGAATTTGAAATTTTCAGAATTATCAACAAAAAATTAGTTGATCTCTTATTAATTTTTAATGCTTTTCTTAACATCATTCTTTAATGGATATGAGTTAGATATTTTTTAAAGATAAATCCTGTTCAAATCATCGTTTTTGACGGTTATTGTAAGTATTTTATGATAGATTTGGTTCTGCAACTCAAGTCATAGCCAAGTACAGCATGGAGACATAAGTTGAAAATATTATTGTTCTCTACTGAATGATTTAGATAGATATTGTACAAGAAAAAGAACAAAAACATAACAAGCATAAAATTACCTTTCAGAGTTCAATACTCGATATATTTGTTCTAAATCTTTGTTTACATACTTAGTCGTAGTACAATTAAAACTTGGTCTCTGATTACTAATGCGTAGGTCAACGTATTGAATTAGGTTGTAATGAAGGAAAAAAAGTTAAAAAATTAAGAAAGAGTCAGATAGAAGTAAACAATTAGTAATGAATATAGATCTTCGTCTTATGTTTTTAATTGGAATGAGTTTTAATTAACAGAAGGTTGGCTGAATTGGATAGTTTTATTGCACCTTTGGAAAGACAAGCTATCTTCCCTCGATTTATTTTTGCTCATACCAGAGGTAGATAATAAAATCCTGGATGAAATGTTAAAATGAAAATATCATTTAATTAATCACAAGAATACAAGAAAAGAATTGAAACATTTGTTGATAAACGTAATGTTCATCTTGTTTCTTTCTGATACTGAACTTTCCAATAGATTTTTGATCAACGATGATTTTTCTTCTCAACTAAAGATTGTTATGCTGTAGTGTAGAAATTAGTATTATAAATTAGTATTGCAAAACTTTGAGACAATTTTGTGTGTGTTATTGTTTTTAATATCGAAAAAATCCTCATATAATTTTTAATGATATTACTGTTCAGAAATTTTAATTAACTATTCTGTAAATTGAAAAAAAACCTATGAGCAAAAAACATTGCATTTAGTGCAATTTCCTCACCCTAACCGTGTATTGGAAGGGTGAACCGAGTACGTCTTTTTCAGCTTTGTAGACTTGGAACTATATGCTTGTACAGGAAGGTCTTTGGGCTGGATTGTTCGGTACTGAAATAACCTATGCTGAAACGGCGTTGCTTTATCGACAACGCTGAACAAGCAGCGATCAAACGTACCTGACCCCAGTAATAAGGGTCAGCGAGACTCGTTTGCTAATCACTGCTCTGGGGTGAGGCAGAACGCCGAATGAATACACCATTTTACAATATACCAACACACTTACATAATGTTTTGAACAACGAATAAGATTGTCGTTGTCATGGAGTGAGACAATTATGTTGACTAGATCTAACGAAAAAAAAATCGATTAATCGACAACTATAAAACGGAAGGAAAGAGACCAAACAATTGCATAGGGAATATACGTAGAGTGATGTCTGCGTATACATGCACGGCTAAGTTTGACTCAACTTTTACATTTGTTTTTCGTACATCAGTAAAACATATGTACTTGAAATACCTAAACATCCCCTAAATTGGGGTAACACTATATATATATATATATATATATATATATATATATATATATGGGTGTATATGTGTGTGTGTGCGTGTGTCCATATTTTTGATGGGCAACTTTTCTATGCAGCTGTACCTATATTTTAATTGATATGTAGCCTTGCAGCTACATATTTGTAACGTATTGTATCTTTCAAGCGCATTGTACTTAAATTCAGGTGAAGCAAATTACATTTGGAACCATTGAACGCATCGACGAACTATCAGGCCTAGATGTCGAAAAATCGGAGACGGAAAAGAATTACGGAAGAGACAATTTAACTTTGGTGCATTTCTGCAGGTTGTTGGGAAGAAGAGAGTCCTTGCATGCATTATGCCAATATAACACCACAAAAGTCTTACATCGACCTCTCTATATGCTTATCGACGAAACTGTACATATGTTGAGGAGAAAGAAAAGGAGATATAGAATCAGAGTAATTGAAAATCATATTTCTAAAGATTATCGAGTTAATGAATAGGTATGTCGTTGGGTAGGAAAATTCGATAGAGCATTCAAAAAAGTATGAATGTGGTTTATTTCTTCGAATTACTCATGAAATTATTCTCAGAATTTGTTTAAAATATATTTAAATTCAAAATTCAATTTTTAGTGTTTTTTGACTGACATATTTTCTCCATTAATTTTAAAAAATCGTAAAGAAAATTGATCCTATCTCGTCCTAATTAATTCAAATTTATATCCTTGATGCGAATATCACTCTTCTCAAAGAGCATGAGGTCCTATAGTCTCCATCCAAGTTTCTAGATATTGAAGGTTATCTTAATGTGAAAATTATGAAAACAGACGCCATTACTAGACTTTAAGAGTAACTACATTCGATAACTGATATTGTTATTATTTCCATTCTCTTGACTACTTTTTACCTTAAGCTTAATTTAATTCTCTATTTTCCGATAAACACCATTTTCTCACCACCGGGGGCTAATCGGTCCAAGAAGAGTTGCGATGAGAGGTAACAGAAGAAGCATAAAGTCAAAGAATTTAAAAATAATGACACAACACTAGAATCAAAATTTGAAGTAATGTAAAAAAAAACAATTCTCGAAAAATAAATATGGCCAGAATAAATTCTATTTATGATACTACTAGATTTTCCATTGTAAAAGATCTGAAAGTTTTCAAAAAAAAAAAAAAATTAGAAGGCGCGTATTCATGACAGTTTTCCAGTCTGTAGACAAAACGGTATGGCCAGGAACGCTGACATACACACCCACGCACAAAAAACTCATAAACAAATGCACAGACATACATACACATGTGAATATAAAAAGGAGAGAATCTTTTGTCGTCTTCGATGGCCAGAGCTGTTCAATCTAAAATACTTCACCCTCCCCCCCAAAAAAAGAACAAGAAAAAAAAAACACGGAAAATGCACTATCATATATATACAGTCATTCCAAAATCCATAAAACATCCATCCAGATCCATTTTCAGCTTTTACAAGATCAGAATCCTAACTATAGAGCAAGTTTCTGATAGGATAGATACAGTCAACCCACTGACAGGTACGTCTTCATCTTCTGTAAATAATCCAGCCTCCTTCATATAATGATAATGGCATAATCAAAGCAATTACGAACATATACATTGGGTACTTTTACTAAATAACCTCAAGAACAACGCCATTAAGGCCAACCATCTGGTGAAGATACGAGGATAACACCTTCATATTCTGGCTTCACCAAAAAATAAGAGAATGCTATTGAACATTTTGAAAATAACACATTCAGTTCACTATGGAAAGAGGAACAGATGGTGATTACCCTTGCTCTTATCGTGTCCAAGACATGCTGATATCACAAGCAAACATCCACTGGGCGTTATCAGAATTTCGATTTATCACTATTCATGCAAAACAAAGAAAGGGATCGTCCGTTGCTTACACCGATAAAAAAGAATGATATGTGGTGATTTGGACACGTATCGACGGGAGATGACCAGAATAAGGGAAGAAAACAAACAAACATCCTTTTAAGAAATAACGACGATGCAAGCGCCAGTTGCACCCACTAGTTAACGCACGGGTTCAAAACATGACTACAGTTAAACTACAATACATCAGCAGCAGGGCTAAGGTTATCAGAATCACAACCAGAATAAGAGGGCGCAGGGGAAAATTAATTGTTTGCAACAGTTTTCAAGTCTGTAGACGAAACGGTATGGCCAGGAGCACTATCACACACACACACACACACACACACACACACACACACACACTATTTATTGCCAACATCACCAACTCCGAAGTGTCTTGAATGACCATCCGACTCTCTGTCACAATACAAAGAGCAGGGGCAGATAACTCCATTGTCAGATATTTCGTCAGGCTCTTCTGCACTCACTGTCTTCATCGCAAACATTAACTTGTTTTGAATCACTATCTGACTTAGTACAAGAGTACGAAATCTCAAATCGTAAAGAAATATCTCGTGAACCGTTCCCGAATGATTAACACTGGGGATTTGTTTTACTTTATTCGGATTGTCTTCGTCTGTATCAAAATTAATTCGTGTTGTATTTTCTAAGTGAGGTCACTGTTTTATTGTTCACTGCTTAAATGATGTAATGAAATGTCCTTGCCTTGATAATTAAAATGTCTTGTAAAAAAATAAAAATAAATAAAACAAAAACAAAAACAAAAAAACAAAACAAAAAATAAAATGTAATGACTAGAGAAAAGAAAATGATTGAATTCGATGTAAAATTTCCGGAGAAAAAAATATTAAGAAAGTCTATTGCTGCTAAAGAAACAATGAAAAAAAATGACTTCATGATAGGAAATAATGATAATTCTATTGTTGTTCATATCAAAGTGGACGATCGCAGTAACTGTCCTTTACCACGATGGGAGAGTAGTTTGTCTAAGAGCTACCTGTTTTCTTCTTTGCCAACAATAGGGGAATGTCGACGATAAGATATTCTTTTATCAATAATTCAGGTATTTAGATATAGCACAGGGATTGAGGGCATTCATGCCTTTCCTATTGGTATTAGTGCTAACAAAACAAGTAATCGACAATCAACCTCTATTTGCAGATTGCTTTTTCTGTGTTACTAACCGTTCCGCTAACTCATACCTTTTGTTCAGGTGCATAGGTAATAGCACTCGTAACATTTTATATACTTATTTAATTCCCCTTCGTGAAGAGGGATAACAATTTTGGAACAGATAGAAGCCATACACAAAGATCAAGCTCGTTCCCAAACAGTTTCATTCAAACTGAAAACTATTAAAAAAGATATTCACTCTAGTTTGCAATTTGTTTTTAGTCATTAAATCCTGTCTCCGACCCCCCCCCAAAAAAAAACAAACCTCGAGCGATATTTTCAAACTGCAATAAAACACAACTTTTCCAATTTTGTTGATAAACAGGTTATCATTATTTTTGGGAGTAACGTTTATATCTGTTTACCGAGCAGTATCACATCAGAATGAAGCCAATGGTCTTTGTGAAATGGGTTATTCGTATTTAATCTAAAGCAGAGCTCCTAAGAAGTTTAAACAGCACCTACCTCCTGTATTGACAGAGCGTGGTTTTAAGAGGCGAGGCAAACCTTTTAGCCATATTCATCTATTAGCTAATTCCTTTTAATGCGGCTGACTTTATCAACAATCTCAATAGGAGTGGAATAGGCGATTTTAGAAAATGAAAACTATCCACTGATTGGTTACTGAAAAGTTGGGGATAGAAAAGACCTGGTTATGGGGGAGAGAAGTTTGTACACCAAAAGGAGGCAACTAGAAGTACAATGGAGCAATTACCCTATATTCTAAGTCGTTGATGTATAGTAAAATCCTCGAAGCAATGCCGAGCAGCTATTTACCGGAAGTACTTTCTATAAGGGACAAAATGGCTGCCTTTCGGTGAAAGCCTAGAAATGATCACCAGTTGAAGCGAAGAGAAGATACAAGAACACTCACACACATGCACTAACACCCCCCGTATATATATATATATATATATATATATATATATATATATATATATATATATATATATAAACTCATACAGATACACATTATAATAATCATCATCGTGAGTCTACTACTAGAGGACGGCCTTTCCTATCCCCTTCCATGGTGACCGTGATTGCACTGACCTTTGCTTTCTATCTCATTCTTTCAATTTGTGTCCAGTCTTCTCCTACTTCTTTTACTGCCCGATTGGCAATAATCGGTTAACCATTTTCTGCATACGTTATTTTTTTCCTTCTTGATAAGTGTCCTGTCCATCTTCATGTTTGTAATTCAATTATTTGCATAATACCCTCCGCCTTAGTCCGCCAACGGATCCATGTTGATTTTTTTCTATTTCTTACAGTTACCATCATCATTGGCCTTTGTTGGTCTCTCTTGAGGTCTCTAAGTTCCTTTCAAGTTCATTTTCTCAGTTCCCATGTTGTGCATCGATACGTCATATGCTTGACTTGTGCATTCACTGCATCTTTTACGCTTTAGGCATATTGACATAAGATACTTTCCAACATATCCCTATTTACACAAGATGCTTTGCAGCCAATCATTATGCGTTGCTTTATTTCGTTTTTCTTCAACTTTGTTACCTGACCTAGGGTGAACGTATTCCCTAATCACTTCTGAAGCTTCACCTACCATTCATAGGGTCTTTTTCCGGATTTGATCTATTGAACATTACTTTTGTCTTTGTTTTGATCATTTTAACATTTTTTCTACATCCTAACATGTTCTGTTACTCTTCTGATGCCTCTGACGTCATTGTAACGTCTTCAGCGAATCTTAAATAGTTAAAGTATAATCCTTCTAGATTAACTCCCATTCCCTTCCAGTCAATTTTCCGAAAGACGTTTTCTAGGCTAGCTGTAAATAGTTGAGGTGATATTGTATCCCCTTATCTCACTCCTTTTCCGATCTTTATCCTTTCATAATGACATGTAGTTTAATCATTGCAGTGGGATTTTATATATGCCCTGAATGTATAGGATGTATATCCGAAAAATGTCCAGCCATTCGGAATATCTGACGGACTGGTTAAGTGACCTTCATGTAAGTTGCTAACCAATCAGAAGGGATCTTAGTGAGTAGGCATAAACAAACACTCTCAATCGTCAATAAGACGTCATTAAATAAGCTTTTTAAAGCATAATTATCGCATTCGCGATGACAAGTGTTTTAGGTGAAACATGACGTGACCCAGGTCCATCAGCCCCTCCCTGCAACAACTGTCCAGGTACCGATCCTAGCAATTTGGGGCTTATCCCAAAGAGATTTCTGGCCGTCAACGAGGAGACTAATGGTGGTCCTGAAAGACAACTTGTACAGTTTTGCATACAGTTTTGTAGAGTACTTTGAAGGTGACTGAGATGACATGACACCACATGGGCTACTTTTTTTTTGTAAATATTAAAAGGCCTGATACAACAGAAGATTAGCATATTTCTATTACCATTAAAAAAAATGACGTTTTTCAGAAAAAACATCAGTAGCATATGCAGCTAAAAAGATCATGTATTTATATTAGTAGAAGAACAATGCTCACAAAAGAATTAGACGTAACTAGATTTTCGAGATTTACGAATGTACTGTATTTCATCTCAACGAACCTGACCGAAAACATAATCTTCAATCATTTTCTCGTCATATGTTTCTTGGTAACAGCGTTCGAAGTCCAGTACACCCTGACGGATGCGCTCAACTAATTATAACCACCTAGATTATATATGGGGATGATAATGCCGAATTGAAAACCCTGGGTGTGCCCTGGAAAGTATTGATGCCATCACTGCACATAAAATTAGGCCTTAATGAAACAATTTATCATAACTCTTAATAAGGAGCCTTCAAGTACTTTTCCTATGTTGCTGGAGGCAAAATAGGTAAATAACAAAATATTCAAATTCTGATCACGAAAGCAAAGTTTGAAATGGATGTTTTTTTCTATACTTTTTTAGACATAATTAAGCAGAAAATGACACTTATAACTTAAGAAGAGAATTATATAAATAGAATTGTATATCGTTTAAGGCGTCTAAACAATGCTTTGAAGGGAGATAGAACCAGTTTGATATCGTAAAGATATGGTGTTCCATCATCGTGACGTACGGCTCCATAAAACAAAGATCATGTCTAAAAAGTCTGAACATCTCAGCTCGATGAAGAATCCACATGAATTTTATTTTCCAGATTTTGTATCTGATTACTTAACACCCTGGGATTCATAGAACAATATTGATTCTTTCTCAAAACATACAAAAAACGTTAATATGAAGGTTGTGAATAGTTGGGAAAAGGTTAATGATGATAAATAGAACTTCTAAATGAATGCATTTGGATTAAACATTAATTTTCGATGTTCTGGGGCCATAAATTAAGATACCACTTATGGAATTATTGAATACTTGAATAGTGCCCGTTCTAAAGGGGCATGTTGAAAAGCCATATAAAATAGATTCCTGCCCGTCGTACGAAACAATGGTTTCAAACCATTCCAGTAACTTCTATTCGGTGTTACCAATTTAGACAATTTAAATCTATGATCCCAGATTAAAGATCTATATTCTTTAATTTCTTATCTTTCATATTAGATATCTCAACAGTCAGAATTCCAAGCTCAACGCTGCATTGCCTGGTGCATTGACGAATATGTATGGCAAATGTCAGCTTTATCTGATTGTCAATTGTCGAGTTATCTTAGTGCATACACACAAGCACACAAACCTACACGCTCAACACTCAGGGATGTCTTCAATTATAGTTAGTTATAGTTAGATACGGAATAGTTTGTCCGCCACCATTTTCACGAAATACCAAATTTAGGAAGGAGATTACAAAGAGCAGATTCCTGGAAACGTTGCAGCTGCAACAAAAGCGACAAAATAATTCCAATAGACCCAACAACTCTTACAATATTCATTTGTAAATATGGAGCTTGCACGCAGAAACTTATTGTACACAATTATATAAATATCGAACTGTATTCCCCCTTTTTTTTTGGCACCGATGAACTTCCATCCAGAAAATATCAATACTCGTACAAAACATAGACATATATCTCGCTTGATTTTTCTATTTACTTTTTTAAGTACGAGTATATATTAAGTTAGCCTCTACGATTAAAAAGAGTACTGAGAAGACCCAGGTACAGTTGACTGGTCTTTCATGATATCATTGCATGGTCGTGCCAGCAAGCGAATAAATCATCATCATCATTCTTTTAACGTCAGTCGATGGACATAGACCTTCCCCAGGATTCGCCACACTTCTCTATCATGGGGGTCGCAGAGCCTGTACTTTCTGAATTTGTTTAGCTCGTCTCTCCATCTAATATTATGCCGGCCTCGGTTCTGCATGTGATCTCAGGGGATCCATGTCATGAGTCGTGATGTCCATCAGTTGTCCGCCATTCATGCAATATGGATAGCCCACTGCCATTTGAGCCATTTTAAATGGATTCTATAATTGTCTCTGACTTTTGTCTTTTCCCAGATGTACAGTGCTGTCTTGTGGTCTCTCCATGTGAGGCCCAGCATAATTCTTCCATGTGCACGTTGCGGATCTGTCTCTTGGTTGAGTTCCATGTTTTGGCTCCATAAGTGACTATTGGGAGGATTACGCTTTTATTCTGACAAATTATCGACATTATGTGTTTCACCCTCTGACTTTTTTTTTCTTTTGAGATTCTTGTTCTGCAATGGTGGATCAGTAAGACCGTAGCTTGGTGCAGTTACTAGTTGAATTTTGATGAGAGATTTTTGTTCTATAATATTCGGTCTGTGTGAATAATGAAGACGCGTTTGATTGAGTGCATTGGCCTGCAAGAAGATAATGTTGATTCTTTTTTCAAGAAAATCAATGCTATTGTCATCAGTAAACTACAGATTTATTGACGAACTTATATATATATATATATATATATATATATATATATATATATATATATATATATAAATATATATATATATATATATATATATATATATATGCATGCATACAGACGGATGGATACACAAATAACACACACACATACACACACATATATGTATAGTGAGTTGGGGACATATATATATATATATATATATATATATATATATATATATATACACGTGAGTGTGTGTGTATGTGCATATTTGTGTGCTGATGTGTATGCTTCAATGTATATATATATATATATATATATATATATATATATATATATATATATATATATATGAATGTATAGTAAGAGTCAATATCTAATTATATTTCTGTGACAAGCTGCCTGTCATTCTCTCTCTTCAAATATATTTATCTGAATACCTAAGCAGATTTTTTTTAGTTATGTCCTGAACAAACGTCCGATGATACGAGTTAAAAAGACGAAGCTGTTCACACCAGATCCAAGCAAAATCTTTTCTTAGGAAGCGCACTTCTAAAATATTAATTTTCATTGTCTATAAATACAGATGAACCGTCTTCCTTTCTTGCATGGTTTCTGGCGATTTAATGAATTAAATCTACGGAATACTAAGACGAAATCCACAGCAGAATTGAATGTGCATTTATGTATGTATGCAAGTGTCTTCACTAGATAGAGAAAATGAATGTTTCCGTGTTCCTGTGTGTACGATAAGATTTTTTTTCAGCTTTCGTTGCTATTTGTAAATTTGCTTGTGCCTATGTATATCCTTGTGTGTTTGTAGAGGAAAGCATTTTTTTTAGCATCTCAGCTAAAGTGTACATTTGAGAGAAAACAAGAGAGATAACAATAATTTTCTGTTTTTATTTCTCTTTGCAGACTTTCTTTTCTTTCTATTTTACTCTCCATTTTAGAACATGAAAAGTTTCCTGGGGAAAAAGTGAATTCTGAACAACGAAAATTCACATATAAATTAATTGATTTTCCACATATGCAAACACTTCTCTTACTCTCTCGCTGTCCCTGATCTATTTCTGTCCCCACATCTTTCTCTCTCACCCTTTCCACACGCACATACACACACACACATACTCACATATATACATATATGTACACATGCACACACACATATATATATATATGTGTGTGTGTGTGTGTATATATATATATATTTTATATATATATATATATATATACATATATATAGGTTTTCGTATGCTTTACGTGTATGCATTATACAAATACGTATTAATATCGGCCTATGCACGTACATTCTATATTGATATTGATATCATAATTATTATACACATATTATATATTAATAATTATATTCATATACATCTATATCTATCTATTTATCCCAGCATATATATATATATATATATATATATATATATATATATATATATATATATATATATATATATATATATATATATATATATATATTTATTTATTCTGTTAGTGATATTTGCCCGAATTCTCGACGACTTACAGCACTTTTTTCCTCTCCTGCATACTATTTCTTTTGTTGTAAAATAATTGGCAATTGACTTTTATTAATAGCAAAATTCTTTAAAATTCATCTGTATAAGGAGACACTGCTATAAAATAACTACAATACATATAATGGTCTTCTCCATGTTATGAGTCGTGATGTCCATCGGTTGTCTGCCATTCTGACAACATGATCAGTTTTGTACCATTTGAGTTTTATAATGGATTCGTTGATGTCATAGACTCCCGTTTCCCTCCTGGCATATTGTGCTTTCTTGCAATCTCTGCCTGGGAGGTTGAGCTTGATTCCCTTATGTGCACATTGCATGGTTCTAAGTCTACAGGTCAGTTAGGTCCAATGTTTCAGCTCCATAGGTGACTATCGGGTGGATGTATGGGGTGTATACACTTCGTTTTAAGACTAATGAAATTTTCTTGTTCCTGGAGGTTGAGCTTGCTTTCGCTGAGGGCTGGTCATCGTACAATGATTCTTCGCTTGATTTCTTTTCTCCTTTTGGAGATTTAATGGAATCTCATTGTTTTAGATTAATGTAGTGGTTTACTTACTCCAGTTTCCTGTTTTCGATTTTGATTGTTGTGTGTTTATTTCCGACGTGATTATTGCACATGACCTTTATTTGACTGAAGTTCATGTGCAGGCCGACTTTTTGACTCTCTTCATCCAGTTCATCGAGCATTAGATGGCAGTTGTGAATATTCTTTGCAAAAAGGACGATGTCGTCTGCCAATCTGAGGTTGCTCAGATATTCGCCGTCCATCTTGAACAGACGGTGAATCTCTGATCAGGGTTTAATACCAGGTGCTAAATGACAAACATAATTTTTTTTGTTTGTATCTACCATTAAAACTTGACGTGCCATTGTATTTGCAAGTCTTTCTTTTCTTGCCATCAAAACATGTCTGCGAAAATTAGATAACCTTGTTATTGCGTTGTACTTAATATATATATATATATATATATATATATATATATATATATATATATATATATATATATATATATATATATATATATATATAATATGTTTCGCAGCCTTTTTCTTGTTTATGTCCAATGTTTCCTTGACATTAGACTAATCTGAAACTAAGATTACGTAAATATACAATTTATCAATGTAACACAATTCTGTTTCCAATAAGTAACGTCAGCTGACGTCACTAATGACGTGAGCGTGACAGACGACAAATGCACAAAGTTAATTATCATGTATAGATAATGACAGTGATTGAAGATTTCGACATATTTGTTTGATAAGTCCTATCCCAAATATATCTACGCCTTACATAACCGGTTAATAATATCGATTACAAGCATGATTTCCGTCATCAGTCGAAATATTTTGGACAGGTTTAGCCTAAGGATTTAAATATCTGCTTGTTCCTGCTTCAATCTGTGTGTACAGCGTCGTATAGTGCAGTATGAGAACATTCAGATGGGTGAGTGTAAATCTTCATTTCATCACCAAATCAAATCCACTGAACTAACATAGTGTGTATGTGTGTGTGTTCGACAGTGTGTGCAACTGTGTGAGTGAGAGAGAAAGAGATAGAGGGAGGGAGAGAAAATTTTATATATATATATATATATACATTATATGCATATGTGTGTGTGTGATAGAAACTGTGCCAATCAGGAAAGAAATAAGATTACGATTTGTCTAATTATGAAATGATTAGGCCTAATTGATTTAGTGGAAGTCGCTGAAATTACCAGACAACTTTCAGTGCAGTAATAAGAAACTCTTTGATAAGTTTATTGAGAAATTTAAATGAAACATTTTTGTTTATTTGTTTTTGTTCTTCATTCTGGTCAAACTGAAAATGTTCTTATCTTCATGGTCATTATATTGAGAGATCTTAAAATAGCGACAGAACAGAACAGAATAATTGGATTCGCCGCATATCATGCTTAAACAGGTATCACCAAGGTTTTGAAGTTCGCTTTACGCGATTTTCTCGTTTTTATGAACCCAAACCCCCAAAACAACAGAACGTTATAATAGTGTTTGTTTTGCTTCAAGCTCTGAAAGAATCACTGTGCAACCCTTCTACCCCCCTCTGTCTGTCTGTACGTCTGCCTGTCTGTCTGTCTTTCTGTCTGTCTGTCTCCTACACTCCGGTCTCCAGCATCTCTGAATAATCAAATCGCCTGCGACTCCACTTAACATACCAACATCCTAATTTCAGGGTCTTTTTTTTCTTACCCCATGCATTATTCAAAATCATTTCTTCACTTCACACCATTTCGGCTTACGAGAGGTTTTCATAACAACGCTCTACTTTTGCATCACAGGAAGGAGATCTTTTAGCTAAAAGCCCGGATCAATCTGGTTTTATGCATTTATTGTATAATAAATGACGTCACACATACATTAGAAAGTGTATCGATGGGTCTGTAGCCTAATGATGAAAAACATTTTAACAACAAATGTTTTTTTCATCATAATGATCTTCCTTGTCCATGCACTTGATCCAGTGATCAATATCATTCAAATAGATCCAACATCGAACAGTAAACACAACGATATATATATATATATATATATATCGTCGTGCGTGTATGTATATACATCATTATATATATATATATACATATATATATGTCATTTTGCGTGTATATATATATACCATTGTGTGTATACATATATATACACACACACATATCATTGTGTGTGTATATATATATAATAATATGTATATATATATAATGATATGTATATATATATATATATATATGTCATTGTGTACACACACACACACACACATATATGAGGTACGGTGTATATCTTCTCCTTAATTTCCAGTTTTTTGATTGTTCAAAGTCTACTAATGAAGTCATTACCGTATACTGAGTTCTTCAAACCAAATCTCACTGTGTACCTAGTTCCCTGAACCCATTTCCATCACTATATATATATATATATATATATATATATATATATATATATATATATATATATATATATATATAACTTTATTCCCATAAAGTCAATCCCTGAGGGACAATTTATTCATCTGACATTAAAACTTGATGAGAATCTTCCGTTGGGTCCATTTGCAAGTCGCCCGGAGGCCCAGTTAGAGAAACATAGTTAAATGCCTCCCTTCGGCCATCTTACAATTTGTTGGGGAACAAGGACTTTCGCTGCCACCGGCATAATTTGCATGCATCCCCACCCCACAGTTTACGTTCATTTATCACATGTTCAGTTCCTAAAGAGCAGACTATTTAATGCTGCTTCTATTCTGCAAAGTCACAAATAATGAAATGTCGTATAATATTTGCAAAAAAAGTTTTGTGCTCATTCTACCATGAAAAACACGAGAGCCGACAAAGGGAGACATGAGAAAATTCAACCCGGGTGAACGTACGGAGAATCGATTCTTATAAATATTTACTAGGCTGGGCAAACTTTGGCAAAAGCAATTTAATTTTCATTTCCTTCTTCATTTTCGACAACAATGATAGCAAAAACAATTATGTAGACGATCAAGGCCAGCAAGGTTTTTGTGGGCATTGGAAAATCCGTCAAATACTTGATACTGCTGTCAATATTGGACTGTGAGCAGTCACAGACGAGATAACTCGTCTTGCGATATCGTAGCTTTGTTCTGCTAGATGTCAGCCAACGTCTTGTGCAAAGGAAATATGCATATTTCTTTATAATATGATGAATGAATAGTATCCTTCGATAAGGCCTTAGAGATGGCTTCTTGCATTAGGTTCCAACATATTTCGATGTTGTACGACGAGCAGATGTTATTGCATAGAGATCTACATCAGGGTCATAAATAATTCGTTTTTGCTCCCACAGTCTATCCAGGCGGTCTTTGAATGCGTTCAAACTCGGTGCCTCCACAGTAACCCCTTGGAGATTGTTCCACTGACCAGGGACTCGGCAGTTTGAAGAGAATTTTTCTGATATCGTTCTTACAGCTGTTTGTTTACAAATTTAGAAAGTTGTCCCTCGAGCGTCAAGGGTAAGATAACTCCTCTTACGATAGTACGTTTTCATTTCTACAGGGGGTGTCATAAAGATTTAGCAATCAGTTTTTCCAATTTATTCAAAATTGAATTGAGGCATGTATATAGTACGAAGCACATAATGGCCTTTAGATAAGATGTAACTGGCTTATACGAAGGTCACACTGTTACTTTGCTCAGATTGGACAAGGTTTTGACAAGAGCTAGCTTCAAAGGTGCAACACTGCTGTGGGAAATTTCTGAAACATCACTCAAAAATTGATCGGATGGCGAAATCTATGGGATTGATGTCTGGGCTTGGAGATAGCCGCATGTTCTTGCCCCAGGAATCTGCTAAAATGCTCTTTGCATCATGCCTTGGTAATATTAGATATGTGAGCTGATACATCATACTATAAACCCATTGGAAGGCAACACTGAATCGAAGTGACGCTTTTTCTTTAAGCATTTGAAGATAAATTAGGATATTCACCTTCATGTCCTATTCAATGAACGAAACTTTGCCCCATCTGATGAATACGGTCAACAGCATTACCTTAACAGGTCTAAGGCAGCAAGAACTGGATCTGCTGCCTTAAGGAGTATTTCCAGCATCAGCAGCATAAACCCGATCATTTTTGGAATTCGTCAAAGCCCACTCAGTAAAAGTCTTCTTATCAGACCAGATATAGATTTTGTGAGCGGCTCTCTGAATTTTCACCCCAATTTTTTTTCCCTCTATCGAGTCAATTCTGCTTTGCGGCTATGGAAATCAAGTGTCAATGTTGATGCTTCTAGCCTTGAATCATCTTTTCAAAATCCTTCTCAATAACTTTTCCGACATTCTCGGCTCTTCCCCATTTTTCTTCATGCTCCAAAGATAGTCTTTTACAGGTTCGGCGACCCTTCTGCTTCAAACCAAGCAATTCCCGCCGGGCATCGGCTTGCTCGAAGTTGTATCAGCCTCTTTGAGAAGTTTGATAACTTTATGATTGGTCTTTCGACAAACATTCAGCTTTTAAATCATTAGATGATAGTCCAGTTCAGGTGACGAATCGGTCACGTACACACTTTAATGTGATGCTTGATACTTGTTCAGAATATACAAATGATGCTATGAACATTGAAATAATTGATGTTTGAGAAGCTCTGTACGAAATTTCGAAACCCAAGTACCAAATCTAAGTTCAGGGCGTATAACTACATGACGGGTAAACATTTATGGTGCTCCCTGTAAAAAGCGTAAAGTATGTTTACGAAATGCAAAACAACGTGAGAGTAGATATGTATGTAATGAATGTAAGGTAGCCTTACATGTAGATCCACATTGAGTTGTTTCATACTTGTTTGAATTTAAGTAAATATTTTATTCTAATGTATTTTTGAATAATTTACATTTATTGGATATTCTGTTGCAAGTATTGATTTATATGAAAATGAAACCATCTTAAACACGCAGCAAATACTTCTGTAGGAGGAAAAAACTCGGTACAGAAATTATAACGTTAACAAATATACTTAGCAGTGAACAAGTTATTAGAAAGTTGGAGGATGAAATATCAAAATCCGGCCAAATAATGAGAATTATACAGAATCAAGTCAAACATTAAGCCTATAGTAATCGGAGTACTAGGAACGGTGGCAAATATTCTTGCATAATCACGATTAAAAGACCCTAGCTATCTAAGATGGCGAATGTTTCTATCCTTTTTATATGTACACGAGTTTGTGTGTTTGCTTATGTGTTAGCTTGTGTGTTAGTGTATTCCATCGCTCCAGGCCACACTGTTTTGTCTACAGACGTGTAAATTGGCATCAGTACTCCACTAGACTTTTTTTTTAAATTCTTGTCTTTTGGGGGGGGGGAAGGCTTTTTGAAATTTTAAGCCCTTATTCTGATGGGTTTATTAATTGCTATAAAATAAGAATAGAATATCTAGAAACATACAGATTTCGGAGACGTTTTTATTCTAATTTTATTGAAGACGTTTCCCAGTGAGAAATCCGAGTAATGCCAGGAATAAAATCCATTCTTTTCGAATTTATTTTCCGATGGAAATCTTTTAAACAAGACTTCCAATATTGCCGTTACGGCTGCTCAATTATCAACTGCGATGATGAGATATTGTTTATCACCAGTTTCATACCATTGTATTATTGTCACGACTGGGCTAGTAAATTCTCCGAACCTTCGAACAAACAACACGAATTATGAGATTGAAGAAACTTTTGACGAGACTTGAACTCATATCTTACACCTTTGGCGCTCGTCTTTGACACTCCCATAATCACTTCGGGCTCGAGAGTCTATATGATCGTGTGGAGCTCTGATATGTTTACTCCACGTTCGAATTTCTCGGTTATCTTTGTTATACCTTCTAATGATAGCAGTCTTGAGTTATTTTTAAGAAATTCTCAGACGAGGCATTTTATTTCTGATTTAAGTCCATTTTATTATTATTGCTTTTTATCACCACACTCTGGATCGATTCTCTGCTGTTTAACGAAACGCTCTTGATCAATAACGTCTTTATTAGAGTGTCCAAAACAGCCAGAAGAAGCCTAGCAAAAAGGCCTCGAGGACTGAAAATCTGGGAAGTAGCGAGACCATCCAGACTACAGCACTGCTGAAACAGCAAAAATATTAGGGAGAAAGAGCGGGAGTAATGACAAAACTTTACCCCCGGTGCAAGACATCGGTTACTACTGTTGTGAAGAACAATGTACTCAATGCACAGAGGACTGTGTCTAAATATCCAAAACGGGATTAGAGAGGTATGTGCAAGTTTGCAGTTATTATATTATGGAAACGCTCGAAGCTATCAACAAACAACAAAACGGTAGCAAACCAATGAGTAATAAAGATGGAAACGAGGAAGGAAGAATGGGAACAGGGAAAGCTACCTGGAGAATCCAGAGGGACAATTGAAAGTATCAAAGACAGACAATCATGGACATAGCTATGCAAAAAACGCAAAGATAAAAACAGAATCCCTCTCCATGCCAGCCCCAAACAAATGCATCAGGAAAAAACTATGTCAAGGCGAAGATCAGCAGCAAATACTGCCTGTGTAGAAAGAAGGTTGAGACTGTAAACCACATCACCACTGAATGTAGTAAACTATTCCAGAGGAAGAGCAAGAATAGGCACGACACGGTAGAAGAGTCATACACTGGGAATTATGCAAACAGCTGGGATTCAGCCGTATAGAAAAATGGTTCCAGCACAAACCAGATACTTTCCTGGAAAGTATGAACCACATATTACTTTTGGATTTTGACATCCCTACACCCCATCCAAGTAAGAAAACTAGACGTGGAAGTCGTTGACAAAAGAAAGAAAACCTGCCCAATCATAGATCTGGATATGCCTGCGGGTCACAGAGTGAAAATAAAAGAGTGAAAATCTTGCAAAATATCAAAAATTTTCCTGGGAGCTGGAAAAGGCGTGGAACAGGAAATCAGAGTAGTGCTAGTAATAGTTGGAACACTGGGAACTGTGCTAAAAATATTGAAGTCAAGATTAGAAAAACTGGAGATTAGAGGAAAGATCGAGACTATGCAGACAAAAACACTCCTGGGGTCTGCATTAACACTGAGGGAAGTACTGAGATTTGTTCTCTATCAGTCAGCTGCTGGTGGGAAAATGAATAAAGGAAGGATTGAAACTGTGCAGACCACAGCACTGCTAGGAACCGCATGAATACTGAGGGAAGTGCTAGAAATATGAGATATACGACCCCAGCTGTTATCATTCGCCTAACAGAGGAGGAGGGAGAAAAAAGATCCAAATGGTGGTGGCAGTTCGAACCACAGCGCTGCTGTAATTGGTGAGGGAGAGATGAAATGAGATGACAGGGGGGCTGAAGACCTGAGGAGACTTACTGTCACTCAGCTTTCAGCGATAACCACCGGGCAACTGGTTTGAAACCTTAAACCACAGTACTGCTGTAGACTATGAGAGTGTGGAGAGGAGACTTGAGGAGACTTGGTGTCACTCAACCTCCAGCGGTAACTACCATCCAACTAATGTGAAGCTGCTGCTGCTGCTAATAATAATAATAATAATAATTTTAATAATAATAATAATGATGATGATGATGATGATAATCAACAACCTGGGCCAAAGTATATGCGATGGAAGAAGCAGATTGACAAACAATTGCAATAAATATGGAGAAATTGCTTTGGTAAACACGCGATGATATGAACTGTAGTTTAGATGATACGACAGAAGCGATTATTTTGATAATAGGACACAAAGTCAAACAAATTCGGCCAGGCTTCTTCCTTGTTTCCCCATGACAGAATCAGTGATTATTCATCCGAATCCCCGAGGAGTCATCTTATCTTTGATTTCCTGTCGGAATCCGGAACGTCAACACATTTATTAATCGAATCAAATTTTCGAACAGTGAGTTTCAATGGAGATCGACTATCGAATAGCGAGATCGATCTCGTCAAAGCCATGTGTCATGAATATTCATGAAGCTTCTTTTTTTTTTATTTGCCTGCATTAATATTCAGTATTTACTATTCAAATGCAGGGAAATGGAGACTGTTTACTCATTCATGTGTCATCATCTCACCTTCTTTATCTAGTTTTTTTTTTACTATTTACTATTAACATCGTTTGATTTACTAATCCGCATCACCCTTCTTCTTCTTCGTACTCCATTCATGAACATGAAATCCTCAACTTTGAAAGTGTATGACAAAGAACTTTAGCAACAGCATGGGTGACAATAGCCAAATAATTTCATTGTCGATGCGAGTTTTAATATAACAAAAATGAAATGATTTAAAATCAAATTGATTGTTGATCAAATATTCAAAACAAATTCAACACATTACTGATTGTATATCCAACAGTAATTTCCGAAAT
>OY735215.1:24588096-24608096 GCA_963457665.1 Thysanoteuthis rhombus | reverse complement strand
AGAATTTTAATAGTTTTTGATAGGTTAAAAAAGACCGAATATTTGTTTATCATAAATAACATCTTAGTCTTGACTGTTTTAAGATCTTATTTATAATCTCAACGGTAGGTAGCAAATGCATGTTGACATCTCACAAAGTCTACGATTGTCTATAAATTCAGAAGCGTGGCTGAGGAAACGATGTACATTCTATACACTAACCTGTTTCATTTGAACATCCATACATTTTTACCAGAGTCTATGTTCACAAAACATTTCTCAGGGAGGTTTATTTTTTCTCCTGACCTTATATTTTAACGACAGATTTTTATGTTGATTTTTTTTATTATCTCTTTTATTCATGTGGGTGTGTGTTTTTTTCCACCTGAGCTCATGTTGCATTGCGATACATATTTTATTGCAAGAAAAATATCGTGATATGTATTGTATCGTGGAAAAAACGTATTGTTGTAGCCCACGCCATCAGACCCACATGCTCTCTATATCATGTGGGCACAAAAGACACTGCTCGGGAGAATCAAACTATATGAGCCTGATTGCATCTCCATGAAGAAGCGTACAAAGAAAAAGGTTCGGTATCACCGGATAAACATGCTAGTGGTAACATCATGGTCTGGGGTTGTATGAGGTCTTATATCACTTGTGAGCAGTAGTTCATCAACGGGATCATGAATACTGGAAGCCACATCATCATATTGAAAAAGATATGCTGTTTTTTATCCAGACGAGCCCTGTTTCAGCATGACAGTAATGCAAAACACCCTGCTAAAATACATCAAAGTTTTAGAGGAAGGAAAAAGTAAGTGTTCGATTGTCCTGACTAAAATCCCATTCAGCATGTTCTCTTATGAAATCATAACGTTCTCGTATGACATTACAACGTTCACCTACGACGCCACTGTTGGTCTGGTTCAGCATTATAATAACAGCTTCAAATCACCTTGTTTTGTTTAATCCTTCAGATTCGAGTATTTCGAAAGTTTAGAGCTTAAAAAAATCATTTACGACGTTTTTTTTACGTTAACACACATATATACGCATGCACACAAACACACACGTGCGTGCATATACATACATAATGATATAGATGGTAACCGTACTTTGTGAGAAACGCTCTTGACCACTGGAAAAAGTCAATTGCAATGCATTACTATGAATAAAAACATTTACTATACATTTCTGAAGTAGATCTTCAATATAGTACTTATATACATATAATATCCTAATTCTGCCAGTAAGGCTTTCATTATTTCTTGATTGCTGGCAATACCCTTCCTGATTTCCCATTAGCCATGCACAGCTTGAATGCAGAAAGTTACTAGAATAGATTCCACACAAGAAATAACATAACTCTATGCCCATTCATCATCATTAGAAATATTTCGTTTAATAGTACAGAGACGGTCCAGAGGGATGCAGAAAGCGGCAAAGCAGCGGTAAAGTGGGTGGGAAGAGGTAAGAAAAGACCAAACCTTGCCTATGCATACCGGGTTCAAATGCAGTTGGCGCCAAAATACAAACAATGAATACTGTTTTTTTCTTCCTGTTCCGTATCACCAGAATTTCTTGTGTCATTGTATCTGGAATCATTTGAGCAACTCAAGGTTTTGTCGCATTTGCTGGGTCACTAAGAACATCAGGTTTTAAAATGTAAATGATGATAACCGTAAAACAAATAGGGAGTTTATCCTGCAGAAATATCTGAACCCTGCCTGAGAACTGAACATATAAAGAATATCGGTGTTATTAGAACGCTTGGAATTGTCTTGGATACCGTTGCCAAAAAAAACTTGGCACTCCTAGGAAGCCTTGCTTAATCAGTTAGAATTCTGGAGTATCCAAGGATATTTGCTATCATGAAGTCTCGTGAAAGCCACTAAATTGTGGAGTTCATATAAGGGTGTCTTGTAATAAAGCTGAACTAGGTACGTCTGGTCTGGAAACTCAACGAGTAACTCATAATGATAATGATAATAATATTAATAACAATGATAATAATGATAAAATATCAATGAAAGCTCAGCGAGCAAATATCCATAAGTAAGTTACTTAAAATAAAGTCCAAATACTCGTCTTTTCAAATCTGAATGAAAAAAATATCTTTTTGGTATTTTTTCTTTTCAAACAATCTCATTGTTAGCGGCCATTAACGAGAATCTCGTGACTATTTCGAGAACACGCAAGACTGAATGGTTTATTAAGTGCTTGATAGGATTTTTAATGATTTCATTGACAGGGCAGACTTGAAAGCTTTTGTTCAAATACATTTTTTCGTCTTTCTTTTCAGTCTGAGAGAAAGAGATTTTCAGTGCTCTGTAATTAGATAAATCTTCAACTTTCTGTCTTTTCTACAGGACCAGAAAACAAAATAACACAAAAGAGTTGTCATTTTAATACACTACATTGCCGAAGCAAATGAATTCAACTAATCGTGACAAAATATTTAAATTTTGTTTCTGCTGAATTTACACGTAAGGCTATTATTTCTTGCGTTTTAAGTCCCAGACGCTGTCAGTTCAAGCATGGCTTATTACAAATCCCTACATATGGCAACGCATTCTATAATTATATAAGAAATTAAGCTAATATGTTGAATCAAAAAAAGAATACAAAACATGCTTTTAAAAAAAATCTTTTCCCCCCTTTCGGCTTTTCAAATGGCGATCAAAACCCATCATCTTAAATATGGTATTCGAAGTACTGTTAATACAAGAACGCGCATTATTGGATTTTGTCAAGATTGTCTATGAAGGTAACAGCTTTTTCTTTGTGAATTCTTTTTCTGTTAACTTTTTCACTCATGGCAAGTAAACTTTTTCATTCGTGAGATGTGAAACTTTTTATTTGGGAAAAGTAAACTTTTCATTCGTGTGAAATAAACTTGAGTGACTTCAGCCAATATCAGAACTTGGCTCGCCGACTCCCTTCCTTGTTTCTTGGATTTTACGTCATCTCTGTAATTCAATACAACAACTCTGTCTTAATAAAAATAATCCCTCCAAAATGTAGCTTTAGTTTCTCTCATATTCTCTTATTAAGAGAATGTTTAACCTGTCCAACGCTGCACATTTTGATGAATAGTTTAACTGAAAAGAATGACGCAACACCGTATTATTTTTTTTTATTCAAAGAATTTTTCAATGACATCATGTATCTCTTATAAGTGAAAATGCTATCTCATAAATGCATTGTTTTCAAACAAGTGCGTTAGAAGCGAAATGTAAAACTTCCCAACAAATAGTATGCATTTTCATTCGATAAAATTCTGCTCCAGAATTCACGCTGGGCATTTTACAAAAATGTGTGAAATAATACAGAGACCTATTGTTGAAATCACGCTTTGTAATAAAAGCTGTCAGCTGTGGAATGTAGTATGAAATAAGAAAAGGTCTGGTAAGTCACTCAACAGAAACCTTGAGGCGACTTAAGTCTTCTGGCAGCATGTCGTGTTGGTAGTGCTACAGAAATGTTTTTTCAAGGAACAAAACGTATCATGATACTTTACTGGCAATACGATATGTATTACAATACAAGATGAGCTAAGGTGGAAAGAACAACTTCCAAAAGAAAAGTGTTCAAAAAAAAAAAAAAATTCAACGTAATAAAATCCCTTATCAGAATCTGAGGTCAGGAGAAAGAATAAATCGCCCTAAGAAATGTTATGAGAATATGAACTCTGGTGAAAAAAATGTACGGATGTTCAAAAGAAACAGGTTAGAGTACAACTGGCAACATTTCCTCTGCTGCACATCTGCATGTATAGACTACTGTAGAATTTGTGAAATGTCAACGTGTATTTGCAACTTACTGTTAAGATTGTAAATAAGATTTTGAAATAGTCAAGATGAAGATGTTTTTCATGAAAATTTGTTTAGTTTTTTGTTTCAGATAAAAACCTAGGCTTTTTAAAAAAACTTATAAAAAAAAATCTAGATTAGATAAAACATCGTACATGGTACTGTTATACGAATATTGCGTACCGATAATCACCAAAATGAAAAGAATCCTAATACACTGATGCAATTACAAATCGTTGCATCCCTACGCATAATCGATGAAAAAAAAAAAAAAAACGGAAAAAAGGGTGATCAACGAATAAATTAATCATCTCACCTTCTGTTGGGTCGTGATCTCTAAAAAAAAGGTCTCTAATAAAACAAAACAAGCGTGAATGCTGTTGGACACAAACTAAGGAAACAATTTAGCTTAAACTTTCAAATTTCAGCCTACACCAGAAACCTATTTTGGGGTGTGTGTGTTTTTATTTCCATCCCAAAACCCCGTTTTTCTTAGACATGATTAAGGGAGAGGGTTTAAAATTTCTCTTGCTCCTTCGGTGCAGCCTGTACGCACGATGCACACAGAGCCAGCAAGACCGACTTGGAAACTGAAGAAACTTATGTTGACAGTTTGGGTTGACGGTTCCTAATGGTAATCATAAACACGTGTAACGAAACAAAGTGTTGGAAGTGTCCTTCCATACATGTGTATTTGGAATGTTCCGTGATAAGAATGGGAAAATCTTATCATTTTATGTGATAGCAACGGCATCCGACCATATTACGTAGAACTAGCTCTGACAGAAAACACACACACACACACACACACACACACACACACACACACACACACACATATATATATATATATATATATATATATACATATATATATATTAGTAGAACGTGGATTCGCTATACAAACTAGCTAATGTTTATGCCCTCTCCGGGCCTATAAATCCGTTACATATCAGAAGGGGCTTTATATTATTGATATATTATTATGATATGTTATACTGCTAGCCTGATTTGTACCACACACACACACACACACACACACATATATATATATATATATATATATATATATATATTGCATTATACGTATCATTTGACGTAGAAAACGTAAATAGAATGAACACTTAAAGAAAATGGACCTGCAGCCGATAGGATAGCCGCTTCAATGCATTGTTGCTCCTACCATTGATGCAATGGCTGCTTCAACGTATTGTTGCTCCTACCATTGAGCTAAACAGCCGCTGGTGACGCAAATGGTCAATGGCAAGATCAACGCTACGTCAAAGCGGCTAATCTATCGGTTGCATCTTTGATTCCTGTAGCAGCCACATTTTCTTTAATCATTCAATCTGTTTACGTTGTCTATGCCAGATGATACATTCACTGTGTAATACAAAATCTACCAAAACTTTCTCTCCCTGATTGTAATGCATTCTGTGCTGGAAGTACTAATTTTTTTTTTCTGTTACGAGATGAGTTATCTCGCTGTTGACTCAAAAAAATAAAACGAGGGTCATCATAATTTTTATGCGAGCAGAGTTCTCATTTCTATTCGAAAAGCTATGTATGAAAGTTTTACATCTGCTGTTAACATTTTCATTTGAATTTAGCCCTCTGTTCCTATCTCGACTGTCCTTACGCCCTTATAAGTTACGGAGGGGTTCCGACGATATATCCTTGTGACTCCCTATTCATAGAGACTCCACTCCGTCATTGCCCCTAGACTTCAAACAACACAACAAAACTCTACGAAGAAGACAATAAAAATATCACCTACGTGATCGAGACATTGTTAAATAACACCAAAAAGACAACTGTTTCCGACTGCTCTAATGTGATAACATTGTAACACAACACAGGAAATATCTTTACAATCTATTTGCTGATAAAAATGTATTTCTATTCATTTCTTTTCTGGCGGTTTATCAAAACTGGTATTATTGTCAGGTAGAGGTTTCCCTGGCTATTCGAAAGTATAGCGTTAATATGAAACCTTTCGTAAAGTGAGATGGCCTAAAACAAAGAAGCGAATACCATTAATTTACTTTGGAAAGCATTTTGATAATTCCTAGACCAGAAAATAACATTCTATGCCTGCCAATTTTACGCTAAGAATAACACATTTGGGACCTCCCTCAGGCTTTTCTGATATCTTGGAACATATCATACTAACTGTTACACTAATTGAAAATAAGGACAAACCCTCACAAAGTTCAAAGCTGCATCTACTTGAGATCTATCATAAAAGCAAAGAGGTATCAAGTGAATTTTGTTAAAGTGTGTTATATAGTGATTCTCCTCCAATTAGTTTGACGAAATATATGCGAGTCGTTATAGAGGAAGCGCACACCACCTTTCTCTACACCCTTGTCTGCTGCTACTCTCACCAATGAACATCCAACGACTCAGTCTAATACACCATTATCATAATTCTTTTTGGTCTGAGGATGCTTAATATTTTTCTCACATGAATTAATGATAATTGCTCCCCTGTTTTATACCGCCCCAGCTTAAAAGGATTGAGGGAAACACTATAGATCGAACCCACTACAGAGAAGTAATATTAACTCAGCAAGGCGTCTATGTGCATGCATATAGCAATTCTTTTTTTTTCAATGTTGTCTCTACGCATACTGGAGGCGCGTCATTGGAACCAAAAAACTTGAATGTTTACACAAATAACGACTAACTTTTCCGACATTTTGGGAGTGTTTGTGCATGTATATCTGCGTGTGCGTGTGAGTGTGCGTGTGTGTACGTGCTCTTGCTTGTTTATTGTCCTGTTTGTATGAATTCATCTGTGAGAGTATGTGTATGTGAGTGTGTTTGTTTCAAGATTTTGTAATAGGGAGAACATGTGTATTTTTTAACGTATCTTTTTGGGCAAAAACAGACATGGTACTAAATGTATATGCGTAAAAGCGAGCCATTCTAAGCGCCCAGGAGATGTTGGGGACGTCAGTGGCGTATGTCAAGGAATTAGGATTCAGAATTGGATAGTCGCTGATGATCGCAGGATGGCGTCGGGGATGGGGGGTGAATGTGTTGGTCAGTGCATGAAATTAGTGACTATTGTGACTCTCCCATTGCAGTCTCTGCGTGTCCTGGGAGTCTGGTATTGTGTGGCACTGTAAGATTGTTACTGCTATTGCTGCTGATACACTCTAAACCATTTGGAGATAATCAGATAACCTACTGAAGTATTCGTCTACGCAGGGTCAAACATCATCATCATCATCATCATCATTTTAGCGTTTGTCATTGGATGTACACCTTCACCAAGATTCGCCAGACCTCTCTATCGTGGGTGTCGCAGAATCAATACAGTCTGAACTTGTCTAGTTTGACATGCCATCGTATATATTCTGCCTGTCACATTTTCGCACGTCATCTCAAGGGATCCACATTGTGGGCTACGATTTCCAGCAGTCGTCTGACATTCTTGCAACATGTCTAGCCCATTGCAATTTGAGTTTTCTAATGGTTTTCTATGATATATCTGACTCCTTTTTTTCTCTAATATACAGTGCTGTCTTGTGATCCGTTCATGTGATGTTGAATACGTTCCTCTCTTGTGCATGTTACATTGTTTTTCAGTTGAGGGTCAATTTTTTGGTTAGGTTCCATGTTTCAGCTCCATAGGTGACTATCTTTAGGATGCATTGGTTGTAGACCTTTCTTTTAGGGATAAATGGAATTTTCTTGTTCTTGAGGGTTGGTAAAAAAGCTCTAAAGCTTTCAGACTTATGCATTTCATAACATTGCCACATAGAATTTCGAAATATATATTTCAATCAATATCATGAAATATTTTTCAAGAATCTGAAAACACATTTTACTCTCGGTCAATTGAATATGCATGCGAAATTTCATTGGGTTGCAGCCAGGTTAGGTGGTTCCTATAGCATTACAGATCAACAAACAAGCACACGTAGACACCACCGAGTTATGAATCAGATAATGTGTATAATAATGAGTTTGGGGGGAAAGAGAGGAAGAGTAAAATGCGAGCAAAAATAAAAGGTTGGGAGAAAAAAAAGCGAAGTAATGTGAATGGGATTGAACAGTTTTCAGGAGGAAACTTCTAGGAGTACAGGTGCAGCTGGAAAGAAAGGGCTGTTGGCAAAAGAGGTAAAAAATGGTTAGACAATCGATAGAAACTGTTACGTGACCAACATCTTTAGGCAGCATGGCATGTTTGGGTGATCAATTAAAAAATTGGAAAATTATTGATCAATGATTTAGTTGTTTCTGTGCATTTTGTAGGGCAGTGGTCATTAGAAATTGCTTAAATACATGAATTCTGCCGGACACATAGTAAGAGATCAATTTAGTATGCTACCACAATGGAAATTGAACCCCCCCTCTAAAAACCTATTTAGAGGGAGAATTAGAAACAATTGTTTTAGACATTATGAAGAGTAAATATTGAAATCTTCGGCCCTGTTGCTCAATTGGTGTAGGCTGTATGCTACATAAATTCATAAATAGGTAGCTACCCAGACTGACATGGAAATTTGAGAAACCTATGCTAACAGTTTTGGTTGACGCCGACTGGAACAGCAAGCGTAATATAAACTATCAAAATATCTCTCGTTAACCAGGTTGGAAAAGTATATATATTGTTGTAATACAACGAAACAGCTGTCTGTAGATGACAATCTTTCTCTCTCTCTCTCTCTCTATATATATATATATATATATATTACTACTCTTCAACATGGCTATAGACTATCCATTTTCCCATCCAGCACCACGAGGTAGGATTGAAACCTTCGCTTCAGACCCGGAGGACGGTATCCTACCCTCTGCTCCACGAAACTGCACGGTCAGTAATGTTGAATTTAAGCAATATATATTATTATTATTCAGCTTATTTTCCCATTCCCCATCCACCGGAGTGCTCTATTCCTATGGAAGAGCATTGCATATATAAATATGTATCTATCTGTCTGTTCACACGATACTTCCAAGAAATCTCAATGAATTCCAACGATAATTCTCAGAACAATGGGGGATGGGGTCCAAAAGAATTGTTTAAATTTAAAGGCGCATCCAAAAAAATTAAAAAAACCCAAATTCACCATTACCCCTACATCGTAGCTGTATATGAAGTGATTTTCATTCAGCTTTTCAAGTTAACATATTACATTGGGAGAGGTATGTGCGCCTCGAATGCTTTCTAGTTTATTCTTTGTATCGATCGAGAGATATCCTTTGTTTTCAAAACAGAGAATGATATTAGCGGAGAGTAAGAAGAGAAATGGAATATAAGCTTAGTCCCGAGTGGATGTTGAGCAAGTATTGCGCTTTCCTGTAGAAGTTACGTCTCGATATTACGGGGAGTGGATACAATACCACCCACCCAACCAGTACAATAAAAGAAATTGCAAATTCCTCAGCATGGAATGTAGAGAAAGGTTGCACTATGTAAGACACGGTGTATGAACGAAAACTGTCAGTAATACCAATTATCCATTTTTAAGAGGCGAGAATTTCTTGTCTTTTGAAATACTGACATGGAGGAACACATTTTAAACGCCATTTTCAACAGAACTTGTTTTAGCTAATCGAATGAACATGAAATGATGCTGGCCTTTCAAGTTCTGATCGTAGAGAGGGATTCAAGAAACATGCTGGAATTGGAGTCAATGTATTTCCAACTACATTATATCGTTTGTTGCCAAGTAAAGGAGAGTCTCTTTCAAAATGTCACAATGAAGCAAAGCAAAATTGATGACATTATTTTCCATCTATCGTTTTTATACAGACTTGAGCCTCGCTAATGCAATCTCGGCTTGATTAGCCTGAAATTGGTCCGTCTGAGAGTCTGACAGAAGAAAGAAAAAAAAAAAGAAATACAAAACGTGCGCTCATATTACTTATCGATTGTGGTCTGCCTCGTGATTCAAATAGTTACGTATTTCCCGAAGGAGCCAGGGGTAGGATGTTCAAGCCTTGGTAAAACAACTAGGCTTTCCAATACTGATTGTTATGTTTGGCAGGCAACCCCACTTGGAAGATTGGCGTAACGCAATCATCTTCTCCCCCCATTTCTCGTTTAGCTGTGATACTTTGATAAGTTTGGTAAATATATTTAGAGTACATGAGAAAAATGCAGAGAGGTAATTAAAGGAATGACGCTCAGAAGAAAAGGGAGAAAAAAGAATAACTAAACATACATGATTGGTAGTTTATTTATTAAATTTTGTTTAGTAAGAGACAGGGTCATGACTTGCAGACATATTATTTACTAAGCTCTGTTCAGACTGGAACACAGGGCTACTATATTTAGTAAGCGTTCCCTAATCTGACACACGGTCAATAACTGCCTTCAGATTATTTTCCAAATTTCCTTAGTCTAACACAAGGCGACGAGTCACTCACATATCATTTACGAAGCTTCCCTTAATTTTGCACAAAGCTACTGGTTGCTTCAATAGGAAAAATGGGCAACTTTTTTTCTGCTCTCTTCATTTAGTCTATCTAGCATTAGTTGGAGGTCGTGTAGGTACTCTACAAAAAGGCAATGTCTTCTGCAAATCTGAGGTTGTTTAGAGATTTGCCGTCTATTTTGATTCCTTTATTCTCTCAGTCTAGTGTTCTAAAGATCATCTCGAGGCAGGATGTGAAGAGTTTGGGTGAGCTGTTATCACCTTGTCTTAACCCCTTTTGGAGCTGAAAGGGGTCCAAGTCTTTATACAGCCTGATAAAGGAGCTGCTGTAACTTTATATATGTTGCAGCACTTTGACGTATACTGGATCTACACCTTGTGGGGTGATGGCCTCCATGACCGTAGGGATTTCCATTGAGTCAAAGGCCTTTTTGAAGTCGATAAATGCTACAGCGAGTGATACCTTATATTCTGCTGCTTTTTCCTTCAGCTGACTTATCGAATGCAGGTGGTCCATGGTCGATTATTTTCTTCAAAAGCCAGTTTGCTCTCGTGGTTATTTTCATCAAGTATTTTTTTGATCTGGATGGTGATGATTTTCGTGAAAAGTTTGTATATGCAGTTGAGTAGGCTTATAGGTCTGTATTTATTGAAATCTTTTGAGTTTCCCTTTTTTTATATAACAGCATTATGATTGCAGTGTTCCAATAATATGTATCTTTACTTTGTTTAAGCAACAAGTTGTATACGGTAGCCAGTTTCCTAGTGATGATCTTACTCGCTTTCCTGAATAAGTCGATGGTGATATTATGTAAAATACATTCTCTCTTCACTTAGTACACCTTTTCTTACATATACATACTCATTAAATTATAAGATATTCATAATATAACATTTTTGTAATATCATATTACCGTCTATTTTTTTTATTGGTGCGATATTCAACAATACTTACATTACAGCTTTTATTCTTAATTTCATAGAATTACAACAATTCCCCGTTGCACTATGTTTCTTTCGACGAAGGTTTTAGTGCATTTTGCCCTTCTTTCTGTCTAAATATACAATGAATTCATAGTTTTTATCTATTTTTAGTCATATTTCGTCAGAAGTAATTTTCCTTTTGGTACATTTTTGGATTTTGAATTCTTATTAAAGTAAAAACAGCTTTAATTGAGCTGGGACTTTATATATAACTCAAAATTAGAAAGCTTAATTCCATTCATACATTTTCTCGTCTGTTTGGACGGGTGTGAGGTAGTTCAACATTTGAAACTACGACATATCCCAAACCTCAGCCATAAGTACTTCTTTTTTTAAATAAAATAAAAATGTGATATTTCTAATAAAAACTTTCTACCCAAGAGCTTGATTAAATTTGAGATTTTAAGTTTTAAAAAGATAGAATGTGTACTTGATTTATCAGAAATAAAATGCCTCAACTAAATAAATTGCTGGGGTTGCAGTCAACAACAAAAATATTTATGTAGAGAATATTCAGACATAAACAAATCAAAGAAGCATTATATTATGAACAGACTTATTCAGGTAATTTGAACAACTTGTAGTTTTAAAAAAAATGAAATTGAAGAAAAAAAATCTTGATTAAATATAGTATCAATTCTAAAAAAGAATCGTAAACTTGGAGAATCGTTTTTGACGTAATCAAACAGATTACCAATGTGAAAAGTAATAATAAAATCTCACCTCGAAGTAAAATTTTCTTTGTAGACTTTGATGAATTTTCGAAGTCTTTCTGTGTTTTTTCGTGTGTGATTAGAAAAATTTGCCTCGGATTTAAAACAGAAACGCTGGCAGGAGAATTAACCAATCGGCCCATCCCATTTAAAGAAACAAACAAACAGAAAAAATGCTTATAAACTCACGATACGTTTATATATATATATATATATATATATATATATATATATATATATATATATATATATATATATATATATATATTTATATATATATATTTATATATATATATATTTATATTTATATATATATATATATTTATATTTATATATTATATATATATATATATATATATATATATATATATATATATATATATATATATATATATATATATATATGAAAGTGTCAGAAATGTAAAATGGAAAGCAAAGTAATCGGAGTTCTTAGTTGGTGAGTGAATCTTCGCTTCCAGCTTATGTGTACATGCATATGAGCCAAATGCTTGACAGTTTCAAAGACTGTCATCCAATATTCAATGTAAGAAGTACCAAGAGATATCGGGAATATCCTGTGATTCTCCTATATCCCAAGAGAAAGATTCTTCGGTTTTCACTTGAGCCGCATGCAAAATAATGGCGAAAGCCAAGAAAGAAACGTAGGGATAAAAAAAAGTACCTATCGCGAAAAAATCAAAAACAAAAACAAAACAGAACAAAACAAAAAACAAAACAAAAACAAACAAACAAAAAACGAGAAAGATATTCAGTTAGGCAATAAATTATGGAAACTCAGGGAAAGTGCATGGTTACAGAATGCTAAACAGTTTGACAAACGTAATCGAAACCTGCGAACCAAGTTAGAATTCTGATTTAGCCTGCCTCTACGCCATGGAAACATAAGAAAAAATCAGACAAATTGTATAATGATAATAATAATAATAATAATAATAATAATAATAATAATAATTACCACAATCACGTTGGAAATGATCCACACACACACACACACGCACACACACACACACACACACACATATATATATATATATATATCTAATGAGATGTGTACTGATGTATGTTGCTGTGTGCAGCTCTTTTAAATAAGTGCACGGAAGCGAAACTCTGATCTGATCGGGGAGCAATGATTTAATCTTTGACAGAGCAGACATGTACTCTGATCCTAAGAAGAGGTTACAATCCATGCCAAAATGATCTCGTCACCAAGAACAAGGAGATTCCGCCTATGCTGAAATGGAGGGTATACAACCAATGCATCTTCCGGATAGTCACCTATGGATTTGAAACATTGACCTAACCAGAAGACTAACTACTGAACTGAGGATGATGCAACGTGCTCGAGAGCAAATCGTGCTCAGCATCACACGGGGCGATCTCAAGTTAGTACAATACATTATAGGAAAAACAGGTTTTCCGAGATAACAGAGATTCCACAAGAAAACTCTAATGGCAATGGAATGGTTATGTTACGAGAATAACACACAACCACTGGACAACACGATCCACTATTTGGATCCGCAGATATCACATGTGAAACCAGAGCCGACAAAATATAAGATGGTAGGACAAACTACATGAGTTCAGAAAATACTGGCTCCGTGACGCTGGCGATAGAAAGGTCTACCGAATTTTGGGGAAGGTCTATATCCAACGACTGACGCTAAAAGGCTGGTGAGGATGGTGATGATGATGATTATAGTAATTAGATTGATTAAGGAAAATGATAAGATATCTATCATGAAAGTCAAGATAAGTAGATGCTTTTAAAACAGATGATCAGAATGGAATTGAGAGATGTGACCAAGCAGAAAAAAAAACTCATAAAGAACACAAACATGAAGATGAAACCGTCTTTTTGATATCTTGTATTTGAATTTTTTAAAATCTGAAAATTACCATAGGGAGATTACAAAAAGATGCTTATTACATATACTTTTTTTTCTGACTTGACAATAGATTCCAGCACTGATTTCCTTTAATCTGGATCATACCCGTTTTATCACATAAACGCTACATAACACTGGAAAATAACATAGCCGACAAGGCGCAGAGGAATGCGTGCTCAAATGATGCTAGCGTATGATGCAATCATTTTAATTGCAAAATATTTCTGGGCACAGTGTTGCTACGTGATCTAATATTGAAGTATAAAATTTTCATGAGCGTAAATTCTAGCCTCTCATCCGTTGGGTTGCGCCCTTTTTTTTTTTAAACATCCTGTACTTGGGCTTTACCCATCACAAGATAATCTGGGCCCTACTTAAACTTTGGATCAGAGATCGAGGAAACTGATGATTTTGCATTAATCTTTACGGATTAGGGATGACATGAAGAGAAAGCAGGACGGAAGACTCGCAAGCATTGGAGATTGTGTCGATTCGGCTACAAAAGGAATCACGGATTTCACAGCACGGAATAATGAGAAACTAATCTCGAATATCAGATACTGTAACATAGGTAACACGATGACTTGATTTATAAAATATACAAAAGTTCGTAGCCAAAAAATATGAAGATGCTTTTTGGATTTCAAGAGGCAGACAAAAGGAATTACTGAAGAAATAGTGTCTGCATTGTTTCATAGAGAATTCTTGGTTATTGTTTTTAAGCAGGTCTCATTCTGACTGAATACTTAACGTTGTTTGTTGTTTAATCATTCCTAATCTTGCAACTCGAAAACGACATTTTGCATGTAACAAACTAAAACTTTGGAAACATATCACCCAACCCAGGCCAGGAGATTAGATCTGGTAATCATAAAGTTTCATTGTTAATCTAATTTTCTTGACTAACAGGGTAGTTTATGAGTCCTATTTGTGCTGACCTGGCCGAGTGTTTACTGCCAACGTCGCCTCAATCTGCTATAGCGAGTAGGGAAAAAAAGAAGAGTTTATGCCTTTACTGAAAGATTCAGCAGGAAATGACATCAGCCTTTAGAAAGCAGAGTTTGAAACCGCTTAGCCCGTTTCCTTTTTTTTCTGCCAGCCATTTGGCTCTCCTATCGTACGCTGACATTGATGCACATGTGATTAGTCGGTGCAGGCGCTATAGTCCAAACACATGCCAAGCACACATTCATGAAATGAGGCTGGCGTATAAAGATATTCGGCGTTCCAATATCTCATTATCTAATTAGTTCTAATTAAGGACTGAGCAATCGTGAAAGTGAGCAAGAAACAAATAAATTGCCGAGTAAACAAGACGCCGTTCTAATCTCTAGTCTGACAAGATGGAGAGAAAGAATTTCCCCGCCCCTGGCACGTGACCTTGATGGTGGAAAAAGCAGTCATTTATTCAACAAGATGGCGGATAAAACAAGGCAATTCAGATCCACCCATTATGGACGAACGCCGAGATCCAGTTGTCCGTCCATCCATCTGCCGTTCTCTTAATTGGAATATCCTCCTACCAACGTCGCCTTAGGTGAAGAAAAATTTAGAATATTGGGATGAGCCGAAGGAAGGAAGAAAGAGAGAATTGATTCAAGTTTGGAAGGAATGAATGACGGAAGAAAGTAAGAGTTGATGGGCAAATGAAAACGAAAGAAAGGACGGTGAAAACGACGGAAGAACATAGGAAAGAAGAAGGAAAAAAGAAATAACGATGAAAATGAAGAAACAACGCGAGAAACAAATATAGAAAGAAAGAATGAAGGAAAGAAGGATAGAAAGAAACAACTATGAAAGCTAAAGGAGAATGAGCGAAGGGATAAAAGGACAAAAGAGAAAAAGCAAATGCGATAGGTAAGAGGAAAGAAAGAGAGATAGAAAAGAAGAACAATCAAATGAGTTAGAAAAGATAGAAAGGAATAATGTAAGGATTAGCAGTATGAAAAACAAAGGAATAGCCATTGAAATAATGAAAGAAAGAAGGATGAAAACAAAGAAACGATGGAAAGAAGGAAGGAAGGAAAAACCCTATGAAGACATGGAAAGAACTGTTTGGAGGAAGAGAAAAAAGGAAGAAATAAAGAAAAACGGTAAAATATGAATTGAATGATAAAATTGAAAAAGAGAGAGAAGTAGTAAGTATGAACAGAGGAAGTTTAAGAAAGAAAAGGATGAAAGTCGAAGCAGTTAGGAACAAGAGATAAAGTAACAAAGGGTCACAAAAAAGAGAAAAATAGAGAAGAAGAAGAAGAAGAAGAAGAAGAAGAAGAAGAAGAAGAAGAAGAAGAAGAAGAAGAAGAAGAAGAAGAAGACAGATACGTAGAAAGACAGGGAGAGAGAGAGAGTAAAAATAGATGGGAAAAATGGAGAAGAAAGAATCGCTCGAAGTATTTTCAGAGCAGACTGACCCTCCTGACTACAAGAGTTTTAGAAAAAACAAATCTAGAATCTGCCTTATGGCTGGAATAGTCACTTAATTCCCACCAGTGCTAAAGGTCACAGTTCAAGCTTAGGGAAGAACCAGGATTTTCAAATGTTGAGTTTTAGGCAGGTTGGCCTTCTCCACTTGGAAAATACAATCATCTTTGTCTCATCCACTCCAGTCAATCTCCATACACATAGGTAAGAGACATAGGCAAGAGGGTGAGAAGAGGGAGTCAGAGGAGCAGGAAGGCTTAAAACCGCAAGATCAAACTCTTTCTTGGACTTCTTGTCCGACAGACAATTATCACTGCAACTTTTGTTTCGTATGCATAATGAGTGAAAAAATAATTCTTAGTACAAATGTATTCATTTTTTAGAATGAAATAAGCCTTTTGCGTAACAGTAAGATACATTTTGTAGATATGTGAGTCTTGACAATTTAGCTGAGTCGGCAACACATCAGCCTACCAATCATTTGGTTATCATTTCATATCACAGTATGTGAATGTTAGTTCCACTTTCCTGAATTTGATGAGGATTGTTCTTACTGTTCTTTTTACGATTGGAAAACAATGCTCAATCTGGAATTTGACAAAAACAGTATCGGCATGTACAACTTGAGACTATTATATATTTTGTCACGATTAGTTTATAAACAAGCAACAGAAATATGATAAAGGAAATACAAGTCAAAAACTGATGAATATGACAACGCATCATCTAATAAATTCGTAGACTCATTGACTAAAACCCCAGAATAGTCCACAAGATACACCCCCGCTGGACAGAATGTGTGTCAAAGACAACACGCTTTCAAAAGATTTACCGTTCCGTGAATTGATCCCAGATCAGCGAAAGAGTGGAGTAGGTGCAAAGGCTCATTTGATACGACATTCAATAACTCTGCCACTGAATACAATGGACAATACCAGCTGACACAGGAAAATAATGTGAAGGACAGTGTTCTAGATCAGAGGTTTCTAAACTTAGAAAAAAGTCCTGGCCCTCATTTATTAAGCAAAATATTTTTGCTGATCCTAACTTTGATTATCAAACTTTTAGAAAGTAGTTAACGAGCTACAATGATAAGAGACTTGACTTTGAGTGGATCACATTTAATCAGATCTTGATAAATGGTAAACATCTGTGTACAATAATAATATTTATTGGTAGCGATTCGATGGTTTCACTGTCTCAACATTTGCAATGTCAGATTCAACATTCAACATGTCAGGTTCAACGTTCAGTCGATTCCGTTATATATTTATTGCATATAGCACCATTGGGAATATTTGTTCACAAAAATAAGTTGGACAAAAAGAGTTCAGTTGAACAAATGTTAAATCTTGATATAACTAATTTAAAATCTAAACTGCAGACCCCCGATCTTTATTTGTTAGACCCCAAGCGGTCAGTTGACCCCAGTTTTAAAACTGCTGTTCATCCTTTTTGAGAAAAACCACAGGAAGAGAAGAAGCAGAGATATAAAACACCAGTCGGAAAAAAATCTCCCTTTTACTTCAAGAACCTTTGCCTTCAGTCGATGTGACAAGGCTTGCCTGTCCAGCATTGGCTTCACCTGACATGAGTAGGTCCGTACCTGAAATAAACGCCTTATTAGATTTTCACTTACGGAACCAAAACCCAAGAAGAAGAGGCACATTATATGTATTATCTACTTATATAATTTACCACAAAATTGGCTATATTTTTGAGTGTAATATCTGTCAAAGTAAATCACTATAAAAAGTTAATCTCAGAGTTGTCTCCCTTATCATTTTATTTCTCTTTCGAAAACGCTTAAAATATCTGAGTTCATTCTGGTTGAGCATTAACCAGACAATACAAAACGACATGTAGTTTCTGATACTTCAAATGCAGTGTAGCAACAGAAATCATTCGATTGCCGTCTTCATTTCTTACTGCATGAGTAAAGTAATTTACTATAGAATTATTATTAACTTTCAGATGTAATTATAGCTGCAGCTGACAAACAAAGAATGCAGCCCGTTCATAGTTACATTTATATGAAATGTTTACAGAATCTGACACGACGAATAAATCCAGTCAGCTATATCCGTATAGACAGTGTGATTATGAAGTCAATGAGCAGTTTCAAATTTTCTTCTGTTGTATACACAATAAAACATACCAGAAAAAAGTGAGTGAAATAATTTGTTACATTTCATGATAGATCTATTATTTGCATCCGTCTAAGTTCTATCTATTCATCTATTCATCCATATATTTATCTATCAACCTATCCCACTCTGTGGAAATCTATCTATCTATCTATCTATCTATCTATCTATCTATCTACGTGTCCCACTCTCTTGAAATCTGTCAATACATCCATCTATCTATCCCACTCTGTTGAAATCTATTTTTCTATCTATCTATCTATCTATCTATCTATCTATCTATCTATCTATCTATCTATCTATCTATCTACGTGTCCCACTCTCTTGAAATCTGTCAATACATCCATCTATCTATCCCACTCTGTTGAAATCTATTTTTCTATCTATCTATCTATCTATCTATCTATCTATCTATCTATCTATCTATCTATCTATCTATCCCACTCTCTTGAAATCTGTCAATCCATCCATCTATCTATCCCACTCTGTTGAAATATCTATCTATCTATCTATCTATCTATCTATCTATCTATCTATCTATCTACCTCACTCTGTTGAAATCTATCTATCTATCTATCCATCTATCTATCTATCTATCTATCTATCTATCTATCTATCTATCTATCTATCTATCTATGAATAGGAGGTCCCAAGTAAGATTAGCTAATGAACAAATATTAATAGAATAAACTAAATGAAGCGTGAAATAAAAAAGAATTGAGAAACAGGAAATATCTAATAAAGTTGTTTTAGTAAAAAATGATTGAAAGTAAAAATTTACTAATAAAAAGATAAGAAATGAGCAAAAATATTCGTCAAGGAATAAACGATAAAAAGATTGATGCACTGAGAGAGAAATGGGAAAACAAGCAAACATAGAGACCGATTGAAACAAAACAAAAATACTTAATTTCTGTATTAAAAGTATAAAGGTTTCCCACGGCACCTGATGTATATAAAAAAAAGAAAAATCTAAACCTTTTTTTTTCTTGCACGATCCCTGTTTCTCTCAATACAATGCTTGTTTTACAATTCTATTTGAACCTCTGCAATGCATTAAGTAAATTAAATATCCCCAACCTAAAGTATTCAAAATGGCCGGCACTTCATTTCGTTCATGGTGTATCTTGGAATGGGACAACATGCGGGGAAGAAACCAACGAACTTTAAGAAACACATATCCAATGCCAGTGCTTTGCTTCTTATACTGGTGAATGATTCACTCAAGGGTGAAAGAAATTATTTTTGGATATGAATGCAAATAGAAGGGTTGAATGAAGGGGAGGGAGGTGAAACATGAAGAGTGAATGTCTCAGTTATTCATATTTGTGCGCAGTTAGAAAATTCAGTTATAAACATACTCAATAATAAACTATTGTTTATAAGAATCTGATTCTGAGTTGACAGGCTATTGTTTACTAATTTTGCTGTATACAGACCCTGAAAAAAAAGTCTGCGTTCAATTTTCGTTCGAAGAAGAAGAAGAAGAAGAAGAGGTGGAGGAGGAAGAGGTATCTCTTCCTGTCTCGATACACGATGAAACGTCACCGAAATGACCCCTCCAGGGCACAAGCCTGAGCAGAACCTCCTTCTCAGCTTCGCTGCTGTAGTGATACATACTGGGTAGAGTGTA
>OY735215.1:24540596-24570596 GCA_963457665.1 Thysanoteuthis rhombus | reverse complement strand
ATTTGACCTAACGACGCCATTTCAATATCCTGCAACTCATTTGCTGTCAGTTTGTGCTAATAATACCAAGTGAAAATTCATGTTCTGAGACGTCTGTGCCCTTCCCTCTCAGACAGCCTATTACCCGAAATTCATGTGAATGATGGAAATAAAACGCTTTTGAATATATCTAATCATAGGCTTGTTCGTATGCACCTTCGTATTTAAAGTTTGTATAACGTTTTCTCTACATAGTAAACACATTGACTTCAAACTGTCATAAGTTTCTTTGTGTCAGTAATTGTTTCTGCTGGGATGGAAAGACCAATAAATAAATGAAACCAAACTTCAGACATTCAAAGAAGCTCGAATATATTTCGTCATTAAACGTGATATTTTTTTGACTACATGATAGAGAATAAAGCTAAAAGTGAACAATTCCCTAATGTAATTGTTCTTTTTTTTTTGTAGATTTAATGTAAACGGGGAAATAATTCGTTTTTTGGGGGGTTTGAGGCCTCAACAGGAATGGGTTTTACCAAAAAGGTAAAACTAATATTCATACATGAATTCAAATTAGGATACAATGCTTTTCAACCTGCTGATAACGTCAACACGGTTCGTTGTTTACATACTGCTATTGTACGAACTGTTCAGCATTAGTTCAGCGGGTTTAAGCCTGGAAATATGGGTACCAATAATAAATCCTGAGTGAGGCCCAAACAGCTATGAGAAGCGATTCAAACGTTCAAGGAATTCCTCGTGACTTTAAAATTACACGGTGACCACATCACTTAATCTCACGCAATAGGAATTTTAAACTTAGAAAATAAGCGTCCCACGTGGACTGAACGAAATTCCCCATGACCATGACCCATCCAACTCCGCTCGACTGACTTTGTCTTAGATTAGAAATATTTCTCCTAGAGATTATAATTTAATTAGATCTTCAACTGGATTAATGCTCACTAAACCTAAACGTTATAGATCAGACTTCACTCACTGAGAACTCCACGTTGCTTTTTCCAATTAAAATTTAGCTAGCATAAAGTACTTCAATGTACTTGAAATAAGTTTTTTTGACAGTACTTAATTGCGACATTAAGTCAGCTTCAGTTTAGCTGAGATGGAATTAAACTAATAAGAAAACTGGTAGTTAAATTTGGTATGACCGATATGAAAATAGACGTTATCAAAAATAATATCAATATTCTCGGATGTGACCGTCTTTTTGCTCAGACTGTTTGCTGCGCTTGCCGTGGAGAACTTTTTTTCTAACGCCAGTTGAGGTGCGCAGTCGTCATCTATGGCTGTGTCCTCTACTTTTGCTGTTGATAGATGAAGTCAGGGCGTTTGGAGCAATGAACGTCTGTATCCACTATATGTATATTGTCTCGGATTCTAGAGACTTCTAATAGGTGAGCACGTTTTCTTTCGTATTCAAGGGTCTTTAGATTAAGTTATTTTAATCTTTCTGCGTAAGATATATTTCTCAATCTCAGAATGATCTTGGTGGCTAACCTCTGTATCCTCTCTATGCCATCTGTTGTATTTAATGTGATGAGACCATATGCAAGAAACACGTTCAAGATGGGGACGTAGTTGAGATTTAATAAATAGAAAGAAAGTTTATTTCTTGATGTACTTGAATGAGTGTCGTAATGTAAGACTAATGTGATTTAAAGAGTGGAACAATGAAGTAGGAAGGTAACATTTTTTTAAAATTCTCGGAAATTATCAATAATATTTTTCGCTACGCATATATAAATTTGTGATTCGATAATACAATTGGCTTAAGTTATTGAAATTAGATGAAGCTTTTACATTATTCATTTTTTTTTTACAATTTTGTCTTTCTTCTTATCTTTATTACTGTCCTCAGATGAGTGTCTGTCGTCGTTATCGTCTCCTTTTTCTCAATTGGTTAGCTTCATTATTCTTTTGTATATTCTATTGAGATTTTTCACGTAGATTTGTTGAGAGATTCTCCCTGTGTGATGGGAAGTTATGGTCGATCTGATCGTTTGTTGACATTTTATGAGCAAAAATGGGGCATCACGGAGTTATCGGTCCCAACAAATAACCAACAGCTACTCTCTATGTATTTAAACCATTTTCTGCCAGGGACGTTTGTACTTTTAAAGATTTTTGAACGCAACACTCACGTTGTTTTTACATACTAGGGTGTTTTTTGAATGAACAGTATGAATCAGAAATGGAGGAGTAGATTCCTATGAAATTTTAACTTGCATCTCTAAACCTTTTAGTGTCTATCTGATATGGACAACGCCTATACTGATTGGGCCAGAGACTAACCATCTAGACGAAGGTAAAACCTGTCCGATAGTTACATTCGTTCGATTTCTCTGTGTCACATTGTTTGCTTATTATTTAGTAATAGTGGAAGAAATTGCCAAAAGTTGTTGGAATTCTTCGATGAAACGCGTGCAAACCTCGCTGTGCTCTACCTCAATCAACGCGAAATTCAGCTACTGCGATTTGGAAAACTTCACCCATTCCCTGTTCTATGCGTGTAATCGTTAGGTACCGCTAGATCTTTCTTTCCTTATCATTCCCATTGGTTTTATCAATCACTTGATGCGAATTCGTCGAATGCAAATAAAAAATTGGGAAGAATTAATCGCGTAAAACGGGGTTTAAGTGTACTCCCGTTATTTTCTTTTTGACTTGAGTATCTTTTATCTTATGTGTTCTTTCTATCACAACGCTGAGGTTGCACTCGAAGTAAACGGCTGCTTATATATGAAATAACAAAACAGCAACAATTATATCAAAGTTTAACTAGTCAAAATTGATAATGTATAAATCAATATTCAAACCAGTATATACTATATTTTCTCGATGGATATTAATTGATTGATTTTGTCTGGCACAGGAATACTGTGATAGAGCTCACAGAAAACGCTTAAATTTCTAACTTACCAGTAGTCACCTCTACAGTATGCGCCTTTCGCTATAGGATTGAAATACAGGAATTATACGTTCTTTTTTTTCTGAATTGGAAAGATGCATTGTGAAATTCCGAGAGATCCCGTTGGTGTTCCTCATGTCAGAACTACTTGTGCTTGTCTTGAGATAAATAAACTCCTTAGATCTTCAAGTCTCAATTTACATGACAGCTGTCTGCCTTATGCTTAAAATGTCTATTAGAAAAAAAAAACCCGAAACAAACTCCATACTGACGGTTGAGAATCCGACGTTTTCCCGTGGAAATTTTTTGCACAAATGAAAGAAAAAAATGAAACCGGAAATATTTACTATGAGTGAGCGTAAAATAGTAAAAGGGGAGATTTTGTTGAAAGAATTCAATGTCAAATCTCTTGATACGCTCTGCAATAGCCGAATAATATTCATCTTGATTCATATGCAATTCTCTTGAATGCGAGGTACACACAAAAAACGCATGCTTACAAATCGTACGGGAGATTATTGTAACCCTAAAAACTTATAAGAAAATTAGCCGACGATAATGAAATCGTAGTATGTCTTGATGCGTTTGATTCAGGTTACCATGATAAGGGATTTTTTTCTGTCGTGATTATAATCGAACTACTACAACTAGTAGTAGTAGTAATGGTAGTTTGCCTATATGGTGAAAAATGACGGTTTATGTGAAATATATGCATACACATGCCATTTTATGTACGTGGATAATAGAGATTTGCATAACAGTGAGCTTGTAGAAAAGCGTTTTCGTGACTACCAATGGATTTTCAAAGAAATCAACTGTGATGCAAATCGGCAGTTCTACGAACGGTGAAATTTCCATGTTAAGACCCAATCAAATAGGTAAATGGCGTTGGTAAAGAATCAAGTGACCTGTGGAGAGAGAGGTTGGAGCAAGATAGACGGCTTTTCTGACCAAGAAAGAAAGCTATTATTTTTAAAAAAGTGGGGGTAATAAGAGATAGAAATGATCCCTCAGGTCTTCAACTAACATCTGTTCTCTCCCTTCCCTATCAGGCCAGTGCCGTGGTTCACATCTCCGCTTTCATTTTTTTCCACTGTTAGGCCACTGCTAAGATTTAGTGTTGCAGTCCTTATATTTCCAGCACTTTCCTCAGTATCCAAGCAGTTCCTAGCAGTGCTGTGGTCTGTACAGTCTAAATCCTTTCTTTTTATCCCGATCTCCTCCAGTCTCGCCCTCAGTGTCTTTGGGATAGCTCCTAGTGCGCCTATCATTACTGGTACGACCCTTACTTTCATTATCATTATTATTATTATTATTATTATTATTATTATTATTATTATTATTATTATTATTATTATTATTATTCCATTACGATAATGAACTCCAGTTACATGTCTTAGAGAAAGGGGAGAGAGGCCTTGATGCTCTAGCACACCACGAGAGTAAGCTGAAAACTCACGAACCAGATGGTTGAGATTATGATTTCGATGGACTGGTTCGTAATCGTTTACCAAAGATTCTCAAATATACAACGTTTCTCGTCACATTAATGTGTGACTTTCAAGTTACATCTCGTTTCTCTTTGAAAGAACACATATTTCACCTTTTAAACTTTTTAGCTGGTCATTCTGAAAAAAAAGCACCACGTTATTTGATTTTCAATTCGTTTCTCTTTGCAGATCGCATCATTAACGTTTTCAAATTTGTTTTGCTCTTGAATTTTGACTGAAGAAGTTAAATAAAACATGTAGAGAGATTACAGTTTTGTTTCATTTCGTTCAATATAAAGTATTTGAAAAAAAATCCAAATCAGTCTTGTTCTTCTTTTCCATTTGGAATTTTCTCAAGCAAGGCGTTATCAATCATTCATCATAAATATTATCATTACTACTACTACTACTACTACTACTACTAGTTATTATTATCATTATTATCATTATCCTTTGCAATCTCGCACCAGTTGCCTGGTGGTAACCGCTGGAGTTTGAGTGACAGCAAGTCTCCTCAAGTCTCCAGCCCTTCTCTCCTAGTTCTCATAGGCCACAGTAATACTGCAGTTCACAGTTTCACACCAGTTGCCCAGTGGTAATTGCAGAAGGGTGAGTGACAATAAGTCTCCTCAGGTCTTCAAGCGGACGCCTCCTCTCTCTTTCGCCTATCATGTCGGTGCTGCGGTTTGCATTTGCGCTTTCATTTCCCTTCTTCTGTTGGGTCACTGTTGACAATTAACGTTGCAGTCTTTTTATTTCTAGCACTTTCCTCAGTATCTGCGCAATTCCTAGAAGTGCTGTGGTCTGTACAGTCTCAATCCTTCCCCTTATCCCTATCTCCTCCAGTCTCACTCTCAGTGTCTGGGACAGTTCCGAGTGCACCAACTATGACCGGCATTATCCTGGCTTTTACGTTCCACATCTTCCTCAGTTCTCTCGCTAGGTCCAAGTATTTTTCCCGTTTTTCACTCTCATTATCATTATTATTATTATCATTATTATTATCATTATTACTATTAATATTATTATCATTATTGCTACTATTTTTATGACTATTATTATTACCATCATTATTACTATCGCTATTATTATTATTATTATTATTATTATTATTATTATTATTATTATTATTATTATTATTATTATTATTATTATTATTATTATTTCAGGAACAATCCTCCCAAGAACTTATCGCCGCAAATACTGTCATTTTTATTGACCCTGTTGTGTCTCAGTGCCAATCCCAATGTGTCTAACGTTACTAATCAACTAGCTTCCTACCGACACAAAGCTATTAGCGATCAATTTGAATTCACCTGTCGCTGGCAAATCATCATCATCATCATCATCGTTAGCCTTTCAAGATCTGTCGTTGGACATAGACCTTCCCTAAGTTTTACCAGAGCTTTCAATCATGGAGCCAATACTTTCTGAACTTGTCTACTTCTTCACGACATCTTATTATGGCGAGCCACATTCGCCTCTCTGAGGATCCATGTTGTGAGTGATGATTTTCTACTGTTGTCTGGCATTCTTGCAACATGGCCTGCCCATCAGGATTTGAGTTTTTTTTCACGGTTTTGATGATATCACTGACCCCGGTTTGTTTTTTTCCCAATACAGTGTACTATCTTATGATCTCGCCTCGGGAAGTTAAGCCTGACTGTTTCCAGTGTAAGTTGTATAGTTCTCAGCTAGAGGGCCAATCTTTTGGTTGGATTCCATGTTTCAGCTCCATAGGTAGCAGTCGATGGGATACATTGGTTGAAGACCATTATTTTTTAAAGAAACTAATGGCACTTTCTTGTTTTTGAAGGTTGAGCCTACTTCACTGAATGCTTGCTAATCTAAAATGATTTTTCACTCTATCTTCTGAGGATTTTGTGGATATTCGTTGTCCTAAAGAGAGTAATGATCTACTTTCTATCTGTTGGTTACAAAAAACAGATTTTAAATACATGAGGCCGAACGTGGAAAGAACGATGACACACCAAATAAGACCTGATACACGAATTCATGTATACGGAGATATCCACTTCAAATGTCAATGAAATAAAGCATTTTCTCTTTTCGACTGCCATGGTGGGGTTGTTTAATTGCAAAACTTAGATGTGCTCATGGTCACTTTCGGAGGAAGGGTCCTAGGCGGATGTCTGCTGGCTACTCACCGCCAAGCTGATTCTTTTGTTTATGATCGACTTTTCTCATTGCAATTTTCTTGGCTCCAACTATTCAACCAGATTACTTTAGCACAGTCGGTTCAAAATGATGCATTGAAAAATTGATATTATTTTTTATTAATTACAGCATTTATTTCATAACCAAATTTATAATTGCACAAACGTATCTAAAAGTACTTGATTAATCAATATGAAAATATTTAATGAGACAAACAGGCCTAATGTAATGGGACAATTTTCCCTAACAACACCGATACCACCCAGTGCTTTCCATCGCTGCTCTCGAGTCTGCGGGCGCCCTAGGGGATGGTAGCACTCACTTTGGGAATAACTGCTTCAATAGGAGAATATTCATGTGTTTTCATGCCTGATCACTACATTATCTACGTTGTTTGCAGTTATAACATTTTTGAATGCTTCGTGGATGAATCATAATGGAATAACAAAATACCGTTATTTCCCCCACTGCCTCCACTACCTGTAAGCGAAAACGTCATTATGAAATCTTTCTCTGAATTATATTCCGTAGAATTATTAAATCCCGATTATAATCTTCATTCATAAATCTTTTGTTTGTTTATCTTACTCTGATAATACTTGTTTTGTTCTTCTTTCATACCTCGTACAATTGTGTATTAAATTGAATGAATTTCTGATTTCTGATTTCATATAAGAACTTATAATGATTTCAATAATTTTCATCAAAAGGGACTTATATTGAAAAGGATTGAAATGCATGTGATATCATAGATAGAGATATTTTCTGTTGGCCTCTTGTGCTTGTAGTTCGGAGCTTGGAGTTCGAGTGAAGATTAAGGACAGGAATTCAAATGCTGTCTTGAAGGAGGGATACTATGATACTTCAAAGATTGACACATGACAATATCCATACCGGTAAATGAAGTAATTGAAAAATTTGCAATATTTGAATTGTATAAACAACCATCTTTATGTTGTTCATTATCTATATATTTATGTCGGCAATGTCGTATCTATCGATATACATAGGTATATCAATAACTCGATCGCTTAATGATTGAATAAACATTCATTCTGAAAAAAAAAATTTCTACATGACCTCCTTTTTTTTAGCAATGCACATATTTCAATCGGAAATATCACACGGAGAAAACATCGAAGTCAAGTTGATAACTTAATGTTAGACTACAGACCAATTGATCCACCCTTATATATGTATTTATCTATCTAATTGATTCCTATAATATCTTTATTTTGATACAATGATTTTGTGCTCGATACTATCTATTTATCTTCACTAATACCAGTCTGATAAATGGGCTCACGAAGATCATGCTCCAGCAATTTAATTCCTACTAATGGTATTATTTTTTGCTTGTTTACAATCATATCAGTCTGGAAAATATGTCTTCCTAAAATCAGCATTCAAAATCACGGTTCAGATCTGATCTTGAATACTGACCTTGGGCACCGGTGGAAAAAAACGTAACCATTTCAACTTTGAAGCTACATCTCTCTTTCTAGTACTGTCTTATTATGAATTTTTGTTTTAGAAAGCTCTAGTAATCAACATAATAATTTAAACGTTACGAGTCAAGTAATACTTTTAGATGGGTCAATACTTTAACATCATTCCTTCATATATGCTACTTTTTTTTGTTCCTTGACTTGGCTATTCTCATATGATAATATATGTATGTCTAGGAATTTTCTGGCAAAATCAAACGTGCCGTCTGGTATATTTCCAGTCAATATAGATTAGACCAATACTTCAAAGTGGAATGATTGACCTTATTAGTACAACATTATTTGTATTAGCTAACATGAAACCTACTGTTTAATAGATTTTTTTATGTAAATAATTCCTTGAATTACATAGAAAGAGGGTTAAATAAAAGAAAAAAAAACCGTTAGAATAGAAGAGATTGAAAAATAATAAGATTTCCTTCTGAATAAAAAATTTAAACAGATGAGCAAAGAGAAAGAAGAAAAAATTCATTAAATTCTTCTGTAAATATTTGCTGGCCACTCCCACCTTAGAGTTGTACGCTTCGCTTAATTTAAATCAACGATTAGATCCAAGTTACAAAGGATGGCCGACTACTGTCTGTAAGATGGAAAGACAATGAACAGAGGGCATTCAGCAGTTGATTCACTCGATTCTTTCACTCTCTCTCACTCTCTTTCACTCTCTCTCCGTATATATATATATATATATATATATATATATATATATATATATATATATATATATATATATATATATATATATATACATTTACGTGCGTAAAAGCATATGTGCGTCAGTTCAGCAAGTTCTTTGGAGTAACATTTTCGTCCTTATTGACTATTATTTCGTTTCAGCCACTGTTTCCTCCGTACTTTTACGAACAACTTGTCGAGTAGTGGTGAACATATATATATATATATATATATATATATATACTTATGTTCATTTATTGCATGGATGTGAGGTAATCAGACAAAATGATGATGGTAATTTGACAAAGTGAAAAGCGAAAAGAATATAAGAAAAGAACTAGAGTTACATCTCAATATGTTTTTATTATCACAACAACTGGCCTTATGCATTTGGTTGCTTTTCTCTTGAATTCCTGACACCTTTCAATTGTCAAATTACCACACACACACATACATATATACATGTATATGTGTGTGTGCTGATATGTTTGCGCATGCTAATTCATGAATATTCGTGTGTTCGTGTACAAATATGAATCTGTTAAGTTTCCTAGGAGCCATATGCATATGGTTATAACGATATGCATATGTACACTTTTGAGCCTCCATTAATGGAGGTTACTTTCTTGCGCATGCCAACACGGACGAGCGCATTTAGGCGCCATTTCTCTCTTTTTCGTTTTTTCTTCCTCCAGACGTTTGTGTCGTCTGATGAGCCTGCATCCGCTCATTAACTCTTCGAATATGGAAAGTTAAATAGAACCGAATTTTGAATATGAAATAAGCATTTATGTAATTCACTTCCGTGATTTCAAATAATGTTCTGGTCTTGTGTGCGTTTTTCGTCCTTTTTCATGGCCTCTGTTTCGTATATTTTTTGTATGACACGAGTTATTGATTTAATGCAATTTCCTTTACACAGAAATCAAAAAAGAAAAATAGTATAAAATAGTTTAAAAGGCAACATGCAGCTGGTAAGGCGGAAGGTACGTACTTGTTTGATATATTTATTCATCATTTTCTGAATTGTCTAAGAAGTTAGGTAGGCTCCAATATTCCCTTCTATATTAAATTGGAAGGTAAGAAAACAAACAAACAAACAAAACAAACAAACGCAAGAACAACAGGTCTAGTTAGTCACTCAATAGAAACCATCACTTAGCCAACGTCTTTTTGCAGCATGTCGTGTTTGGGTGATCAATTAGCAAATAGTGAGAAGGGTTGATCAGTGAGTGAGTTACAAAGTTAACAGAGTCTGAATTTTCAAAAAAAAAAAAAAAAAGCCCGGATGTCGTTGAAGACGGACTGAAAGATCGATTTAGCATAATTTTCTATTTCAAATTGACCCTTTCCCCCGCCTTAACAGCCCATTTTTGGTGGGCTAGGTTGAAAACAGAAATTTTTTTTCTAGACACAATAGCGTTTAAATTTTCAGATTTTTCGTTCTATCGGTGCGATCTGTACATGTCATTCACACATACATAGATTGTCAGCCAGCTAAACACCCCGAGTAACTGAAGAAACCCGTGTTGATAGTTTTGGTTTCCAACCGTATAAGCAGCGAAGCAACCTTAGAGAATGCATTACGGAATCAAATACGAACGAAAAAGAAAGTTAAAAAAAAAGAGTACAAAACGCCTTTCATCATTAATTATTGATTATTGGCTATTGCAAAGATTTCATGCTCCAATCTCCGATCCCTGATAGAGATTTTTTTCTCTATCAACAGATTCAGTTCAATGTTCATGCGTGGGCTTATGAATTTTATGTGACCGGAAGTTCTGGGTTTTGCAAGCTTCCGGATGCATTAGCGCAGAGTAGGACCAGGGGTCAATAACGGGGACTCATCCACACTGCGCAAACATAAATATCTACATTGCAAAACCGTACGTATTAAACAAGGATCAAATGGGCCAACTGAGCCTAACTGTGCAAAATCAGTTTAAATCATGGGAGTCAGGGTCATGCCTACAATAACTGGAACACTTAGAATAATGATCACTGAAGATTAAATTAGAAAATCCTGCTATTAAAGGGAGATTAGACTGCCCAGACAACAGAAGTACTGAAATCTGTAAGGATATTTAGGAACATGGAGATCTGAAGAGACTTCCTGTTTCTTGACCTCTAATGACAACCTTTTCTGCAGCAAAAATTGTAAATACAAATATTGAGAAAACTGAGGTGTATAAAGGTTAGAATATTTCAAGTAGTGTTTGGTGTACTTGAAACTAGGCTGACAAGCATAAAATTGAGATTGAATGAGGTGGAAAAGCAATGAAGAATTGAGCGTCTAAAGAACAGTTGTGTTGCAAACCTCGAGAACACCGAGGAACGTGCTGGAGATTGTGGGGCACTTGCTGTCACTCAATCTCTGATAATAATCAATAGACATTTGGTGTGAACATGTAATTATCGTGTTATTATTGTTTTTTTTTTCGACGCAATACCTTGTCTACGCAATTTTCGATTATTAGAGAAAAGAACATGGAATCAAAAATGAGGAGGAGCTTTCGAAGAGATTTGATTTTGCATCCAAACATTCGTGTCTGCCTTTAAGAAAAATAAATTTGATTGTTAAAACTATTATGCCTACGACTCTTAATAGTAACCAAATATTAATAATCACGACACTGATTCACCAAAGAAATTTAGGTAACTACTACTGCTAATACTACTGCAAGAATGAGATGGAAGGAAATAAAAGGAAAGTGCTAGAAAAATAGGATCTACAATCCCAACTGTTAGCAGTGGCCTAACAGAGGAAGAGAGCGAGAAAAAAAAACAACACCAACAACACTGGTGTGATAGGTGAGGGAGAGATGAGATGTGGGCTGAAAACCTGAGAAGACTTACTGTCACTCAGCCTTCAGCGACAACCACCGGGCAACTGGTGTGACACTGTAAACCACAGTATTGCTGTGGACTCTAGGAGTGTAGAGAGGATGATGATGATAATGATGATGATGATAATAATAATAATATTAATGATGATGATGATGATGATGATGATAATAATAATAATGATAATAATAATAATAATGATAATAATAATGATAATAATAATAATAATAATAATAATAATAATAATAATAAACTGTAAATCGCAGAATTACTGCGACCTGCTAGTACTAGGAGAGGAGGGCTGGAGACTTGAGGAGACTTGCTGTCACTCAAACTCCAGCGTTTACCACCAGGCAACTGGTGTGAGATTCCAAATAATAATAATAATAATAATAATAATAATAATAATAATAATAATAATAATAATAATATAAAGAGTACCCGAAGCAGCAAACTGAATGTTAGGTTGATGATATATAATAAAACTGGTCTGGTTGGTCCATCGATAGAAACTGCCACCAGACAAACATCAGAATAAATTTTATTTCATGACACAAAATTTAAAGAATCCAGCTGTTATTAATAAACCCGTTGAATTAAGACCAAAAAAGTGAAAAAAAAAATAAGATAAAAGAAAAAAATCTAAAAGAAATTTTGAAAGAGATCTAACAGAGTACTGATGCCAATTCTTTAGACAAAACCGTATGGCCAAGAGCGCTGGAACACACAAATAAACACACAAGCGAACAAGTATATGCACTTATAAAAAAAGAAAGGATAGAACCCTTTGCCAGGTTTTTTGGCTACGGTGGTTCAACAAATATGATTTGGTATTAACAAAAAGACAGTTTCAAGATGACTTGGAGGACCTGGTAATCAGAAAAAGGAAAATAATGACAGCAGGATGGAATTTGGTGAGAACAGTGATTGATTGAGACTTGTGGAGACTTGGTTCCGATCGAAGGCTTCTCAAATACTCCTATGCAAATGATTGAACCAAAAGTGGGAATGGTATAAAACGAGAAGATTACAAGAAGGTATTGCAGAATCTGTAGAAGTGGCAAAAAGCCCAGTGGTAATAAAAAGATGAGAATTAAAAGAAAAAGAAGACTTTGGCAATTAAAAGAAAATACATGGAGGCAAATAATCAAGTGTGTGTTCTTTGTCTCTTTTTGTGTGTCGAGAACTTGAGTCCACAGCGTAATCATCTTGTGGTTTTACAATTACAATATTGTCCCGAAGAAGATGAACCTTTCTATGTTTCCATAGCCAGACTTAATTAAATCCGATTCTGATTATTTCACTGGCCTTTTCAGAGGAATATATGGATGCTGGTAGAAACTCCTCACCGTCTAGATCAGCTTTTTTCTCTCCCACGCCTGTCGGAGTAAGTTCTTGGATATGTGATTTTCACGGTTTGTTTTGGGGTTCTTTTTTTTGACGAAGCGAGCTAGATTTTAATAAAATGTTTCTTTTGATTTAGTTCTCTCTTGCGTTTATTACATCAACTTGGATAAGTTAAGATGGTGGATGAGCGACTTTTCGTCTAATGAAAGTGGCGGAAAACACTTGAAAAAGAAAAAGAAGGACCCATAGATTTCTGTTAAATCCTTAACAACGTAAAAGTAAATAATGATAAAATTGATGATTTATTATTATTAATTCGCCTTTGGGTTTTTACATCGGTAGACTATGGGGGTTCTCAATGGAGAGTAGGTGACATCAAGTCTCCGAATGTTGTGTGAACAATAATGATAATAATAATGATAATAATAATAATAATAATAATAATGGTAATAAGAATAATGATGATGATGATAATGATGGTAATCAAAATGAATGATGACCACAAATCCAAGGAAGAATCAAAACCATCCAGATGACAGCACTGCTGAGAACGGCTGAGATACTGAAATGCTGAGAAGCCTTGCTGTCACTCAATCTGCAGCGATAACCAGCGGACACCTGGTGTGAACATATTGAATAATAATAATAATAATAATAATAATAATAATAATAATAATAATAATAATAATAATAATAAATCTAATAAAAGGAATGAACACCTGGGCTGTGTCAGTAGTTAGGTATACAGGACCATTCCTAGGATGGACAAAGGAAAAGCTCCAATCAATGGATAGGCGAACAAGGAAACTTATGACGATGCATAAAGCATTACATCCTAGGGATGATACAGATAGGCTATACGTTAAGAGAAAAGAAGGTGGTAGGGGGCTCATCAGCATAGAAGATTGTGTCCAGAGAGCTAAAGTAGTCCTAGATAGATATGTGCAAACAAATAGTGAAGAAATCATAAAGAGTGCAAGGGATAGTGCAACAAACAATAAAGTAGAAAACAATGGAACAGTACAGCAAACTAGAAAAGAAAAGTGGGAAGGGAAAAAATTGTACGGCGAGTTTAAAAGACAGATAAAAGATATAGCAGACGAGAAATCATGGACGTGGTTACGAAAGGGAAACCTTAAGAGAGAAACAGAATCGCTCATCATGGCAGCCCAAAACAAAAGCATAAGGACAAACTACATAAAAGCAAAAATCGACAGAACACAGACAAACAGCAAATGCCGCATGTGCGGTGAAAGAGATGAGACAGTAAACCACATAACTAGTGAATGTAGCCAACTCGCCCAGAAGGAGTATAAGCATAGACACGATAGAGTAGCAACGATGATACACTGGGAACTAAGTAAACAAATGGGATTCAACCATGGGGAAAAGTGGTATCAGCACAAGCCAGAGGCAGTTTTGGAGAATGACAACCACAAACTACTGTGGGACTTCGACATCCAAACTGACCACCTCATCCAGGCAAGAAGGCCAGACTTAGTAATAGTAGACATAAAAAAAGGAGGGCCTGCCAAATAGTAGACGTTGCTGTACCTGCAGACCATAGAGTAAAAAAGAAGGAGGGTGAGAAAAGGGAAAAATACCAGGACCTAGCAAGGGAGTTAAAGAAAATGTAGAACATGAAAACCAGGGTAGTACCGGTCATAGTGGGAGCACTAGGAACTGTCCCCAAAACGCTGAGGGAGAGACTGGAGGAGATTGGGATTAGGGGGAGGATAGAGACCGTACAGACCACAGCACTGCTGGGCACTGGACGGATACTGAGGAAGGTGCTAGAGATATAAGGACTGCAACGAATCGTAGCTCTGTCATGATATGCGAAAGAGAGAGGAGACGTTAGCTGAAGACCTGGGGAGACTTATCGTCACTCAGCCTTCAGCGATAACCACTGGGCAACCGGTGTGAAACTGTAAATCGCAGAATTACTGCGATCTATGAGTACGAGGAGAGTAGGGCTGGAGACTTGAGGAGACTTGCTGTCACTCAAACTCCAGCGGTTACCACCAGGCAACTGGTGTGAGATTCCAAATAATAATAATAATAATAATAATCCGAGCAATAATAGGGAAGTGAAACCCAACTGGGAGGGAAGGTTACAAAGGCAGATCTCCCAACTACAGAGAGACGAAGTACTGCTTAGAAATACACCACACACGGACAGACCACGAGTAAGACTTTATAACAAATACAAGGTAGCGCAAAAAGGCATCGCAACTGTAGTCGAAGAGTTACACCAGAAAAGACTAGCCAAAGAGGCAAGACTAAAAAGATACAGACTAAGAACGGCCCAATACACACAAAACTGCACATTCCAAAACAATGAGAAAAAGTTTTACCAAGATTTAAATGGGGAAAGAAGGCAGGACATGAAACCAGATGCCACAGAGGCCAAGAACTATTGGAACAGCATATGGGGGCACCCAAAAAGACACAACGTAACACCGCAATGGTTAGGAAACATGAGAAAAGAACTAGAAGATATAGACAAGGGAGAGCCAATAGTACTGAATGAAACCACATTGAAACATACTCTTAGGAAAGTAGCCAACTGGAAAGCACCGGGTCCCGACGGGATCCATGGGTATTGGTTCAAAAAATTCACCACGTTACACGGCTGACTCACTCACCTACTCCAAAATTGTCTAAATGAAGGCAAAGCACCAGAATGGATGACTAAAGGCAGAACCACCCTCATCCAAAAAGACCCGGAAAGGGGAACATAGCAAGCAACTATAGACCAATCACTTGCCTACCGCTTATGTGGAAAATCCTGACCGGGCAAATAGCAGAGAGAATATACATGTCAATGGATAGAAGGGGGCTACTATAAGAAGAACAGAAAGGGTGTAGGATAGGAACCAAAGGGGCAAACGATTTACTCTACATAGACCAGATGATCTTAAAAGAAGTAAGGAAAAGGAGAAAGAATATCGCAATGGGATGGATGGATTACAAAAAGGCATACGATATGATTCCACATAGCTGGATACTCGAATGCCTTAGAATGTTCAAAATTAGCGAACCGGTGGTTAAATTCATTGGTAATTCAATGGAAGACTGGAAAGTAGATTTGACAGCCGCAGGGGACAAACTAGCCGAGGTAGGGATAAAAAGGGGAATCTTCCAAGGAGACTCGTTGTCCCCACTATTATTTGTTCTAACAATGATACCACTTAACAGAATCCTGAAAAACAGCAAAGGATACCACTTCTCTAAAACAAAAGGAAAGGTCAACCACTTAATGTACATGGACGATATTAAATTGTTTGCAAAAAACAGGGGAGAGCTTGAGACTCTGTTCAACGAAGTAAGGGAATATAGTGAGGACATAGGAATGGAGTTTGGGATAGAAAAATGCGCAATCATGGTGATGCACAAAGGAAGGCTTTCAATGACCGAGGGAATTGAACTTCCGGACAGCAACAAGATTAGGGCATTGACTGCACAAGACTGATACAAGTACCTAGGTGTCCTTGAATGTGACACGATAAAACGGGGAGAGATGAAGGAGAAAATTAAGAGAGAATACCTCAGAAGGATAAGGAAAATATTAGAAACCAAATTAAATAGCAGAAATCTAATAAAAGAAATGAACACCTGGGCTGTGTCAGTAGTTAGGTATACAGGACCATTCCTAGGATGGACAAAGGAAGAGCTCCAATCAATGGATAGGCGAACAAGGAAACTTATGACGATGCATAAAGCATTACACCCTAGGGATGATACAGATAGGCTATACGTTAAGAGAGAAGAAGGTGGTAGGGGGCTCATCAGCATAGAAGATTGTGTCCAGAGAGCTAAAGTAGTCCTAGATAGATATGTGCAAACAAATAGTGAAGAAATCATAAAGAGTGCAAGGGATAGTGCAACAAACAATAAAGTAGAAAACAATGGAACAGTACAGCAAACTAGAAAAGAAAAGTGGGAAGGGAAAAAATTGTACGGCGAGTTTAAAAGACAGATAAAAGATATAGCAGACGAGAAATCATGGACGTGGTTACGAAAGGGAAACCTTAAGAGAGAAACAGAATCGCTCATCATGGCAGCCCAAAACAAAAGCATAAGGACAAACTACATAAAAGCAAAAATCGACAGAACACAGACAAACAGCAAATGCCGCATGTGCGGTGAAAGAGATGAGACAGTAAACCACATAACTAGTGAATGTAGCCAACTCGCCCAGAAGGAGTATAAGCATAGACACGATAGAGTAGCAACGATGATACACTGGGAACTAAGTAAACAAATGGGATTCAACCATGGGGAAAAGTGGTATCAGCACAAGCCAGAGGCAGTTTTGGAGAATGACAACCACAAACTACTGTGGGACTTCGACATCCAAACTGACCACCTCATCCAGGCAAGAAGGCCAGACTTAGTAATAGTAGACATAAAAAAAGGAGGGCCTGCCAAATAGTAGACGTTGCTGTACCTGCAGACCATAGAGTAAAAAAGAAGGAGGGTGAGAAAAGGGAAAAATACCAGGACCTAGCAAGGGAGTTAAAGAAAATGTAGAACATGAAAACCAGGGTAGTACCGGTCATAGTGGGAGCACTAGGAACCGTCCCCAAGACGCTGAGGGAGAGACTGGAGGAGATCGGGATTAGGGGGAGGATAGAGACCGTACAGACCACAGCACTGCTGGGCACTGGACGGATACTGAGGAAGGTGCTAGAGATATAAGGACTGCAACGAATCGTAGCTCTGTCATGATATGCGAAAGAGAGAGGAGACGTTAGCTGAAGACTTGAGGAGACTTATTGTCACTCAGCCTTCAGCGATAACCACTGGGCAACCGGTGTGAAACTGTAAATCGCAGAATTACTGCGATCTATGAGTACGAGGAGAGGAGGGCTGGAGACTTGAGGAGACTTGCTGTCACTCAAACTCCAGCGGTTACCACCAGGCTACTAGTGTGAGATTCCAAATAATAATGATAATAATAATAATAATGATGATGATGATGATAATAATACCAGGACCTGACAAGAGAACTGAAGCTGTAGAGCATGAGATACCAAGAAGTACTAATAAGAGTTGGTACACTCTGAACCGTATGAAAGACACTGAAAACAAGATTGGAGGAGCCGGAGATGAGAAGGGCCAAGACTATGCTGACTATGGCATTGTTGGGGTCGGCACGTAAACTGAGGAAACTACTACGATCTACGACCCCCAATTGCCAGCAATGGCCTAACAGCCAGTATGAAAGCGACATGGGAAGACGGTACAGCCCACAGCGCTGCTGTGATCTGTGAGGATGATACGTGAGATGGGCCAAAGACATGATGGAGACTGACATTCAGCTTTTATCCATGACCACCTGGCAACAGGAGTGAAACTGCAAACCATAACATTGCTGAAGTCTGAGAGCGTTGAGTGGAGAGCTGGAATTTGCTGTCAGTATCAAGCGAAGACCACGATGCAACTGGTGTGAAAATGCATGCATAATAATAGACGTGTATGCAACCCATGATAGGACATTTAACCAACACGGCGCCATTTTATTCAGTCAAATGATTACATATATAAGGGAGAGGGTTTATTAAAGAGATCCGTCAAACTTTCATCCACTCTTCCGTTCATAAACCCAATGAGTAGAATTTATCGAATGAATATGTTCAAACTGTCACCCACAGTGTTAATCCAACCCATTGCTTAAAGTCAATCACCAATCTATATTTTACACCCCTGCACACACACACACACACACATATATATATATATAATGCTCTTCCATAAGAATAGAGCACTCTGGTGGATGAGGAATTTCTGCATAAATAATTAATATATCACTTAAATTCAGCCTTATTGACCATCCATTTGTATAGGTAGGATATCGGCCTCCAGGTCTGAAGTGGAGGTAATCCTGCCTCGCAGTACTGGATGGGATAATGGAAAGTCTATAGCCACACTGATATATATATATATATATATATATATATATACATACAAAAAAATTGATTTTGTTTCGTTTGGGCACAGCCATAAAATAAGTTACTTTTGTGCAAATGGAAAAAAAAAAAACAATTTCGAAGAAGTCGGGGCTAATATCAAACCTTAAACCAAACTCGAATTTAAATATTCCCAAATCATTGTATCTTTGCAACAATTCCACTTTCACAACCATTGTCCCACATAGGACAATGGTTTTGAAATGGATCAAGCCTTTCAAAAATGTTGGGAAGACCTCAAAGAAGAGTCAAAGAAAACAAAACCGTCAATTTCAGCGAATGAAGAAAATCCGACTGAAGTTCAGAAATCGATGGAAAAAAATCGTCGAATAATCATGGATGCAATAGCCACAGAAATTGGAATCCCACATAAGTAGACATTTTTCAATTTTAAGCAAAGATCTTTGTCTAAGCGTACTTTCAGCATGATGGTTGCCAAAAGCGTTTTGTTAAAATTAGCTTGCTCAAAAAGGTGATTTTCGCATCGGATTTTAAACAAGATTGAAACCCATGGAGACTATTTGATGGAACGAATGATAATGAGTCTGGGATCTACCAAAAAGATCTAGAGAGTAAGGTTCAATCAAAAGAGAAGCTTCCGAAGGAATCTGCTGGGTCTGTTGAAGCCCAAGTAAAGTCCGCTCAAAAGATGATGGCGACTGTTTTTTAAGATCGCAAAGGGACAATGTTGATGAATTTTCCCAAAGGACACAGGACGATTATAGAGGCGTATTTCGAAGAAGGTTCACCGAGGAATCTTTCCCATCATGACAATTTACCTATTCATTTTTGGAAGGTAACAACGGCCTGTCCTCTGTGAATTTCTCAGGGAAACCTTACTGTACCCAACAGACGATTCTGATCTTGCCCCTCCAGACTTATAGTTGTTTCAGAAATTCAAAGAAACATTTTAAAAGGAACCCGATTTTAATCTCTCGATGATAGCAAAACTGAAGTTTTGACATGAAGTAAATCGAAGGGCGTAGAATTCTTTAGGGGAATGATAAATAGATGGAAACACCGCCTTCAGACGTCTATAGAGCTAGATACCTTCATATATTGATATTCTAGTTTAATCCAGGTTTTGTTAAACTCCAGTCAACGTCTGGAGTTGACTTGGTTTTTATACAACAACAACAATAACAAGCAGCAACCTCAATAACAATCCTCACATAATTTTCGGGGGTACTCAACTTTTGGTGTCTGTCGTCTCGTTAAATCAATGTTATATAAAATTACCATTCCCCCATTGCGAAAGCAAGGAGCACAGAACGAAGACCAAGATTTTTGAGACACAAGCTACCATGTCACATTACTACTGTCCTCTGGGGATTTCCTTGGGAAACCTTAATTCATTCACCCTGGAGAAAAGCATATCTTCACACGACGAATATCAAACAAAATAAGAATAAAAAACATCATCATCACGAGACGCATCACATTACTCACCAACTCAACCAACATCAACCTCAGCAAGCTGAAAATACACATTGTCACCAATATCTCAAAAACCATCGGAGATTTAGTTACCAAATCACAAGACGAAACCCTACCATCGGAAGCTGACGTTTACGCAATACTGTGCAAGGACTGCAACAAGATCTACATTGGAGAGACATCGAAACCTCTCAAGGAAAAAATATATGGAGACAAAAGAGCCCTTAAAAGACGAACGCGATTCTAACTCTTACAAAACTCATCCCATCAAAAATATCTATGACTCCAGGTCACGCAGATGTATTGAAACCGCCTCATATCCCAGTGCAATATGATAATCCAGATATATGGACTTTTCCAGATTGCAAACCCTTTAAATACATCGATTCAGAAAAAGAAACAGAAAAAACAGTTTGAGCACACACATACCATCCCTCTAAGAGAGGAAAATGTTTCAACCAACATCAACCCAAAAGATTAAAAACCACACATCCCTCTTCCATCCCCACCATGGATGTCAACATCTATCCATACCAGCCTGAGACTTGCAGACGCTAACGCTGCAAGACCCCTTTAACAGGCATTTCTTATTTCAGCCAAACCTGATTTTCATCTACACAGATAAAAACACCTCCCTCCGTTTCCTACTGAACAACCCAAAGGACAAAACTCTCTTCATTTCATTCCTCAAATTTTCAATTGAAACAACACACCGTTTCATCTGCAACTGCAGCAAGATTTTTGAAAAAAGTGGTTAGCAACTAGCAAAATGCATCAGAACAAGCCTACGAGAAGAAATTTTTTTCTGGATGTAACTCCTGTTTTTCTCTTAAGTTTCTTTTCAGCTTCCAATTGTCATTATACCAACATTCTGTCGTATCACCTCACATCCACAAAACAAATATATATATATATATATATATATATATATATATATATATATATATATACAAAGAAAAGTCGATACATAAATATAATTAGATAGATAGATAAATAGATAGAGGGGGTGGTGGAAAAAAGACGTTAATTTCGTTCAGTTTTTGTTTTGCAACGAGTTGTTATGGAGGTAGCGAGCGCCATCTTCCTCAAAAAAACACCAGGCCCCTGAACTTCCCACATCAGGAATAAGGACGTTGAAGAATACTACTTCACGTTCTCATGAATGCATATCGTTTTCAAGTGAGTGTTTATTTACGATTACTTCTATATCAGCGTGGTTGTATATGAAAATGCGTGGCTCTGTATGCATTTTCGTTTTACTATATCTCCATTTTCCGACGGATTCTGTAATATGCATGACATTCTTTGATTGTAGTATGTTCCCGGCGTCATATTCTGTACAATATCAGGGAAGACTCTCTAACCTCGGAAGTTTATCCAACTTTTCATTACTTTTTCGTGCATTCTGTCACGGGAATATTCACAGCAATTAGATGAGTTTAATTTTTGGTGGAAATAGTGGCCGAATATAAAACGCACTTTTGGCACATATGAAAAAATGCAAAAGAAGTTTAGCAACGGATATCTGAAGCTTAGGTAATAATGTAGTCGGTGCAAGCGAGTCTTGAAAAGAGAGTTCGAATTCAACGATTAGGAACCTCAGAACTGATGATATTTTTATATTATTTTTCCTTCAGTATTATCATTTATGAAATTATGAAAATGCCTCCCGTTTATGTATTGAATGTATGTTAGAATGGAACAAAATGAGTTTACAATGAGGAATATAATGGAAAATCAAAACTGTTCTGTTTCAAAAATATCGGAGAAATAAATTGATTACTAATCATAATCAAAAGAGACTCTCGGATGATATAAAGCAATTAATCACTGTAAAATATTTACAAGCAATAGCATATCCAACTTCTAATGAACTCAACCTCCCAAGATCAAACGTTACATCAATCAGGAAAAAATCCTTGATAATGAATCATTTGAAAAAGTAAAGAGAGAAACAACAGTTGTAATTCAAAACAGGTCATCAATTATAGTTTTTGTAAATTATTTATTTTCATTATTTTTAATGATTGATGTAACAGCTAATATTGGAAGGTTAATTCATGAGAATCACTTCATATACTATTACATTATTTTCATTGATTCTTCATTCTAAAACAAGCGCTCGAAGCTTTGTATTAGGAATGTACGTTTATTCATGGTAAATATCATTTGATACGGTCCAACATGAATGATGAATAGCATGAATCTGTCTGAATTTTTTGGTGAGGGATCATCGTTATGTAAAGGGGTTTTCTGGCATTCCCTAAAAAAACAGTTGAATGGAGACATTCCTGTCCGCCTTTCCATGGCACCCCTAGCATCTCAGCATTTCAAACTATTCGCAATTAAGACACCGTCTTGAAGAAAACCGTACAGTGAAGCGGCCGAAACGTTGTGTTCAGAAGATGAAGCAAGCCAAAGTAAAACAGTCAGACAAATCAATAGATATATATATATATATATATATATATATATATATATATATATATATATATATATATATATATATGGTGGTTTTCCTGGAGAGGTGTCGACCCTTAATTTGAGGAACTTGATTTTGTAGATTCAGTGCAATCAACCGTAAACTTATAGAAAAATTAGAGGTGAATCAGTCAACTTGTTCGAATGGAGCACTGAACATAAACAGAAAAAAAAGTTTACTTACGCAATTTTGCTGCGTGACTTGTTGCAAATACAATGCAAAAGCGATCATAGAGTTGGAGGAGGAAGTTCTGCTACTTGCAGCGTATTTTCAAGATTATTCATCTTCAGGTTTTGGCACCTATTTCCCCAACATTAAACCTCTTGTTTAATCAACTATTCCAACAAATTGAAAACAAAAGAATCATTCATTGCCAGAAAACAAGAATCATTCCTCGATGATAAAATTTAGTTGAAATGCGGCGTAAGATCATAGAAAGCCATGGGATATACTCTGATGATTCAACAAGGATGCAATGAATTTGAGTGAATATAGCAGTTTATCATAAAAATATTGGAGACCTGTAAAACAGCCTAAAATAAGTCTCAGCGAGGACAAGATGGGGGAAAAAGGAAAGGGTAACTTGTGATGGGCGATATTTGCATTTTCTCTTTCTTCTTTATTCACTTCTTTTCCATTTCCTATTCCTGGTCTAATCTTCTTCTTCTTTTTCTTCTTCTTCAGCCCTTTCTCTCTTTCTCTTTCTCTCCTTGTTTCACTACTGAATCTTTTTCTTTTTTCATTATTTTTTTCAAACATTTTGCCGTCATTCTAACTTCTTTTTCTTCCTTTTTCTTTCTCTTCTTTTCTTTCTTCTTCTTCTTCTTCTTCTTCTTCTTCTTCTTCTTCTTCTTCTTCTTCTTCAACCCTTTCTTTCACTCTTCTTGTTATATTACTCAACTCTTCTCTTGTTTCATTACTTCGTCCCAAACCTTTTGCCGTAGTTCTGACTATTTCTCCTTACTCTTCTTCTTCTTCTTCTTCTTCTTCTTCTTCTTCTTCTTCTTCTTCTTCTTCTTCTTCTTCTTCTTCTTCTTCTTCTTCTTCTTCTTTATCGTTTGTTCATGTCTGTTTCTCATCTCTCTGCATTGCCTTAATCGCCTTAACAACTTGCTGGCTTTACAGATTTTTAAGCTCTGACCTCCCGCACTCAATCCCAGCACTCTATCAGAAGAACCAAAAACACTAAACCAACAACCATTATGATCCCCACCGTCTTCCATACTTTTGTGCGCATCTTAACCCGCCCTTTTGGGAATCCATTGTGTAAATCCTCTTATTCTATTCCCATAAATGAAAAATAGCTAAATGCCTGCCACAGATTCAATCGAGTCACTGTTTTGAGTTATGCTTACTTCGTTTTCACTTAGAAATTCGATGGTGGGATTAGTATTTTAGTGTTGGAGTGGGGCAAAATGGTGGTGGATGCTCTTGCTGTTTTGGTTCGTAAGAGTTTTGTTCCACTTTGCTGTTGAGCGGGAAAATCAAGCGTTCATTGCTTGGCACAATTGGGGGTCGATGCCTGGTGAAAAGGCATGAAGTATGAGAGAGACACACGGGCAAAATGTGGGTGCGTATGAGAGAGACAGAGATACAGAGAGGGGATAGATAGAGAGAGAATTAGAGAATATGAGAGGGAGAGGGAGTGAGAGAGAAAGACAGAAGAGAATAGGAAAGACAAATAAATGGCAAAAACCAAGAAGCGGAAGAAAATGAACGAAAGTTGAAAATGAAACAGAACATGGAAAATGGAAAAGATAATAACACACACTCACACACACACACGCACATATATATATATATATATATATATATATATATATATATATATATATATAGAGAGAGAGAGAGAGAGAGAGAGAGAGAGAGAGAGAGAGAGAGAGAGAAATGAATGGCAAAAAATAAAAGACGACAAAAGAGGCAAAAGACATTGAACAGAAGTTGAAAAAAAAAACAGAACTAAGAAAATGCATACACACATACACACACACACACACATACACACACATACATATATATATATATATATATATATATATATATATATATATATATCGAAAGAGAGAGAGAGGAAGGTGGGTTTGGAATATTACGAGGTGCTATCAAGAAGTTTTTGGGAGGTGAATAGAGTGCGAACCGAATGTAGTGAGCTATTAGCCTTCCAGCCATGCATTGAATCTTTGAAAGATCGCTGAGGTCGCTGTATACATAGGGCAATACTTCAAAGGGAGAAGATGAAAACTAAATGTCAGGGTAAATATCTTTTTCTCAACATCAAATACGCAAACATTTGCGTAGTTCCTCGTATAAGATAGGCATTAAACAAGGGCGGATCAATACAAACACTATGCAGGGAGGATTACGTCCAAGAATCCAGCGAATAACTTAGGTTCAAGCTACGTATCCATCTATCCTGGGACCAGACCGTCCTCTCTATCTCTTTAGTTACGTCTTAAAGTATATAAATGACCGGATCCGGCTAACGTATCTGCTGAGAGGTAGCGGTGGATTCATGCCTCTCTTCAAAGTATTAGCTATTTAGCACCCTTAAGCTTGACTTTTTTGCATAAGTTTTCAATACGTGAAATGCACTTAAAGGAGAGAAAAAACCGAAGAGGTGTCACTCACTTCACCATTATCGCACGTGACACCTGTTATTGCCTAACGGTCACCCACATAGGTACTCACGAGGCTCGGCGTTGCTCAACCTCGGTGATCACACTAAGATCGAATCTCTATGATATGATTTGGCCGTAAGCTAGAAGCACAACGCGGACAAATCTGCTACCGTAGTAAGGTCGATCTGGATGCCCGACCTCTGTGGCGTCAAGTTTGACCAAGTCAACCCAAGTAGGTGATTTTATATGTGTCTGGAAATCTTCGCAGATAAATATTCCCTGCTCATCCAATCCAGGCGAGTGACACGTCATACGCTTGTTTCTGTACACGGGATTCAAATTCCTGCAACTTGTACATTACTTCCTCATATCAACACTTCCACATACCCGCTCTGACCCACTCACATTACTCTAACATCCATCGTAAATCAAAACATACAACTGCTTTAAAAAACACATCCATCCATTAACCTTGTCTCAAACGATTCATAATTCAAAGTAGAAACATCAGTTTCTTTGTTCTCTTATTTTAACAAGGATTCCAATATTGTCATTTCATATACACAAATATATATATATATATATATATATATATATAAACATACACTTATATACACATATATAAATATATATAAATACACATATATATGCATATATGCACTTATATACATATACACTTATATATACACACACATATATATATATACCAACCACCATATAAATATATATATACATATATATATGTATATATATATATATATATATATATATATATATATATATATATATATATATATATATATATATATATATATATATATTTATAATATCGGACTCAAACTTTAACAAAAGCATTTTCCTATTTCTCATAATCTACGCACACAATGTCGGCTCGATAGACGGAAAATGGATTCCAACTTTGAGGGAAATATATTTATGTAATCCAAATCACCCTTGTGTAAGCTGGCGGCGTGAAGATTTAGTCACAGCCAGTCTCATCTTCCTCTTCATTATAATCATCAGCAGCAAACTTTTATCATCTGGAGTGGGACATTGATCTTCCCCCGAATTCTCTAAAACCCCCTATCATGGGCGTCGCTGAGCTAACACTTTCAAAGAATACCTGATGAAAGACATTTGAAAAAAGTATTCATATCCTCCGTCAGTCCATATTCTATCGGTAAGAGGAAATTGAAAATGGCAATCTGTTTCAGCAAAGATTCAGAGGGAAAGTGGTAAGAAAATGAAAGAAATGTTACGTAGGAGCAAGGTTGATGGATTCGCGAATAGTTTCATGAATTTCTAGTGAATATAAAACCGAAATGCAACAGCACCGTCATCTGGATAATGCTCTTGTTACGACAATCACGATTTACTGTCTTTATAGGTTTCTTCATCTCGGGAGACTTTTGTTGAGCAATGATTAATTCAACAGTGTTAGTGTAGTGAGTTCATACCTAACTGGGTGTTCAGCAGGTGTAGTCTTTTGCCAGACTAACTTTAGCTTAGTAAATAACCCATATATATATATGTATGTTTATGGTATCTCCAAGACCTATTACTGCAGCTACTATCACATCTTGCCACAGATAAGCAGAGACTTCACCACTGACAGAACTAAGTCCCACTCATCAGGATGATCCTAAGAGATTGGATTCCCATTTTTGCTTCCAAAGCAAACCATCTGATGGTAAATTTAGTTACTACTGAAGACTCTTGACCACCGAATGATACACACTCACATACAGCACATGTTACTGAAGAAATAAGTTTTGCTTATCAATTAATTAATTCATGGACTAACTAATTAATAAACGAGGTTTCCATACGCTTTTACCCCTGAGTCTGTCTCATTTCCTATTGTCCACATTATATATATATATATATATATATATATATATATATATATATATATATATATATATATATATATATGTGTGTGTGTGTGTGTGCGTGTATGAGGTCTGGAAAGAATCCAGTCATTTCGAGTATCACAAATCTCGTTCGTGCTGTCATGATGTAATTTGGAAATCAATCAGAGCTTACAGATACTCGGATACGAGTGCCGAACCAAGTCAGAAGTTCTTATCCATCACGAGTGATCACATCGTTTTTTATGGGTACCATATCAGTGACAGAAATAACGACCAGAGTGGTTGCAATGATTGTGATGGTAATGCAAGGAAGACGACGTATCATTACATATAATAAAAGCGTAATAATTATGCTGTAATGACGATGGTTATGAAGATTTCGAATTCGAGGTGCAAAAGAGAAACCACTATTGTTTTGTTGCTTTGTCGAACCGCCATATTGAAACCAAAATCTGCCTTGAAGTTATCAATGGGTGTCAGTGCCACTTGTCATTGTCATAGAGCTATGAAAAAAAGGAAAGAAAGGTAACTCTGCTCTTCTGGTTAATAATTAATACAACATTTGCAACACGTTTTATCATTCTCTTTTGTAGCATTTATTTCTGCCTTGTATTTCCCCCTGTCACAGGTAACATAATTGATGGCCTACCGACAGGAAGTCCGGCCATCGGTTCGTTGATGATGCAAGATGCATCAATTATCAAATGAATATTTTCTTTCGCCTTTTTTTTTTTTTCATTTGGTCATTCAAGAGTCGAATTATAAAATCATTCTGTCGTGCAGTTTTACTGTTTCTTCAGATGCTGCAGTTGTTTGGGGATAATGGAGACGTATCGTGCATGGCGTATTTGTTGAGCCAGTGCCGATCCGTGGTGTTTCGAAATTGTGAGAAAAAAAAAAAAGGAGAAGAATTCAGGAAACACATTCTGGGGATGACGGTTGCCGATTTTGACAAGTAAAAATAACGAACTTTGGAGAAAAATAGAAGAATATCAGGGAGGAAAAAATGAGAGAAGAAGAAGAAGAAGAAGAAGAAGAAGAAGAAGAAGAAGAAGAAGAAGAAGAAGAAGAAGAAAGAAGAAGGGAGAAAAAGAAGGAAGAGAACAGGAAGAAAGAGAAGAAGAAGAAAAGAAGAAGGAAAAGAAAAAGGAGAAGAAGAAGGAGAAGAAGAAAAAGAAGGAGAATAAGAAGAAGAGAAGAAGAAGGAGAATAAGAATGGAAAACAGAAGAAGAGGAGAATAAGAATGGAAAGAGAAAATGACAAAGAAAGAGGAAGAAGGCGGAAGAGAAGTAGAAAGCAAAGGGGAGAAGATGAAGTTAGATAGAAGGAGGAGAGGAGGAGAAGGAGGAAAAAAAAAAAAAAAAAAAAAAAAAAAGTAGTAAAGTCTTAGAATTGAAAGTAAGAATTAAGCCATTGATATAAAGAAGGCAATAAACACAAAGAGAAAAAATAATACAGAAAGAAAGAGAACAAAGGAAGGAAGAAAGAAGGAAAGAAAAGAAAGGAAGAAAGAAAGAAAAGTAGCACGAAAAAGAAAATGTAAAAAATTGCTTGTAGAGGTATGATAAAGAACGAAAAAAAATGGGAAGAAAATGTTATGAATAAAGTATTAATCTGATGGGAAGAAATGAAAAGAAAAAAGGATGTGAACACGAATGTATTAGGTGTTGTGGACGTAATTGGCATCAAACTCATTACTGTGGTAATGGTCTGCGACGTTCAACTTGCTACTCATCATTTTCTATGTTCTATGCGGACTTTTGCCCTCATCTCTGTTCATTTTTTGACCACAAAGTTTGGGCCACTGTACTCCTACGACCGCCCTCGGGCAATGAGAGGGAGTATTTGAGACCATCGAGACAGGGAGAGAGCTTGCTTTAAATCGTCTAATATCGAGTGTGGTTGATTTTTTGTTACCACGGTTATAGAGAGACCATTAAATCGTGCTTGGCGGATCATGTTTGGAGGAGAGAATGGAGTAATCGACCACTACAGGAGGAGAGAAATTCTGGACAACATCGGACGATGATATGCCTAAAGGAGTCAGCACATACGTCTGTTTCTGACAACCTTTTTAGTAGACCGAGTGTAGAACTGGACACCATATGGGAGCAACTTATCCTGAAGGAACGATCATTGCGTAAAGAAAGCGCTCACCAATGATTAAGAAAACAACAAGAAAAGTTCGAACTGGCGCACATGTTATCAAGGGGTAGTGCTTATGCCCCTTAAGGTGCAGACATCTAACAAAAATGTAGAAATAAAAATAACCAACTAAATAGACAGATAGATAAAAATAAAAATGAAATAGTAAAAAAATTGGTAATAAATATGAATAAATAAATGCAACCTCACACTTTAAAAAAATAAGTGAGGTTGGATCGATGAAGGCATTTGAAAATTACCTCCCTTGTACAACATCAGCCAAAGAAGGCATTTGATTTTGCAGGCTCAATTTACCCGGTTACCATAAGTCCTGGAACATTGTCGTAAGTGACCTGACCCACCCCCGCTTTTAGACATAAATAAATACAAATGGCGGTTATCATAACTGAACGTAACCGACGAAGATGTTTTTTTTATGACATCAACACCAGCCAACCACGGAGTTTTGACACCAAACACAGTCAACAATTGTGGAAACAAAAAATCAACCGCCG
>OY735215.1:24533096-24535596 GCA_963457665.1 Thysanoteuthis rhombus | reverse complement strand
ACATGGAACCCAACTAAAGGATCGATCCTCAAGCTGAGAACCGTGCGACGTGCACATGAGAGAATCGTACTTGACATCACATGAAGAAATCACGAGACGATACGGTATATTAGAGGAAAACATGTCAGAAATATCATCGAATCCAGTAGGGACCTCAAATTGCAATTGGCTCTCATGTAACGAGAATGGTAGATAATCGCTGGACATCACGACTCACAACGTGGATCCCCAGTATTTATATTCGAGCTGAGAGTGATATGATATTCGCGCTCCGTGCCGATCACGATAGAGAGGTCAATCCAGCTTATGATTTGTTGCTTGCTGCTAATGATTTGTTACGTTGCGAGGCTTTAGAAGGAGACCACATAACACACTCCCTTTCTTTCCTACATCCCAGTAACTGGTACCCCCACAGCCTCTATCTCCAACGGCACAACCTTACATGCCATCAGCAGCATTTCTTGGTCTGGGACCGTTCAATTTTCTTCTTTTTCATATGAATTATTGCTGATTACTCCTTTGCTTTTGATTATTTCCACTTGTGAAATGTTATCACAGGAACGCTTTACTTCCTGATAGAAGTGCAAATCTTCATATGTGTGTGCATGCTTTTCAATAAAAATCATTTGTTCGTCTCTGGGCGTATCTCTGTACATGTATATGTGTCCTCGTTGTTTTCAGATGCTGTTGTACTGTTCCTATGTACGGATCTGCTTCAAAAACTTCGAAATGATTGTAAGTTGCGTTATATTATATTGAAACTTTTATTTGGAATGACCCCTTGATATCACGGGGCGAATGTATCATTTGGCCGAGACAACACAACATCCATAAAAGCTCCGAATGAAACGAATAAACGAGATTGACACGGGCGTTTACGTCAATGAAGTGCATAGTTTAGAACCTACTATTGAAACATACCTGCTCAATCACAAACTCATCTATGAGTAAACCATTGAAACGTAGATTCAAACTTTAGAATAATATCTCAGTCAACCGTGACTGTCAACATTGGTTTTGCCAGTCTTAAAGTTGGTCTGGCTGGCAAGCTGTCTGGCTTGCAATGTATGAATCACGCGTGCGGATTGCACCAATAGAGCTAGAGTGTTGAATATTTTAATGGTCACTCCTTATTATGTCTGATAAAATCTTTTTTTTTTGTTTTTTAAAAAATCACCCCCTGAATTTTTTTTTTCTTTTAGCGTGGGTTCAATTTGCGATGTAAGTTCATGTTAAATTGATGATAACTGCCCCAATAAAAAGTAAGAGAATAATTAATTGATTGACCACCCCAAACACAGCATGTTGTCAATAGGATGTCACGAGACAGTTTATTTTTGAGTGACTTACCAGTCTCGTTTTTGTTTTCATGGTTTCGGGAGAGAAAAAGCCTATTTGAAGCAAATGTAAATAACTTTATAGTTGTGCCCAATCAATCTATCCCAGTTTGTATGTATGTATGTATGTTTGTATGTATGTATGTATCTATCTGTCTATCTATCTATCTATTCGAGCGTGTTTCTACCTATCTATCTCTGCGTATTCCTATCTATCTATCTATCTATCTATCTATCCAAGCGTGTACCTATCTATCGATCTCAGCGTATTCCTATCTATCTATCTATCTATCTATCTATCCAAGCGTGTTCCTGTCTATCTATCTATCTATCTCAGCGTTTTCCTATCCATCTATCTCAGCGTATTCCTTCCTATCTATCTATCTATCTATCAATCCAAGCGTGTTCCTATCTATCTATCTATCTATCTATCTATCTATCTATCTATCTATCTATCTATCTATCTATCTCAGCGTATTCCTATCTGTCTATCTATCCATGTGTGTTCCTATCTATCTATCTATCTATCTATCTATCCAAGCGTGTTCCTATCTGTCTATCTATCTATCTATCTATCCATCTCAGCGTGTTCCTATCCACCTATCAATCTAACCATGCGTGTGTGTTCCCTCAGTGATCTTGTCTAAAATTTCATCAGCGTATAACTCCCAAGTTCATAGGCGAAAAAAAAAACTTCATTTAATTTTTACATATGTTGACCTTTAAATAGCTGACACTGAAGCACTCAATATAAACACGTGTGCGCACACAACTACCTATAGATGTGTCTCTACTTACTTTGTAAATATCCAAATGCCTACAGGCGTATTTCTCCATTTCGTTTTTCGTGTTTTCTATTTTACCCAACTTAATATAAAATTGCATCACTCGATAAGAATTATTTTCTCATAATTCCCCGGACACATCACTGAATAAATATTCATTTTGCAGCTGTCGTCCTCCGCTACCCTCTTGACTTCTGCAATCATTTTTGACACGCCCTGTCTTCCGCCCTCTCCCAGAGTCGCACGCATGCATGCGCGTCACTTATCGTCAACAGAATTTCTCATCTTGTCTTTCTCTTATCCCCGCCCCAACAAGCTGTCAGCTTACATTCTTTTTTCAAAATGGCGCCTCTTGGTTGGCTGCCGGCGTCAAACTTG
>OY735215.1:24485596-24528096 GCA_963457665.1 Thysanoteuthis rhombus | reverse complement strand
TTTTTATTTTTGGTGTGGGCTGCTGTATTGCAGCGTTTCAAAAAATCATTATTATTAATTTTATGATATCCTTATTCGCTTCTATCTTAATTTTTCAGTTGTTTTCTTTATAATCTCAAGTTTTCTTTCATGCTAATTGCTACGGCTTTTCGCACTATCAACTTTCAAACAATAGGATTCGTTTTATTCTAATTCAGTCATTTAACAATTCAAAAATCTCTTAAAAAGAAATAGATATCTTTTCTCAAAAGAAAAACATATTCTTTTCTGAAAAGAAAGAAAAAACAACAACATTTTCTTCGAGACCAACATCTCTATATAAATCTATACAAACCCAGTATTTAAAAAAAAATAACAAATATAGTTTGGTTAAGATTCGTAAGTTCAGTTAAAGATGGAACCATTATACTAATTTTTTTCCCAGAAATTTCCTCCTGTGTATCTATCAACGATGCAGTCCCCATTTGCGTACAATTATAATTTGAAGTGAATATCTACCCAAAGTGGTACGCGAATGACCAGGAAGCAAAAAATACCAGTACACAAACGTGTGGAGTAATGGTGTGTTTCGTATTGTAAGTTCATCGCAGCTGCTGTACGGGAGGAGACGAAAAAATGCAAGACTCTTGTTGAGATTCAAAATCGATCCTTCATTTCACTTCTTCGGCCAATCGAAAGTACACACATAGTCTTCGGCTGAAGACTAAATCCTCACTCACAGAGAGAGTGAGAGGGAGAGAGTGAAAGAAAAAGAGGGAGAGAGATTAATGCTCTTTACCGCTAGCAGCCATGGCCACCGGTCTGTAGACCCTGATGCTCCATGCCTACGAACTCTGCTCTTCCCAGTCTGTTCTTGTCTGTGCTATATCTATGGTCTCTTTTTAAGGCAAGGGTCACTTTTCTTTTGCTACTTCTTTCACTGAATTAACTCATACTCTCCTTTTACCAGATCATGATGATGATGATGATGATCATCATCATCATCATCATCAGTCTTTTAACGTCCGTCATTGGACCTTCCCCAGGATTCGCCACAATTCTCTATCATAAGCGTCGCGGAGCCAGTATTTCCTGAATTTGTCTAGTTCATCTCTCCATCTTGTGTTCTGTCGGCTTTGGTTTCTCATGTGATCTCTGGGGATCTATGTTGTGAGATGTGATGTCCATGAGTTGTCTTTCATTCTTGCAATATGGCCTTTTTTTAGTTTTTTTAAATAGTTTCTACGATGTCACGGACTCCCATTTTCTTCCTTATATACTTTACTTTCTTGTGATTTCTCCATGTAAGGTTGAGCATGATTCTCTCAGGCTCAAATTGCATTCTACTCAGTTTGTTGGTCTGTCTCTTGGTTTGGTTCCATGTTTCAGCTCCATAAGTGACAATCAGGAGAATGAATTAGTTGTATACTATTCTTTTTAGGATTATTGGGATCATCTGGTTCTTGAAAGTTGAGCTTGTCCTGTCGAAGGCTTGCCATCCTCGAGTGATTCTTTGCTTGATTCCCTCCTCTTTTGAGGATCTCATGGAGATTTGTTGTCCTAGGTAGATGTTGTGGTCTACCTTGCCGAGTTTTGCATCTCCTATCTTAAGAGTTATGTTCTTATTCTCAGCAGGATTATTCCAGAACTAAATGATCATCTGCCCTTATTTTTTTCTATTTACCCCTGCTTTCTTTCGTTTCTCACGCAACTAAACTTACAATCTATCTTTCTTACTTCTGCCGTTTTAATTCTTAAACACTGTCTCTTTTCTATCTCTTTCTCGTAATGTCTTTTTTAATTTGGTGGCTGTAACTGTCTATCTATTCTCAGGGATTCCTTGCGAGCACGCATAATCTTGACAATAAATCTACTCACAATGTTTTTTTTAATAATCCATTGGGAGTCTGAAAAGAGTTACTTTATAAATTCTTATCTTTGATCAAATATTTTAGTCTACTTCACTTTCACCCGCACCAAAAGTATCTATAACAAAAAAAAATGCTATTTAAAAATAAAATAGAATATTTAAGAATAATATTTTATATTCAGTTTAAAAGTCTCATCAGCCTTTATATCGTAACAAACGTCGTGGTACGCAAATGTCTGGCACGCAGTTGTCCAGTACGTGATTGACCCGTGGGTGGACGTGAAGACGGAAAGACGCTACCGTGTACACACGCCTAACCAACTTCATTGACAAAGGTAAGTAAAGTCATCATCATCATCATCATCATCATCATCCTTTTATCGTCTATCCTCTTCGGGGGCGTCATCACATCGCTCTCTGAGCTTGTCTGAAAACATCACGCCATCTTTTTTTTTCATACCGGACACAATTCCGAATATGATCACGGGGGATCCACGTTTTGAGTCATGATGTCCAGCTATTGTCTGACTTTCTTGCGACATGACCTTCCCATTGTCGTTCACGTTATCTGATGGTTCTATATCTCACTGACCCCTGTCTGCTTTCTAATATAATGTGCTGTCTCTCAATTCTAAAAAAAAAAAAACCGAAAGAAAAAATAAATAAAAGTAAAGTGCATACGATACAATTAAATGGAATATAGGAGGGCCGTTTATCAGCGCGGTAATTGATTGCAAATTAGTCTCGAAGACCATTACTACTGTGAAGTGATTTCTATCCACACTAGTCTCCATGCATTTTCGACCTGATGTCAGACTAAAATAAGCTTATCAAATACGACAAAAGAAATATAAATGTCGAGAAATAATTAAAAGCAAGAAAGGAAAGAGGGAAAGGAAGTGAAGGAATTGAATATTTTTTCTTGGAGTGTATTCTGTAAAGACTGTAATGAATGGTGGTCCGATGCTGAAATATCTAGTGAATACGTCTGATGAGATAAAACTTCCAAGCCAAGATGTAAAATTTTTTGCCTGCTCATAAAAGAAATATGTCGTCTGGAGGTCCAGTAATTTTTTTCGACTTACGTAGAAGTTACAAGCCAAATCTAACGTACCGAAGATGGAGCAAAAAGTTTTCGACGCTTGATAGAGAGATTTTGAGTATGTATTCAGACTTTGTGATTGTTGTCCGTTAATTTAGCATAATATCCAGCAATATTTCTTTATTTATGAAGAATGGCTTAGTACAGCATATGATCACAAGAGTGGGGAACCCAGTGTTGATTGAATTGTAATGCATTAAGAGATAAGCTTGCTTTATTAGTCTTTGTTATCTACGGCTAGGTACCCAAAATTTATCGGCCATTTTCCCGGTTTGTCAAATTTCAATTTCCTTTTAATTTTCTTTTTAAATGAAATATTGGTTGATGACCGAATAGGTATCTGTGGAACGAGGTCGACCTCAGTTTCTGGAACAGACGTGCAAACTGTTTACAGCTTTGGTGAATCGCGCGTTATACAAATGCTCATTGACGGTCCAATCCTTCTCTTGTTTCCGGGCTTCTACACAGAGACCAAGGTCCAGTATTCTAACAGCTCAATCTCCGCTCAGATCGGTATCATTTGACAGTAATGCTTGCCCGATTTACCAAGTCATTTTCCAAATTATTCGAAAGCAGAACAGCCTTTGCGTAGAAGTCAATCTAGTATTAGCGGGCCCATCAGTTGTTCTTGATATCTACTAAGATAATTTTATTCCGGTAAAAAAACAAAAAAAAATCAAGTAAGAGCGAACAGTAAATACTGTGGTGGGGGTAAATTACGTTAAACCAAATAAGGAGAGCCTTGCGTCTTGAAAATCAGCATTCAAAATTCGTTCTTTCACTTTGTCTTAAATCTGAACATGGGTTTGAAATAAATAACTATTCCAACCATAGGGGAAGAATATTTTCAATACTTTTTTCAGGTGGAGAGAGATATTGGCCATCAGAAAAATATACCGAGAGATATAAGTAGTTGATGAATATATCTGTGCTTTGATATTGGCACTAGCATCATTTCCTTTGAAAATAGTTATTTTTGAATCTTAGCTTAGTTTTGTGAACAAGTATGATACACGAATGAGGATCGAACCTACTACTCAGAAGTAATAGATATACGAGACCATCTTTCTAACTATCGTAGTACAACGAAGCACCCGCGTGGAAATGTATTCAAAGTTTGATAGATTCATCTGTCTATTGTTCAATATACAAAAGGAGTGTATGTTAAATACGGTTGTCAGATCGAGGTGTTTATAAACATGGACAGGAAGAGTTAGCCGAATAGTTTCATCTCATCAATGCAAAAGGAGAACAAGAACAAGAACAGTAGACAGGCTCGGTTGATAAGTCGATAGAAATTGACACGTGATCAACGTCTTTCAGTAGCATGCTGTGTTGAGGGTTGATCAGTAAAAAAGAAAGGTTGGAATAAGGGGTGATTAATGAACAAGTTTTTATGGTCACGAGATCGCATGCGCAACCGAGGCCGGCAGAATATTAGATGGAGAGACGAGCTAGACGAGATCAGAAAGTACTGGCTTCACGACGTCCATGATAGAGAAGTGTGGCGAATTCTGGGGAAGGTCTATGTCCAACGACGAACGTTAAAAGACTGATGATGATGATGATGATGATGATGATGATGATTGAACAAGTTACTTCTCTCTCTCTCCTTTTGTTGGTTCAACAAAAATCCGAATTAAAGAAAAAACTATTAAGGGATAAACTCATATGGTAAATTGAACCTTCATTGGAAAATCTTTTGGAGGTGAAAAACAAGGAGCAGTCGTTTTTATCTTCTAGATACGGTAAAGGATAAATGGTGAGATTGAAAATGCTTTTATGGATATTAACTTTGCTTAGCTTAATACAGCATAAGGGTAGATATGTGTTGCTTAGAGTGGGGATTGAACTCACTTCAGTAGATATGGTCGGTTAGATTTACGTGCTACCCTCCACTCTTGAAGTTACTACCAGATCGTCAATGTTCTGGCAAAATATATTGCATTTAGCGAGGAAAGGATATAGGTGTGAAGAGAGAAGATGAAAATTTGTCAGCTATTTCTTTTCTATAATTCTATAGGGCGAAATAAAAAGATTTTCTTAGTTTACCACAATTCTTTCTAATTATCATCTGATTCTCATTCATTTGGCAAATTAGGGTCGAAGCCTTCAACTTCCACTCATCTATTTTTAAAGAATTCTTTTGTCTTTTTCTTTTCATTGCCGAATCCTTTTTACTTTCAGGGATTATTTTTCCTTGCCTATTATTTCTTCCTCGTTTCTTCACTTGACCGACGGAGTCAACGGTCTTAATATACGACTGATGACCGGAGGTTTCAATCGTTTTATATATATATATATATATATATATATATATATATATATATATATATATATAAAAGCGTGTGTTTGTGTGTTTGTTTATGTCTGTGTGTTCCCACGCAACTAGCCATAACGTTTTAACAACAGATTTGAAAATTGGCATCAGTACTCCATTAAACTTTTTCAAAACACGATAAAACAAGATGTTCTTTTTACCTTTCGGGTTTTTTTTTTGACGAGTTCATTTATAACATCTTAAATCTCCAGAATCTTGGTGTTCCTAAATGTTTTTTTAATTTTTTTACCTAATTTGAAATGGTATCTATTGAAAACCGCCAATGATGTCATAATTAGAATTTATTCTGACCATATTCATTCCTTGATGAAATGTTTTTACGGGACTCTATATTTTGACGCTACAATTGTTCAATTATTGACTGTGATGGTGAGGTTTTTTTTGTTCTTGTTCTCCTTGGTTTTGTCACGACTGGTTTTACCGTCCTTTCTCTCTTGCATCTGATATCAATCTTTCTTTTTAAAACTATCAAGCAAAACTACCACCAAAAATGTCTGCATAGGTTTCTTCAGTTTTTAAGTTTGTTTGGCTCGCACGCTATGTATTTATATAGGTATAACGTGCACAGTTCGAAGCTAGAAGGATGATAATCTAAGTAATCACTCTATTGTGACTAGAAAGAAAACCTTTTTTTTTATAGCATTTTTAAAATTCGCCCGAAATAGGTATTTAGTAGGGGGGGTTAATTTGTGGTTTATGCTAGATTGATCCCTTAGTTTGTGTCCGGCAGCATCGACGCTTGTTTTCTTTTTGAACATTTATACTTTTTAGAGATCGCTGCCCAGCTGCCTGACATGCTACCAAAATATATTGACGGTTTCTATTGAGTGACTAACCAGACCGATCCTTTTTCTTCTCTTTATCAGTGTTAATATATGCATTATTCATCCCTGGTTTGTTATCAAAAGTCTCCTTCTTTGTTCATGTTCTGGTTCTTTTTCTTTTTATCCTTTGTCTTCTTTTTCTTCAAATTCCCCTCCTCCTTTTTCTTCTTCTTCTTCGGATTTCTCGCCTTCTTCTTTTTCTTCTTTTCCCTAAAATTCTTCGCCTTCTTTTTTTTTTTTTTTGATTCTCAGCCTTCTTTTTTTCTCCTTTTTCTCCGAATTCTTTGCATTCTTCTTTTTTTCTTTTTCTTCTTCTTCGTTTTTTTGCTAGTCATCTTTTAACTTTTCTTCTTTCTTTTGACTTTTCATTTCTCTTTTTTACGGTCATGTTATTCTCTTCTTATTAATTTTTCTCCCAACGTTTACATATTCAATCTTTTTCTTGTTCACCAAATATCCGAATTTTCCCTCTATTCTTTCTCCTCTCCCTCTCTTTTATCTCCAATTTTCGCCCACTCTTCTGTACCATTTTAACTCACGCAAAACCCTTCCCCTGAATCTCCGCTCACCTTTCCTCGTCATTTTTGTACTTTTCTCTCCAAGTCGTTTCCAATTACACAATTTCTTGTACACCTCCTCGACTGTCACACCTTCTATCTTTTCTCCAATGCCGCTGACATCGCATGGATGATTCGGTGAGCATCTCTTACGCCTCCAATCTACGTTCAAAACTCAGAGATGAATCGGTGGCAAACGGCTTCAAACGAGAAATCTTAACGAGTAGATCACAGGTAGAGTCCGATTAAAATCGCAGTCCTCAATACGCGCCAGTACACTATACAAATGGTGTCGTCATGAACGTCGACCAATGAAGGAAAAATACAAAACTTCTTATTCACATACACATGCATATAGGTAGGAACAATTTTGAATAAATCTTTTCGGCGTGAAATCGACACCTGATTTTAAAAACGTAATTGACATTTTAAAAATTCCTTTTTCGATTTTTTGATATGTTTTCCGAAAAAGAAATCAGCACAAATTTTTTGTGTGAATAAAAAAAAAAAACAATTTTAGTGATTCTAACATAAACTTTGACTGTTATGAATCCAATATCTCCGATATTCAGCATGAAATGAATATAAATGATAACGTCATTACCGATGACAGAGAAACCTATTTTTTGAAATTTGAAATTCAGTATTCGAAAATCTAATGCAAAAAAGTTTTCGTCGAATTCAGATGATTTTAGCAAAAATATTTGGTTTCATTATCATTAATTTTGAGTAATTTTTTACCTTCATCTTAACTTTCAGTTGCTTTTTATTACAACTTTGAATCAGACTGTAATTCTAAAGCAACGATCAAACTGTGCAATCGGAAAATAAAGAGCAAGCCCACGATAAGAATTGAACTCACAACTTCTCACCTGAACGTTGCCGTAGAATTACAGCCCGATTCAGAGTGGTGATAAGATACAACTGAAAGTTAGGATGAAACTAAAAAGCTCGTTTAAATCAATTATAAGGTAGCAAAACTTCATCTAAGAATCAATAAAAATATCATTATACATTGTTACATCATCGGTCAATCAAACTGCGGAAACAATTTCCGATATTTTGTATCAGAAATGAAAAAAACCCAAAAAAACTCCCCCCCCCCAACAACACTTTTAACGAGCACGTTTCCAATGAAGTTATATCTATATTACGAGCATTGACACCCGGGGTATTTTCTGCTGATTACGGGAGTCTGCGTTGACATACAGTAGAACCTACAACATCAGAATGCACAACAGCCGTGCAGTGAAAAAAAACAAAAACAAACAACAAAAACAAGAAACCGTTCTGTTGTCTGTATTACTTTGTAACCTCCCATATTATGAAACACTGGTAAATTTACATGAAGAAAAAACAAGAAAATATATGAAAAATACCCCCAGTAAATGTGTTTTCGTCATTTTGATATGTCTAATTATTGATCCTCGTTATGATATTTTTTGCATTCAGTTTCACTCGAAGCTTAACATAGAAAGAATAATAAATATACATTAAAAAAAAAACATCGGATTAATCGGAATTATCAATAAAAATGAATAGTGGGTAAAAACTTTGTTTTTCCGAAATTATAATCAATCAAATAAAACGAAAAATTTGCCGAGAAGAAAAATATTTTGCTTATTTTCTTGTTTTTTTTTTTTTTAACCACAAAGTAAAATTTCAGTTTAAGCTGTTTCTGGTTTCTGGATATCTTTCTGGGAAAGGTAAACAAAATTAATATTTCGATGGCTATATTTGTAAAATGTGTAAAACTCAACGGACACATGAAAATATAAATAAAATAAATATTCAAATTAAGGCAAAGTGGGTTTAGAATTTTATGAAAAATTGTTCTACGCCGAAATTCGGGACGAAAAATCATTATTAAAAAAAAAAAGACCGTTCTTCAATAAATACGTATCCAAGGTTGTATTAAAATCGAAATACTTTTTCTAAAAATTCTCAGATGTCGATTTTTCGTTGTAGTTTTCCTTTATTTTGTTAACAGCTGCATGCATACAAATGCACACATCACAGGGTCTGTTCAGAGGGTATACAGCCATTTAATATTAACGGAAAAAGTTGTCATCCTAGGGAAACTATTGCCTTATACTCTCCAAAGTACTCCGTTTGGGACCATCCCATCCACCCTTTCACTTTTCAAAATAGTCTGCAATGTCCTCTTTCGAAATTGCCGCCAGCTGCCCATTTGCGTTCTCTTTAATCTCTTCCACACTCTGAAATAACGATTTGAGCTCGGGGAAAAGCTAATAGTTAGAGTGATCTGAAATCTGGATTATAGAGGTAAGGACATGAAAGACCCGGGTGATGCAGTGCTTTGTCAAAACCCCGCAAGCAACACGAAGAATGTCTCGCTTTGTCAATTTTAATCAATAACGTTCCACTATCGACTGAGTAACCCCATCAAAGAGTGTTCGTTCATACGTGTAGTAAGATTCATTGTGATCGGTTGCAAAATTAAAGCAATCTTCCTGTTCCCTATTTACTCTTGAACAGTGCTAAGCTGACATTAGTAAATTTCAAAAGCGGAATTTTTTTGTTCTTGTTAATACAGTACGTGGCCTGTCCAGGTAGTATCAAGCTATTTAATATTAACAGAAAAATAGCCGTCCTCGGGAGATAGCACCTCATTTTTTTATACTCCATTTGGGTCAATCTTGTCGACCCTTTCACTTTTCAAAAAAGTAGTTCAAAAACATAAATAACGAGTGAATGACTTGTGAGAATTTCATCTCAATCACATTTTGAACTTAATCACAGTTCGGCAAGCTAACCTTCAAGAGAGGAACTGGATTAAGCTACGTTTAGTAAATATCTATTTGGCTTGCTTGAGATAATAATATATTTCCCTCTGGTGTCAATGATCAGTGTTCGAACACAGGTAGAAAACGATAATGTTGAATACTGATTTTCGAGGTAGGCAAGCCTTCCTCATTTGGAAGACTGGTATAACACAAGCGTCTCCTTACTCTGCATGATGTCATTATGATATAATTATCAATAAATAAAATCACAACAAGTAACTGATCCCTAGTCTAGATTATGAATAGTTTTTCGTTCCACTCAGCATAAAGTATGCCTTCATTACTTAAGAAAGAAGACGTTTGGTATGATTATTGATATGCTTCGAACGTGCGTAAACATTTGTATCAGCGCTTCGAATAAATATCTTAATTTTATTATTATTTTTTTCTTACATGCGTATTAAGTTGATTGATCACGGGGTTGAGAATTTGGCTAGAAAAGTTTATATTTTAAATCTTAATCAATCTCGGATAGGAGTTAAAGCCAACACGAAAGAAGCTTCGGATTTATGAAAAAATCTCAACCCTGACAACTTGTGCCTTACATCAAAATTGGTCTCCGATTAGGATGTTAAAAAAGCTTTGTAAGTATATTGCATTTCAAAAGATATTGTCACACTATTACAACATGATTACGTCAAAAAGATTTTTTTTTTAAATAGCCAAAGATTAAATAGATTAGTTACACTAAAAAGTAGATAGAAAATGCATTGCGAAGGACATTGTCCGTAAAGGCTGGATGAGAATCAGTTCATATACGATGTAAAAAAGGTTTTAAAAAAAATCCTGAATCGGCCCCAAAATTCTCGAAAATTTCTCACAAAATGTAATTTGAACTCCAGTTAGAACTGTGTGTGAGTTATTTTGTGGACAGACAGACAGACATATATTCATACACAAGTGAATACATATACCTCTTCCAGCGAAGTTGGAAGAAATAAATCAAAAAAGGATTAAAAGAATAATTAATCCGTGGTACTTCTGTAAATAAGTCGGTAGAGAATAGAATGGGAAAATGGCGTTTGAATAGAAATTGTCTCTCTGAGAAACCCTAAATAAAACCAAGGAGTCAAACGGGGAAAACAACATTAAAGACAGAAAAGTTTTTGAAGCAAAAATAATTCTGTCACTCAGTCGTAAATGTTCGCTCCAACGGCTGAATGCTTTTCGATTAGGAAGAGCTGAAATGACTAGCCTGAACCTAATGATGGGCTTTATCGTTTGGTTGGCGTTGAACTGAGCGTTAAGCTTTTATGCACTCTTTACCCCCCCCCCCACACACACATGCGCTTCTGTACATTCTAAGTCCTACCCCAAAGTTAGGGCTATTTGAACAGCGCATGCGAACTGAATGTTATACGGACTTTTGCCGCTACCCGTTGTGAGCAAAAGTCTTTATTAAGTTAACTGTACACATGCCTAATGGGACTATTGCGATAGAGTAGAGACTAGGTGTAATATTTTTTTTCAAAGTTCGAATTCCGTGGAATTTCAGCTACCCGTTGATATGGATGAATGCAGTGGTCAGTGTTTACGTTTGAATGATTATTCTAGTTGCAGTAATGTCGTACTTATATGAGTTGATACATAAAATATCAATTTATCACAGTACCTCATTAGATTTTTTGAGAATTTGATCTTCACTAGATGCCTAAAGCTTGTGACCTCATTCCGTACTGAGCTTAGCTTGGTATTAATCTATCTATCGAGGAATCTTTTATCTGCTTGTTAAAGTTTTTTCCTCAGTGTACTTACACATACACAGATAGAGAGATAGTAGCTATATATATATATATATGTATATATATATATATATATATATATATACATATATATATATATATATATATATATATATATATATATATATACATACATATACATATACATATATATAAATATATATATATATACATATATACATATACATACATATACATATATATATACATATATACACATACATACATACATACAGATATATAGATATATAGATATATATATATATATATATATATATATATATATATATAAGTGGCTATCGTATCAGTTGCAGCTTAGATTCCTGCAGCAGCCCCATTTTCTTTAGTTGCTTATTCTATTTATGTTGTACGCTAAGTGATACATCAACCGTGAAATGATGGAGGACCATTTCAAATAAGAGTTATAATATAATATAATATAATATAATATAATATAAAATAACCCAATTTATGATTATATATATATAAATATATATATATATATATATATATATATATGTGTGTGTATGTGTGTGTGTATGTGTGTGTGTGTGTGCGTAAATATATGCTTTCTTTGGCCGAATTCTCCATCATTTCTCATATGTCTAAGCAATTTAATTAATGAAGTTCTTTTGTCTTGGTGAAGCTAACAATATTTGCCTCTTTGTTTGCTTCTCGTCTGGATCGATTCATAGAACCATTTTGATGGGCTGGTGTATGTGTGTACGTACTTGTATGGGTATGTGCGTGCGTATGTGCGTGCGTATGCGTTAATGTCAGCGTGTGTGCATGTGAATCTCTATGTATGTACCTGTGCGTGAGTATGTACGCCTGTATACGCGTTGTGAAATCTTGACAACGGTTTTGATTGATACATTTCACAAAAAAAAACTTGCTAATATTGTAATGAAAAGAGTCTACGGATATTTTTAGTTTTTAAATTAAGGTTCAAGTATCCAAAATACATTTATTGAACAGAAGAAAAAACCTCTTGACACAAGGTGAGAATTATGCGATTGTTATAATATGGTACTTATTTGAATTCTTGAGATTAAAAAGAGCCAGTGAATTGCTTTTACTCACTACACCAGAGCTTTCCTAACTGCGTGTCGCTGAAATTCTCTAGGTGCGTCGTGAAATTAAGTATGATTTCATATATCTCTCAAAAGATAGTTTATCTGCTGGGATGACATTATATATTTGGCTTGGCTAACAGTTCTTCAATAATGGGTTTCAAAAAAATTATTTATGAAAAGTGTTCCGCCAATGCAAAATGTTCAAGAAGTCCTGCCCTCTTTGTCATTGGAAACATACTTGTGATTAATATACAAATTAAACGCCCATATGCTTAAGAATATTTTCATCTTGAACTTTCTTCCAGAATACATTTATATCGTGAACAGTGTGATTTAGTATATATTATTTTGAAGCATCTAATATATAGTAAGATATACTCGGCTACTATTTTCGAACAACTGTCTATTCATCGGCATGTTCGATACATATACAATTTTGCGAACAAATCCTGGTTTCCATATCTCAGTTCAAAATAGTTTTCCACCGAAATTCGCACCCGATGGAGGTAAGACCCTTAGTATAATCTGCTTGAGTCAGGGTAAGCGACCATCCTTTTCACTTGCAACTATCAGCGAATTTCGGGGTTGCCAATTTGAGCTTTTGACGTCGCGTTATCAGTGCAGAGTTGGCGAGAGTTAACGACTTCATGGACTTAGGTCTATGGCTGCTTGGACAAAGGGCAAAAGAGGATCGGAAGGTGACAAATAAAGCTAAGATGGCGGCTGATATGGTTGGCGCGAAATCACGGGAATTATGGCTTTGGCGTGATAACTTTGGAGCTATAACAGCTGTGAAAAGAAAGGAAGGTATGAGATTTGTATAAAGAGGAAGGATAGAAGAAGGTGAAACATAAAAAAAAGGAATAGTCGAGAGCGAAGAAGATGATCATGGGAGCAAGGGGCAGGAAAAGGAGTAAAAGGGAGAAAGAGGAGAGGAAAAAAAGAAGGTGGAAAAAGAGCAAGAAATGTGTGAAAAATGGAAGATTTGGTTGGAGAAACGATCGGATATTGAGTGAGTTGAAGCAGGAAGGAATTAAATATTGAAATAGAGTCAGCAAGAGTAGATAATTGTAACAGAGAAAAAAGAGAAAGAAATGAAGGAAAACAACGAGAAACAACAACGGAAAAGAGGGAAATACCCAAGTGGAAGGAAAAAAAAAGGAAAAAAAAGGAATGAAAGTCATGGATAGTAACGAACAAAAAAGAACGAACAAGTATAAAAGAAAACTAGAGGGAAAAGAAAGAGACAACAATTGTAGAAGAAGAATAAAAGAGAGAACAACAACACAAAAAACAAAACAACAGACTGTTAGAGAAAGGAAGATATATATACACACACACACACACACACATATATATATATATATATATATATATATATATATATATATATATATGTGTGTGTGTGTGTGTGTGTGTGTAGAGAGAGAGAGAGGGAGATGGAGAGGGAGAGAAAGAGGGGATGAGAAGAGATAATGGTGAAGATTGAAGAAAGAGAGACAGTATGGAAGTTGGAGGCATAATTAGAGATCATTGGGGTGAATGAAAATATTTCTCCCTCTCTCCATATATATATCTACATTTTTCTCCTTCGGAGCACCTGCACGGCCATGAAACAGATTTTCTTAATGGTCTTATTGACATCAAAATAAATAAGATAGACACTTCGAGATTACTAAAAAAAACAACAAAAAAAATGTAATAAATTAATCGATACGAGCGTCTGTCGCAGGATGTGTCCCTCCAATCTCGATCAGTCAAGTGTTTTATTTACTTGCCATGATATCATACGTGTGGACCATCGTGACTGTGCCTTCCTGGAGTATCAAAAACATTTTTTTTTATTCCTAAGCGATCAAATTCTTAATACTATTGTTGAAGGTTGGAGAGAAAGAAAATCACGAATTGGAGAGCTGAAAAGAAGATACCGTGTTTTGTTACGCTGATTTACTTCCCTTTTTTTCTAATGATACAAAAATACCTGTAGGAATGTAGAGTAGTGAGAGCCAGGTGTAAGGCCAGGTGAACAAGTAAAGCCCGAAAAAGAGTCATGCAGGAAAGTATAAAAAAAACAAACAACGTTTAATGGAAGAGATCCACCTGCTTCAATGCTGATGCAAAACAGAACATATCAATAAGGTAATTATCTCTGATGGCAATTGCTTAGGCAAGAGAGTGGGGTTAAAAACGATGAACCGTTGAGGAATTGCACCCCCACTTAAAGGTTGTTGAGAGTGGTACGGTTCAAACGCAAAAGATGGTTTTATTGCAGCAGAATTTGACAGTCAAAGTGTCGAGTCGTAGAGACTCGACCAATCAATGGGGCGAACAATGCTCGTGTAATGGAGCGGCAGGTGTCAGTTATCTGACTATTTGGAACAAGGTCAGATCACTTCCAAGAGAATTTTCCCATAAGCATAGACAAAAAGTTAGAGAGATGCCAGACTTTGTAAGATGCAGAAAGTGAAAAAATACCTTCACCTTTAACAAAAACTAGAGTACCTTGTGACTGTCCTTGTAAGAGACACACAGTAGTCCAAGAAAAAAAATAAAAAATAAAAAAAATGAACTGCAACCCACAAAGGACATTTTCTTAGAAATACCAGTCATTGAGAGTTAAAGCATGTCACGCTACCTTCTAGAGATTTTATTATGGATTCTGACGTATATACTTGTTACCCTGTCTTTAAAAGGATCTTATGGACGCTGAGGTAAGCACAATGCATATCCGTTATCTCCATAAATTCATGGAAAGAAAACAACTTTTTTCCGTTACACAAAATACACAAAAAATATTTAAGGCATTTTCTCCTTAGTTCATGCACAAACATACATATACACACACTCACTGACCCGCAGACATATGTGCATAAACAAATACACATATGCGCAGAAATACTCTTTCTCTTCATTATTTACATTCTAATGCTTAGGGTTAGAGTCGAGTTTAGGATCAGCTTACAGTTAGGGTCACGGTCACAGTTGGGGTCTGTATTCTATTTCCCTGGGATGTCTTTGCAACTTTCGATTACAGATGAAAATACACTGACGGAGAGAAAATTTTTTGATGTTTTGGATCAAATCACCAGAAAGCAATTCGTCAATCTATCTATCTATCTATCTATCTATCTACCTATGTGTGTATATATATATATATATATATATATATATATATATATATATATATATATATATATATATATATATATATATATATATATATATCAAAAGTAAATTATATAGTAATTCAAATCTCTTTTTGGGTAGTGAATGATTATATGCCTGTTAAAAAAATGGATGCTATAAATGCCTGTAAAGGGACTGAACCTATCTCTACCTACAATTTTAGTACTCCATGTACGAAAATTCCCCCTGAAGATCTTATTGATAAAATAGTAGGCTTGACCTTTTCAGGTGGAGTTAGTAAGCATATTGGGTTTAAAAACTCTGAAGCTTTCCGGGGTAAAACAAAAAGAGGCAAAACTTACTTTACGTATTCTACTCTTAAAGTAATTATTACTCATCTTATTAAGAAATGTTGCTTTAATATAGGTGATAAATTATTTCATCAGATTATAGGTATCCTTATGGGAATAGATCCTGTGGCTTTTTGGGCAGATTGGAATTTACATAGACATTAAAGCATATCCATGCAGTCAGTATATAACTAATATAAAACGAGTTCGTATATTTTTAGACTTGCACCCGTTTTGTTGATGACATGCTCTCTTAATGGTGGAGGAGAATTTGGAAAATCGTATGGTGATAGATACCCTAAAGATCTTGAATTGAAGTGTGAACATGAGGAAATGCAATCAACTTTCCTGGATTTGGATATTGAAATCGGGGATAGAATGTTTGATTATGAATTCAATGATAAACGAGATTCATTTCCGTTCCATATCGTACATATACCGTTTAAAACGAACAGTATTTCATATTATACATGTCACGGAAATATATAATCAAAATATTTAAGGATAACGCAAACTACATTTAGATTCATTGATCTAATACCAAAAATTGTTTCTTTAGTTGTGAAAATTCCCAATCAAGGCGGCAAAATAAGTAAGATTTTTAGACAATTTTATAAAGCCGTGACTAAATATCCTGATCCCTTTTAGACTTATAGGCTTGACCCTAATAAGATAAGGAAAATTAAGGAATATGTTAAGCAGTATAAAAATACAATAGATGATTAATGTATGATAAATCAAATAAATTTGTATTAATGGTAGGGGAATTAGGTAACCAAAAGAGATGGATATAGTATTTGTCAACGTGAAAGATCTTTTTATTGACTAAAACCAAGGAAAGGGGGAGAACATTTGGCTCTGTCTAACTGATAGGTAGTTGGGCGTTGTGGGAGATTGAATACGGAAATATAAGTAACGTATTGTCTTAGTATATTAACAGACTAGTCTATTGAGATAATATTGCCAGCTATAAAAAGGTTTGGTTCTATCTCAATCATGTATATTAGGCTAACTTATTGATGTGTTAAAGTAAAAAAATTGATAGAAGCAAGATGGTGTATTAACTCTATTGGAAAAAATTGTCAAATCTTCGGTTGAATATGATGGTAGAGAATCAACTTGAAGAATTGGGGGGGGCATCATTTGTATTCTTAAAAGGGATATCATTACCTGGTTTATATAAGATATATTCCGAATACACTCACCGCCCCAGAATTATATCTCTTTGACACCTGCCTAGAAGAATGTAAGCGGACACCCGGGGATGGAATATTTGAATATGATATTTACTATGACTATGGCTGGGGTAATTGGGATTGAATGAGTTTTTAATAATCTTTGATAGTTTGTTTCTAACTTGACATTTTTTATTGAAAATAATCAAAAAAATCCAACACAGAACCCACATTAAAGATACTTTTCCAAGAATAAGACATCTTACTTATATTAAAAGAAAAACAAGATGATGAATTCCAGTATTTAAGGTCAATTTATGATTACTTGGGTTATTTGTGTTTTTTTAATTAATTATTTTATTCATTAATATATTTTTAAAAGAGAAGGTATTTTATATTCTGTCTGGCCCAGGACGTGTGATTGGTACTAATTTTTATTTAGTTCATCATTTTACTGCAATCTTCCTACCATAATATCTTGATGCAAACCAGATGATATTCATTGAAGTAACCAAAAATAATACCTGTTCAAAACAAAACAGTGGCAGATGTAAGATTTTTTGCGTCGAGGGGTCCAAATGAAGAAAAAAATAGTTTTAAAATATATATATAGAGATGATACCTGACGAAGGCCGTAGACTCAGCCGAAACGTTGTATGAAAAACAACCATGATGAGGATGATCCGAATATCAATAAAAATAATAATAATACCTCATCTCAAAAATTCCGTGATATACTAATATATAGAGAGGTCTACTTTATTTAGTTCTGCGTTTTCAATATGTATTCCATGTTTTTTCAATGTATGGATAAAATTAAATATCGTTTTATAATTTATATCCTTTTTTGTAAAATCTGTTGCAAGAATGTTATGGCTTGAATGTAAGTCAAAAATACTGGATTACGTATCGCTTCAATTGCATTAATATTTCAAATGCTTTCTTGATATTTTCATATGAAAATAGCTCAACCCAAATAATTAGTCCTGGAAAAAAGCTCTATAACCAACGCATCTTCTCGATTGAGATGAAACGTGGAACTTAAGCAAAAGATAGGCTCTCGAACTAAGAACCATGCAACGGACACAGGAGAGGATCATGCTTGGCATCACATAGAGGAATCACAAGACAGCACTGTATATTAGAGAACAAACAGGGATCAGAGATTTACAGAATTCATTACAATATTCAAATAGCATTGGTTAGGTCATGTTACAAGAATGACAGACATACACTTGAAATCACGACTCACGGCGAGGATCCCGAAGGATCATATGCAGAACTGAGTCGACAGAAAATAAGGTGACAGTTTAGATAGGGTCAGGAGATATGGGCTCTGTGACGCCCACGATTGAGGGATTTGGTGAAGATTCATGTCCTACGACCGATCTGAAAAGGCTACTGCTGCTGATGATGAGTAGTACGGTGGTGTATTTTGACTCTTTGTACGTGCCTTCCTGGGCACTGTGATCAAGTGTCAAACTAGCCTGAGCTTAGTAATATCCGTTTGCTCTGTAAAAGGGGCCGTGAATTAGTGGTTAGCAAACTGGCCGGACCCCTGTTCCATTGCCAACAACTGTTACACGTTGTATTAATCTGTATTACTGGATCCCCGAAGTAAAACTTCATATTTCAGAACATCCTGTCTGATTATCTCTCACTTGAGCCGAGGGCATACGTGCAGCAAACATGTTTTGTTATTTGCAGCAGCTTTCGTGTTTATAGCCTTTATCATCAATGTCATTTTATCGACGTTCGTAACTGCTCTAATCTCTTCACGCCCGACTTTGATTCGATTAGTCCAAAATCGATCGTGAATAGGTGATTTATCTTTTGAGTGAATTCGCAGACTTTTCTTAACCGTGTTAGCTCTCTTCGTCATCGTCATTTTTGGCTCTAAATGGTAACTGCGTTCACTATTAATAGAACATGTCTGAAAGTAGCTTCCTGGTCAGTGTGGTCGGCCGCGTTAACCATGTTCCTGTTTTAAGTGTCTGGTTAGCGGGGCAGGCCCTAAATATCGGCAACTCAGGCAGTCGCCCAGGCCGCCAAGTGATTGAGCGTGCATGCCATCAGACAGTAGGACTTGTCAGTAATTTAAACAAGATCTTTTATTGTTAAAATTATTAATCAGTTATATTCTTCAAACAATTATCAGAAACTCGAATGTTGAATTAGGACTGTTTACCTATATCTTATTGTTGCAACGAAATTTGTATTCCAATGGATTTATCTTTGTTCTCACAGTAAAATATTGATAGATAAATCAGATGATACCATAGTTTGAAGGGCGCAGAAGTTTTGCTGACCTGGGAACCAGTAACCCTAGGACTGGCCCAAATCGTAAATCATCATCATCATCATCATCATCATCATCATCATCATTCTTTTAATGTCCGTCATTGGACATAAACCCTCCCCAGGATTCGCCACAATTCTCTATTATGGGCGTCACGGAGCCAGTATTTTCTTGAATTTGTCTAGTTCATCTCTCCATCTTGTGTTCTGTCGGCCTCAGTTTCTCATGTGATCTCTGGGGATCCATGTAGTGAGTTATCTTTAATCCTTGCAACATGGCTTGCCCACTGCCATTTTAGTTTTTTTTAAATAGTTTCTATGATGTCTTGGACTCTCGTTTTCTTCCTTATATACTGTGCTGTCTTGTGATCTCTCCATGTAAGGTTGAGCATGATTTTCTCAGGCGCACACTACACGCTTTTCAGTTTGTAGGTCTGTCTCTTGGTTAGGTTCCATGTTTCAGCTCCATTATTGACTATCGGAGAAAATGCATTGGTTGTGATGCTTATTGACAAATAAAACGGAGTGTTCTGCTGGCTCAGTAGTAAGGACATGAGGCTAAATAAGCTATATTTTATAGAGTTTGTTCACATAATAGTGTTTCGAATCCCCAATGACAGAATTACTGAGGGAGTGGAGGTATCTGTTAAGTACGCAAAAAAAACAAAAACAATCATGCAGTGGTTGCGTGCTCGTCCCCGGTTCGGTAAGGCGTCGAGTCATACCAAAAAATTTTGAAATGATACACAACACCCTTCTGCTAGACACTTAACGATTAAGGAGTAGGATTGGAGAATGGGCTCCGTCAGGTTATCTAACCGTGAAATCATTTGTCCCTACGACACAGTACTGACAGTATTATGAACTTTGGCGTAGATGACAAAAGTATATATTGTTAAGATCGAACTCACAACCGTGATAATTGGCTGCAAAACGAGCTTACTACCTATTGCTTCACGGAGAGATCGCACACACACACACACACACACACACACATATATATATATATATATATATATATATATATATATATTCTCAATTTGTAACGAGCTAACAGAAAACAAATGAATATAGATTTTATCCGTTGTAGATGTTTGATAACAGTGCTCAATATTCAACACAATAAATAGAGCTATCAATATATAAAAATTATATTTACCAGGACATGTGCCCTGTGAATATAACCATTTCATGCATCTTCCATTCATCAGCAACTGGTCGTCTCTTCTCCCCTATGGATTCCGAGAATAACCAACCCATTCAGTTTTGAATATGGTACATTACAATTACCCAATCAGGTTTGAAGGTTTCCTTAAGTTTGACAGTTTTAATTATTACTTCTATGTATACGAACGAACTCTCAGACTTAACTCTCCTTTTTTTGACCATAAAAAGAACCCGTAGGATCATTCTGTTTTCTTTTCGTTCCTGATATTACACATTCAATCTACCAGGGTTTTTTTAAGCACTTAATATCATCTCTTCATACCCAAAAGAAAGCATTCAGTGTTAGGGTTAAAACCTTTCTCTGAAAGTGGCCTCGAGGAATACTACCACAATAAATGTAGCGATTTTTACGAACCACCGATTTCCTGAGTAAAAGACCGTTCTAAGGGCTATTTTGGTTTAGTTTCAACTGACGATGAAATTTAGTTGTGTTTTCACCCGATTTGGCGTTATCTGTATTTTATTGTTTTGTTTGTGTGTTAAATTGTTTGGAAATAAGCTATTGTAATGACGCCTATTTATTTTTAACAGTTCCTTTTGATATACTGTAAAGCTTCCAAAACTACACACACACACATACACATACACACACACACACACACACACACATATATATATATATATATATATATATATATATATATATATATATATATGGTTGATGCAAAAGCTTGCTTCAGATTTTGTCAACATCTTTTATTCAGTACAATTCAACAATATTTACTAACTTGACATTCTCCAGTTCTACGTGTTTAGAGAATGCAATAATGCAGAAGCGATCAGAAATGTCCACTGCATTTGTAGGAACGATTTTTAAATGAAATAAATTGCCAAATATTTTTTTAAGTGAATATGCATTCAGCTTAAGAGATTGATCACGAACAGATTTCTCTGTTCAGTCTGATAATTTTGTATGAACTCGATATAAATAGTGCTGTTACGGTCGCAGTATTTGTTTAAAACTGGATTCTAGCCATTCAACGGTTCACCATCATCTGCCAGAACGTGAAAAGATTTCTATACCTGGGATATGTTTCTCCCTTGTTTGAACAGAAGCCAATCGTAAAGCATCAGTGGAAATCTGTACTTCTCTGCACTGTCATAAATCCATCTCACCATTTATTAATTCTTTAGTGACTGGTGATGAAGAATGCATAATTCACAAGAACATAAAGCGACGCGGAAAATTGCTTAGTGGGGATGAAACTCTCCCTCTGAGAAGATTTTTGTGAATGTTTGGTGGAATTGTGCTGGTGTGGTCCATCTTGAATCGCTGCTACCAGTCAAAGTTGAGGTCAGAGCTGAATTTCGTGTGAGCAGTTGAATCGATTAAACACGACTTTAGAGGAATAGCGACCGAATTCGATTATTAGAGGACAAGGTCAGGGAAGAGTTTCACACTCCCCTATTCTACACACCTTGCTTCATCTGATTATTACCTATCCGAAAGTTTACAGAGTAATCTCGATGGGCTAGTTCTTGAAACAAATGAAGATGTGGTAACTGTCTTCCTTTCATGTATCTCCTAATGAGAGAACAGACTTTTAAACATGATTTTTTGAAGTTTACGAACCGTTGAAGGAAGTTATTGATAATCGAAGAACTTAAGTTGATGAATAAATTAGAATTAATCATGGGTTTTTGATATTTTTTCTGACCGTGAATCAAGACATTACTTATCGGAAGATATGATACATTTTGTAACGGTATTTTATCAGCCGTACATCTGGATGAGCTCACATATTTTCTCGTTCGTTTGTAAAGGTTATTTAGTCGATTTTTGATTTCAGTGTTCCGAATTATTGTCTCGTAGTGATATTTGAATTACTGGCCTTGTTTTATTGTAGATATCTGTTCAGCTTACCATGTTTTTGCACAAGGATATATATATATATATATATATATATATATATATATATATATATATATATATATATATATATATATATATGTATATATATATATATATATACATACAGACACACACACACACACACACACAAACACACACACACACATATATATATGTATATATACATATATATTGTCTAGGAAGCTTTACAGCGTTCAACACTAAAAGAACATTTTTTGTGTACTTTCAGTCACTTATTTCCCAATATTTACTAATGTGATTTATGTAATTTTTTAGAGTTTTTTTTTCAAATGTTTTATACATAGTTTATTATCTTAGAACTATGAGTAAATTTTCTGTTGTTGGAATCATCAGTTGTTTATTAAGTGACTGTTTTGGGGGATTTAAGGACATTCATATTAACAAGGCACCCCGGCAGTATTGATCAAACACCATCTCCCTTCCACTTTTTTTTCCATTTTTATGTATAGCTTATGTCATAATTCGCGTAGATTATCCCAAAAATATAAAAGTAGAATAACAGACGTGACTCATTGTTCGTGTCACTTTATATATATATATATATATATATATATATATATATATATATATATATATATATATATATATATATATATATATATATATATATATATATATATATACGTATGTGTGTGAGGAGAAAGAATGTATATCCGACAGAATGTTGAGGAAAAATTAAAAGTAAGGAAAAAGGAAAGAAACTTGAGACTACTCAGTACATTTTGATTTTTATCTCAGTAAAAGGTATGATCGCTTACGTACGTTTCGCCAAGGTTTCATCAGATCTAGTAGAGTGGAAGTGGTTTTGAGAGAGATGGTGAAAAGTAACAAAGATGCCCGGATGATAGTTGAGGTGGAGCATTTGTTGGGTGTGGGTCTTTTCCCTCTTTCCATTTCGTGAAACTTTCCACGATATATATATATATATATATATATATATATATATATATATATATATATATATATATATATTGTTATCATTACTTTCAGAATGAGTGATCTATGAATGAAGAGTGCTCAATATCGTAGATAGGGCATATGTATATTGGTGTACATCAAAATTCAGCGCTTCAGAGTCACAGCAAGGCTCTGCATTTTCTGTGCTCACACAAACACACACACACACACACACACACATATATATATATATATAACATGGTGACTTATGTCACTTTTCTTTCTTTTAAAATTTTGAGTCATGAAATAAAAATATTAGAAAAATCGTTGGTTTGAGAACTGAAAAATATACTTTCAGTGATTCTATTACATTTTATTTCAAAAATTTGATTCGGTAACACTGTTACTAGGTTCGAATAAACGGTGTTTTGGCCATAATGATTGTAGTAAATAAGATATACATATGTTTGAATCTGTTCTCACAAGTTAGGTCTTATCAAGTGGAATCGACAATATGTAAATATATATATATCTATTAGATACATAAATTTGATCTATAACACACATTTGTTTCCCTATTTTCAGGTCATCAGGTAGGCAGTGTTATTAGGCCTTCAAGTTGTTTATATACTCAAGGAAAATACTTTCGCTTTGGTTTGAAATGGAGCAAGTTTTGATTGTTTACCTTGCCAAACATTATATGATATTGCCTCATCAAAAGTGTGTTTACTCAGATAACAATACCGTTAACTTTTGTTTTCGACTTTTTTTAGTTAAAGAAATATTTTTGTCTATATATAGTGCTATTTGTTTGTTAGATTATAAGGTATCATTTGTTAATATAATTTTTATCTTTAATTCACATTATTAGCCTGTTTTTAAGCATATTTTCAAATCTTTTTATTTAGGTTCTTGAAAATTGTTTCCTCATTCGTTTTTTGGTTCATCAGTGTTGTAAAAGTTTTTCATTACATTGTATTATTTTGTTTCATCTTTTTTTTAATTAGCTTCAAATTTTTATTTTGTTTTTACGGCAAAATGTATCATTTAGTCAGGTTATCTTACCTCCCATTCCTATTACAAGCTAACTTCTTTTTTTTGTTTAAATTCATGTTTTGTTTCTTTCGTTTTTTATAGTTGTTTTGTTTAAAAGAAAAAAAAAACTTCATTGGGGTGTTTATAACATTTCAATTTTTTAATTTTTCAAGTTTTTTTAAAGTATAATTCTTCTTGTGTCGGTGCTTTATATCTATCTCTAACTCTTATTTAGTTTTTTTTTCTCTGTCATTGAAATATAAAAATTTGTAGTTTTTCTCGTAGGCACAAATTGCACCTTGAATTAAGGTTTTTACATACATTACTTCGTTTCCAAAAATGAACGGAGAGTGAGGTGTCGTTTTTGTGATTTTCATGATTAGAAGAGGAATTATGGTTAGTTAGTCTGCTCTTGAGATGTCGTTTAGATTTTCATATATGAAATTTAGAATAACTTTTTTCAGTATGTGTGTATATTTATTCATTTTTATTATTATTTATTTGATTTAAAGTTTAATCATTATGGTTACGGATGATTCTTTCCTTATCAATCATGCATCTGGATGACAATTTTTTGTGTTCAAGTTGAAAATTCGGTGTAATTTGTTGTTCAGTGGGAAGTATTTTTTCAAACAACTCAATACAGGAAGATTTTACCGGCGTTGATTATTACCTGCTTATGGAAGAGGCAGGGGGGAAAATGAAATATATATATATATATTATGTAAAGATATATATATATATATATATATATATATATATATATATATATATATATATATATATATATATATATATTCCTTTTTCTACATCTTTCGCTGATGTAAGTCATTATGTTGGACAGTTAATGTCCGAGAGTATGTGATATTAGGAGAGACATTTTATTCTAAACTATATTTCGTCCGACAACAGTGTCAACTATCAACAAATCGAACAGCCGACCGTGTAAATGAATAAACAAAATAAGTGTCATGTTGGACTCAAACCTACATATGTTGGAAAGCAGCCTTAACGTGGCTCTGTTCTGCCAACTAAGCTAAAGATTCGTGTCAAGCATTCGAGTGCGCTATCTCAGACTCCAGCCTGCTGAAATGAAATATCTATCAAAAGAGAAAGAATGATAATGTGGGGACAGAGAAAGAGAATGAAATAAGAAAAGGCAAATCAAAAAGAAAGAAAAAAGAAGTAAAGAAGCAAATAAATAAATGACATAGAAAATAGAACCAAAAGGGAATAATCCAAGTGAGAGAGAGAAGGAAAGTGGGTTAAAGAAATTAAAAAAACAAAAACAAAAGAAAAAACGAGGTCACCAGGGATGAAATCGATGAAAAGAGACAAAACAACAAAGAAGAAAAAAATAGAAAAGAGGGAAGAAAGAATAAAATTTGGAAAAATAAAGGAAAAAAAAAAGAAAAAGAAAAAACGGGAACATTCAGGAAAGAAGGAGTTGAGGATAAAAAGAAAAAGAAAAGGTAAGAGCTGACAATGTTGAATGAATAATACAAAGTAATAGAGAAAGAGAGAGAAAAAAAGAAAAAAGCAAAACGACGAAGAGAAAAACGTGACAATCTGGGAAGAAGGAAAGAAAAAAAGAGGAAAGAAGTGAGAAAGGGAATAAAAGAAAGAAAAATAAAGAGAAAGTAGACGAAGAAGAAAGAAATAATGAAACAAAAAGGAAAAGAGATAATAACACAAAGAAGAACGAATGAAAGAAAGAATAAATGAAAGAAAAACAAAAATGAAGAACAAATCAAAGGTAGACAGAAAAAAAAGCCTTACCAAAACAAAGAACGGACGAGAGAGAGAAAGTAAGGAAGAAAGAATGAAAAAAAGAAAGAAAGAAAAAAAAAGGAAAAAGGAAACAAACATTGGGAAAATACTTGTAAAATACAAACACAAAGGGGGTACGGCGAATGAGAAGGACAAACGAATAAGTAAATAAATCCAAAGAATGAAAGAAAAAAAACAAGCAAATAAACAATAACAAAAATAGTGAAAAAAAAATTGAAAGAGTACGAGAAAGAATAAGGAACAAAATAGAAACACAACGATAGTGGAGATGCTAGGTGATTGCAATGCAGGACAATTTTCCAGAAGACACAGAAATGGCGACAATGACGGTTAGAAAAGTAGGGAAGAGGAAATCAAGAGAACAACTCACAAAAAGGAGAGAATTGAAAAGAAAAATGAGATAAAAAAAAATGGCTTCCTTTTTTTCCAGTTAGCAAAGGCGGAAGAGAAAGGCGAACTATCAAACTCTATCTCTTGCATGACTTGTCGTTCTGTGTGTTCTCGCAGGTGTTAACATTACCGAGAATTCATCAGCGAGACAAACCCTGTGAGTAATAAAGTATTATCCCGACAGACTTTGCAGCACAGCTGCCAAAATATTGGATTAAATCAGTCGGAAATGTGGCAGCCATTTTGCATTGTGTTTTACAGTCCGTGTATGGGTATGTTATCACACCTATGTATGTATGTAAACTATATGCACCCCACTCGAATATATGTGTGTTTTCACCTATATATATATATATATATATATAATGTATGGGAGAACACCTCGTCGAAAAACCTGCACGTCTGTAAGTCTAGTCTGGTCACGTTGATATGTGCGCACGTACAATAACGTCTCTCTGAAAATCTATCTATCAATCTATCTTAGCCAGCTATCTCTATTTATATAACTGATAAAACTTCTATCTTCATGATAGCGCCTGTATGCACCACGAATACTCAACAACTAGCCATTGTACGATGTTGACAATCGCCAGCTATATCAGTCAGCAAACAAAGTATTGAAGTGTCAAATTTGAAGGTGTTTCGATCGGCAGTTCTCGAGAAATCGTAAAAGAAAGAATATTTAAAGATTATAAATATTTCTCCTTTTTCCTGTAAATTATCTACCTTGACCCCTGCTATTTAGAGTTATCCAAATTCAAATATAAATAACTTTCAAAAACCGGACGATCTCAATAATCCCGAGAAGAGTATATAACCAATGCATTCTCCCAATAGTCACTTATGGAGCTGAAACATGGAACCTAACCAAGAGACAGACCGATATACTGAGAAGTATGCAACGTACGCATCAGAGAATCATGCTGAACGTTACATGAAGAGATCACAAGACAGCACAGTACATAAGGAAGAAAACAAGAGCCAGAGAGATCATAGAAACTATTGAAAAACTAAAATTGCAATGGACAGGCAATGTTGCAAGAATGAAAGACAGCCGATGGACATCACTACTCACGATATGGATCCACAGAGATCACATGAGAAACCGAGGACGACAGGACACAAGATGGAGAGATGAAATAGACAAATTCAGGAAATACTGGCTTTGCAACGCTCATAATATAGAATTGCAGCGAATGCTGGTGAAGGTCTATGTCCAACAATGGACGTTAAAAGACTGATGATGATTATGATGATGAATCCAAATCGGCGGCACTGAGAGGAGGTAAGCGAAATACTTTGAAGCTGCTGTTTGGTACGATGGATAGAAAATTTGTTTTACATAATAATTATGGCAGGACGCCCTGCACACAATAGAGTACAGACCCTTCCAAACATTCACATTTGGAATCGGCACAGCCCTAATATATATATATATATATATATATATATATACCCCAAAAGAACAAAACATGAATCATAGATCACACAGACATATATATATATATATGTACATCTATCTATCACATATCAGACGTTGCTTTATATCATGCTATATTGCTAACCTGATCTGTACCATATATATATATATATATATATGAATAATTAGAGATATGAGATGTATTCTCCAAACACATATGTTTAGTAATTCACTTTACTCTTAATTTGGCATTTTCAATAATTTTTCTGTTTCCAATACAGCGTCTCGTTCTTTTAAAATTTCGAAGGTTTATTCTTCACAATTAGTTGTTCTTTTGAGCATTTGGTGATATCTCGGTTAGGATCTATTTGAAAAATACATAAAAAAACTGATATGATCAGGAATTATCGCATATATAGTCTCGTAGAACTTTTACCTGTCACTAAATTGACAGCCAAGCAACATATTTTCGTAGCCTTGGCCCAGTGCCAAGGGGAACTAACTCGTACTCCTCTTCACGGCATTCGTGCTAAGTGAACGTAAACAACCTCAGCTGGAAATTCAAACAGGTTCGCTGGATACGTTTTCCATACCGATAACCTTCATCTCATATTGTGTTCCAATTTACAGATAATAGAAAAATATAGCAAAAGTCTTTAAGCAACTATTCCCAAGATGCTGTGGAGAAACTGTGATAGATTAATAGACAATCTGTTAGATGTGCACAGACCAGGATTAATAATAACTATACATGTATATACATATATGCCTGTGTGCATATATATATATATATATATATATATATATGTGTGTGTGTGTGTGTGTGTGTTTGTACGCATATATATATATGTGTGTGTGTGTGTGTGTGTACCCACACACATATATGGGTTGGGTTTTCGCACGTTCGATGGAAGTGACACAGAGAACGTGTCACGTCTGTTGTCATACTTACTGATCCCTCGCCGTTAAATAGATTTTCTAGGTAAACTACGTAAGGGAGCCCGGTGTTTTTTGTTGTTTTTTTTTTGTTTCTTTTTTGTTTTGTTTTTTAAGTACAAGAAAACATACAAAACATACAAAGTACATCATGATAATAACTCATGCAAAATAACAAAACTAAATGTATGACATGAGCTACATATTGAAATCATTGCAGAAAGGGGTGGTGGTATTCGATCAACACTTCTGGGGAAGCATATCAATATAACTTTTGTTTTTAAAATTCTTGAAACATATATATATATATATATATGTATATATATATATATATATATATATATATATATTGAAGTTCGCCCGGTATTTTCGGATATATCTTGTGGACGGACAAAGAACAGACTTAAAACGGATATAAAGCAAGACTGAATCAGACGAATGAATATTTTGATTATATAAAGCATTTGAAAATAAACCATGCAATTGAATATTGATATGATTATGAATTAATCGACACTGTATATCTCTTCCAATATTTCTATTCAAATAGAAGTCATCATCATCATTATCATCGGAATTTTTAGCGTCGGTCGTTGAGATTATATTTTGCCCCTGATTCGCCTGATCTCTCTGTCATGAGTATTGCGGGACCAATACTTCCTGAATATGTCTAGTTAGTCACACTGTCTTATTTTCTGTCGGTCACAGTTTCGTATATGATCTCTGGGGATCCACGCTGTGAGGTGTGATGCTCGCTATCTTATTTTATGTCGGTTACAGTTTTGCATATGATCTTTAGGGATCCACGTTGTGAGCTGTGATGCACAGTGGTAATCTGATATTCTCTCAACATGACCAGACCATTGTCATTTGAGTTCTAAAATGCTTTTTTTTGTGTGATATCTCTGACACGTATTCCTCCTCTAATATATGACGCTGTCCTATGATCTCTCCATGTAATGCTGAGCATGATCTTCTCTTGTGCCTGTTGCATGGTTCTCAGTGTAGGGGACTTTTTTGTTAGGTTTTGTGTTTCAGCTCCATAGGTGACTATGGAGAGGACACATTGGTTGTACACTCTTCTTTTCCTGGACTAATAGGATTTTCTTGTCCTTGCAGCAGCATGCACATGAATACGTACATGATAACGAATTCATATACAACATATATATATATCCTCCGGTCTGTCTCTTTATATAGAAGTAACTTCTGCAAATGGTAATCTTTTCTATTGTTACAATCTCAAAACATTTGGGTAGTGCCTCGTACATATCTACATATGATGAAGCGTGGGATGTTTCTCCCTTTCTCTGTCCGTGATAATGGAATATTCAACATAAAGGTAACAATTTCACTGATAAAATATCTCCTCCCCATCATTTGAAACAATTGGCTTTTCTATAAAAACGATTTCAGCAATATCTATTCCGAAGAAATCATGTAATAGAAACTCGAGAATATTCGTGAATATATGTATATATATATATATATATATATATATATATATATATATATATATATATATATATATATATATATTTATATATATATATATATATATATATATATATATATATATATATATATATATATGTGTATGTGTGTGTTTGTGCTTATGTGTGTGTGTGTGTGCTTATGAAACAGCCATGAGAGGCAATTGGTTATAATTTTTAGTGTGCTTGGAAAATCTCCAGTTACTTGAAAGAAAGGATTCTTTTCATTATGTTAATTGCTTGACTATTTGAAAATCTCTGTGGCGCCATTTTGTGGAATCTAATTTATTTTCATTAATCATGCAGAGTCATTCTTGTATGCAAAGCCACACATTTTCGTATTATTTGAATTTCTGCAAAACGAATTAGTATCAAAGAAAGAAACCATGCTTCTTAGAACATTATTGATTTGATTTCAAACTTTCCTTTAGGACAAAGTTTCGAAAGAACGGCCAATTGCAGAACAGTCTCATGTCCTTTTTTACACATATTAAGTGTTAGTAAAAGTAACCATGTTTTATCCTCATCAAGGGAAACAACTAAAATATTTTTCTCTGATTTGTATGAGGTTGTGACTTCAATGAAGTTGACAGTGTGATAGTTTTGGCAAGTTACCAAAAAAACATGATTTAATTACTTTAGAAGACCAAGCAATTATACATAGGAGAATTTACTGAGCCCAACATAGTCAGGAAGTAGCCCACAAGTATGATGCGCACATTGAGGACCAGACTCTTTACACCGTGGAAATGATCTGCTCGACAATTTTGCTTGGCATTACCCCGAGTCATCATACAACTATTTCTATCATTTGACACTTGCATCAATTCCTGGTCACTTTCCTAATGTACCATATGTACGACAAAATTCAGATTAGATTAAAAAGTGATATGTTTTTAAACTTGCCCGAAGCCCACATCCTCCTCCTGTCTCCTCCTTTCTCTCCCTCTGTAAAATTAGATTACATCGTAATCACCATCATCATCAGCATCTATATTATTATTACTATTTATGATGAATATATATATGATTAATCATCATCACAATCATCTTGATAATCATTCATAACATACATATAATTGTTGTCCTCATTATCATCATCGTCATCATCAATGTCTATGTCATCATTTTCCCATGATGTATGTTTATATAGTTATTCGTCATCATGATCATCACGATCATCTCAGTAATCATTAATGATATATATGTATAATGCTCTTCCATAGGATTAGAGCATTCTAGTGGATGAGGAGTTTCTGTGTAAATAAATATATCGCTTAAATTCAGCCTTACTAACCACCCAGTTCCGTAGTCCAGAGGTAGGATATCGACCTCCGGTACTTGATAGGATAATGTCTATAGCCACACTGAAGAAATGTAATACATCGAAATAGCTGTCTGTGGATGAAACAATAATCAATGCTCCTCTATTCAGGGTTGAGCACTCTTTAAGTGAGGTAACTCATCCATTGTAAGCTTATGCAATGCTCTTCAATAGGAATAGAGCACTCGGGTGGATGAGGAGTTTCTGCATAAATGGATATATCGCTTGAATTCAGCCTCACTGACTGTCCAGTCCCGTAGTCCAGAGGTAGGATATCGGCTTGCAGGTCCGATATGAGGGTTTCAATTCTGTCTCGCGGTATTGGATGGGATAAAGTTTATAGCCACACTGAAGGGATGTAATACATCGAAACAGCTGTCTGTGGATGACACAATGATATATATATATGTATACAAATTTTGTTTCTGTTCTTCATTATCATCATCATATTTATTGGTATTTTTCTCAGCAAAATCATCATCATCATCATCTCTATTGTTATTGTCCTCCTCCTCATCGTCATCATTTTCAAAATCATCATTTTCTATAATAAATGCCTACATGATTATTAATCATCATGACCATCTGAATAATAATTAATGACTATTATATATATATATATTATTGTTGTTTCTGTTCATCATCATCATCATCATCTTGTTTATTGCTATTGTACTCTAAACCACCATCACCACCATCATCATCATCATCATCATCTATAACAGCCGCACAATTATAATCACCTTAGGCAATTTTGCGTGTCTGTTACTTCGTAGAGTACAATCAAATTAGATTATTCAAAAATAAATTGTAACTTTTGTAGAAGCTTTGTCAAATGAATTGGATGAAAAAAGAATTGTATTATATGTCACCGTGGGAATCTCAATGTGGGATTTATTTTAAATTATCCGAAATCAAGCCGCTAGTTGCCAATGAGGTACGACCTCACAAACAATAAACAATGAAAGAAGCACAATAAGAAACATATATTTGCTAAACAAAACATTCTAATGATGCCAAATCATATATATATATATATATATATATATATATATATATGTGTATATATATGCACATAAACGTTTATACATACGTTTATGTACAATTTTTGAGTTATATGTGTATGTGTGTGTGTGTTCACATCAATCTCTTCTAGTATAATTAGACATACCTCAGACGATCATTTTTATTTATGTATCCATCTGTATGTACATATGTAAACGTGAATGACACACATGCACACTCACACACACACATATAGATACACATATATATACATATATAAGTAAGAAGATACGATATCCGACAATATTATCAATCAATATATACGCACACACGTCGACAAGCACACACAAAACTCACACGCACACACATACACGCACTCACATACACGCACACACAAACACACACACACACACATATATATATATATGAATATATACTAAGTGGGTGATAAAGAAAATCGCACTATGCAAATCAAGTCCGACATGCTTGTAAAGGCTTCCCTGATAGCCCACTGAGTTTTATATATATATATGTGTGTGTGTGTGTGTGTGTGTGTGTGTGTGTATGTGTATTTCATATGCATAAATGCACAGATACACTCACACACATGAATATACATATATACACGAATTAATGAGTGATTGCGTTAACATGCGTGCGTGTATATATATACTGATATTCGAAATGAGACACGGAAAGATAAAATTACCCTACGTTTCTTGTTTAATAATCGGTTAAAAATTATGTACAATCACGTACTTCGGGTTTAATTCTAGCATTACACGCATACACGAATAGAGACAAACACACACGCACACACACACACACACGTATATATATAAATATATTTGTGTGTGTATGTGTGTGTGTGTTTCTGATATCAATCAGCCGGTCTCAGCCAGGCATCACGGTTAGGTACTGGAGCATTGGGCGAGGATTGAACGCATTACACAAGTAAACTTGAAGAAGTAATTTTCTAAAAATGATACGACATAAGACGAGAATCGAACTCATAACAGAAGTTAATTATTCCACTCTCAACCCTGCCATCATTCTATATCTATCTATCAATCTATCTATCTTTCTCACTATCTGTCTGTCTCTGTTTCTCTGCCTCTCTCTCTCTCTCTCTCTACACGTATATATATATATATATATTTTTATTGTGTCATGCACAGACTGCTATTTCGTTGTACTACAACTCTTCAGTGCGGCTATAGAATGTCCATTATCCTGTCCAGTACCACGAGGTTGGATCGAAACCTTAGCTTCAGACCCAGAGGCTGGTATCCTCTCTCTACTCCATGGAATTGGACGGTCGGTAAGGTTGAATTTAAGCGATATATTTATTAATGCATGGATTCCCAATCCAACAGAGTACTCCATTCCATGTTGGAAGAGCATTATACACGTATGTGTGCGTATATCATCGGCTTTAAAAAGTAATGCACACAAAAGTAATAAAGTAATTGATAAAGCGCTCGATATGTTTAACTGAAGACGCCCAAAGAGAAGAGGAGCATAATTCTTTCATTTCATATAAATATATATATATATACATATACATATATATATGTGTGTGTGTGTGTGTGTGTGTGTATGTGTTTGCTTCTTATATATATATATATATATATATATATATATATTATTATTACAAATTGAGCACAAACTATTACAATGTGAAAAGAGTGCTCATATTTAAATTTCACCTTACGAATTCGGGCTGCTTTCAGTTTTTTGTAAAAAACTTTTGTCCGTAAGAAAAATGAAATAATGCAACTTATAATCTCATATATATATATATATATATATATATATATATATATATATATATATATATATATATGTATATATATGTATATATATATATATATATATATATATATATATATATATATATATATATATAGTACAATAGCTCTACCCCAAAATAACTTAACTCTATGAGTAAAAAGTTGTATCGAGCACTCCATGAAATAAATCCATTACATATCAGAAGTGGCCTGACATTATTGATATATTATTATATTTTGTTATACTGCTTGCCTTATTTGTACCACATATACTGTGTATGTATAAATACATACATACATACATACATACATATATATATATATATATATATATATATATATATATATATATATATATATATATATGTTATCAGTAATGTTATGTATTGTTTGGCGATCCCAGACCAAATTAATTTGTGATGATCGTTTAAGTAGGATTAAGTTAATGCAGATCGGAGTGGTGAGGAATTAACAAAATGAGACGAAAACCAAGCTATTTTGTTCTGATGGCATCCACCTGGCGAAGCGTAAAAGAAAAACAGAGCAGTTAAGCAAGAATGGGAAACTGTCATGGCCTGGAATTATGTATTTCACAGACAGAATCATAGATGCTAAGGATCACAGCAATATATTCCAAGACAACGTGTTGCCTTCTTTCAAACACTTTGGGAGAAGAGATGTGTTTCGGTAAGACACTGATTGGAAACATCCCACTAAAAAATAAGCAAACAACAGCGTTTCCGATAAAAGGTAAAAGGCAAAAGGTAAAAGTGTCCAATTTGCTTAGCATGTGACCGGATTCGAACCCCATTCAGCACTTGTGGAATATACAGAAACAAACTGTAGAACATTGGCTATCCAGCCAGAAAGAAAGCATACTGTTAGGGCGGAAAAAAACATTCCAATGTTTATGTATATTCGTATTGCAACCCGTGTGAAGCATGTATATGGGGTCTTTCTTTTGAGATTGGGGAATAAAGATGACCCACCTTGGCACATAATTTCCACGGTTTCCTTCTAAATAGTCTGCTTGTATACGGCGATCTCACAAAGGATATCGCTCACAGAGGGTAACCGCAGAAGTCCGTACTACATTCAGTCTGTGAATGCTGTTTACGGAACTTATTGATAGAAGCAGGAATGTGTTAAATATACACAACCTTCCGCTGAGGAAAACAAATTAAACGTTACAAAAATTCATATTCGTATAGGAATTTACACAGGCACAAGCGCACACATACACATATATGCATATACATTATATTCATATATTTTTGTTATTTTTTCTTGTGTAAACATTCACTCATTTACGCTTATATAAAGTAAAGTTATAAAGCAACAAAATCTTTACGTTGCAAATTAGGTAAGTGCTATTCTTCCCGGATTTTCATCATTTAAATGAAAAAGAAATTCAAATTTTTGCGTGTTCGATTTTTTTCAAAATTGACTCCAATCCATTACATAGTTACCCCCCGCCTCTATTCAACTCCCTCTCTCCCGAGGATGGCATAAACATATTGTTGTTGTTGTTATTATTATTATTATTATTATTATTATTATCATTATTTCCTCTCTAATTACCCAATTATTTTAAGCAGAGCCTAATCCGATTTAACATGGCAAGATAGCGCGAATGATACCTCTCTTTCTCAATTCCGTCTCCTCCGATTCACATAGCAAACACAAACATGTTCGTATAAAAAAAAACAAAAAAAAACCAAACAGCAAAGATTATAGGGTGGCGAATGACCGGTAGTTATGAAATCACTTGTTGAAAAGTCTGAGGTGGAGAGACTTACTTGCCTTGTAGGCTAAAAGCTCTCCACGAATTGAGGTGTAATTTCGAGAGGGTGTTACTTCGGTTTATTTTTTCTTTACGTTTCGGGTTAAGTCATTATCCCGTTGTTATGGGTTAATAGTAGGGTATTAAAATGTTCGCTTAGTTGTGACACATTGATTGTAATTCAATGTGCATGTGTAAATGTCTTTCGAGTTATGAGTCACTGCAATGCAAATTGTCTTCGTTTACGAAGATGGTGCGTACGAATGTGTATATGAACGTGTTTCCTGGGTTAGATAAGGGCTTATTTTGCACAAGAGCTATATCCGAGCCCGGTTATAAGGACAGGATCAGATTTTCAAGGAGTCCTCTCTTGAAAAATTAGACTAACACAATAGTAGGAGCCTATTCTCCCATTGTTTGGCCCTGTGTCGTATTTAGCCTAGCTTAGTAAATATAACTGTTCGTAAGTATGTTTGTCCGAGTTCATATATATATATATATATATATATATATATGTGTGTGTGTGTGTGTGTGTGTGTGTATTTGTGTGTATGTGTGTGTGTTTGAATAAGTATTTATCTCAAACGACATCAAAGGGCCCATTCTTAAATATTTAAACATAAATGATAACGAAGAGACCGCTAATATATAAATGCATATTTACGTTCCCATATATCTATTATGAAATACCATATATATATATATATATATATATATATATATATATATATATATATATATATATATATATTTATGAGGAATTCTTTGATGTTATTTGTAATTATCAAAAGCTAAAAAAATATCAGGAAAGAAAACGTTTCGGAAAAAGATGAAAATTTTCAAAACATCCACAATTAACACAAACAGTATTTCAAATATATTGTTCGTCAATGAAACAAAATGAAACGAAATAATAAAAAAAATAAGCACGGATAGTGTGTTTGAAAAAAATCTAAAAATACTTATTTTCAACATTGTCTTTGATGGAAAATTCTCTTCAATTCAGAAGCCAAGGTACCGGAATCTGATAGCTGTACGATTAGCGTTCTACTAATTATTGAATTCGTTGGATCAAGCCAAATTATTTATAAGGTCTTGTTTACGAAGCACAGAGAAAAATTGCGCCGGTGTGATTACATTGCTAGAGAGTTTTCAATGCAATATACCAAGAAAAAAAGTCAAGTCATGTCCTCACGCCGGCTACGGCTTCAATCGTCTCTGCTTGTGCTCAACATATCCCGTTATCACTCGTTCGGTCGTGGTTTTGAATATATTTTAAATGCTTAGAGGCATCAAACAACCAAAGTAGCGTCATTCAATTCAATCCCCACTGTTTTACCTATTGATGGGGTTGAGATGGATCCATGCCTTTGCCAAGGATATTAATGCCGAGTAAGCACAGACAGTCCCAACCGGAGTTCGAACTAAGCTCGCCGTGACCATTCACTGTGTTGTGACCCGCTCGGTCATCGTAACAACTGCAAATTTCTTGCATAATGTTGTCATTCGAGATCTACTCCCGTCATCCTTAATGTTTTTTTCCACAAAATCCATCCTTACCATCATTATCATTATCCTTTTGGCGTCTGTTGTTGGCCATAAACATTCCAAATGACCAACCATATCTCTTCATCTCCAGCGTCACGGTACCAATATCTCTTGAACCTGTCTAAATCGTCACACCATTTTATTTTCTGCGGGCCACAATTCTGCGAATTATCTTTGGAGTTCCATTTTGAGGTTGTGATGTTGAGCAGTTATCTGAAATTCTTGCAACATGGACTATCCATTGCCATTTGAGTTTTCGAATGGATTCTATGATATCTCTGACTCCTATTTAACCCCATTCCTACTGTAGTCCGATCTCCATTGAATACTCAACACTTGCGACCTTGTACCATTCTAGCCAAAGCTTGGTAAATATCAGTATAAGTGCTTTGTCTGCACCTAGTTGATCTTCGTAAATATCAAGTGCACTTCGTTGTGTCGCTGTGGCTTGCAAGCTAGTCCCGTAGAGCATTATTACTAAAGCAAGTTCGACTCCCACGGGCTGCCTCATACTTGCGACTCCCTCCTCGCTTTCCTCGTCCACCTCCTCATCATCATCATCAGTCAGGGCAGTTTCGCATATGATCTCTGGCTGTGAGTCGTGATGTCCATTCTTGCAACATAGTCAGCCCATTGCTAGATGAGTTTTCTAATGGATCCTACGATATCTCAGCCCCTGATCTTTCTCTGATATAATGTGCTGTTTTGTGAGTTTTAGTAAATATCAATAGACTCTGGAAGAACTGTCTGGCAGAGGTGCGTTAAATCAGTATCAGTAATAGTAATTTACTATGATTAGTAATAACAAATAATAAATCAGTAGAATCCCGTTATTATGTCATCAGCAACAATTTAAGGGTCTCATTATAATGAATTTGCTGTTATAACAGTTTGGTTTCATGCGAATTTTTTTTATCACAGTCTAATGTCCCATGTTACTTTAGTTGACATTATTTTAAGAGTTTATCAATTTTAGTTTTCAAAATACTACACTTAAACCTTCATGTGCAAACTTATCTCCCACAATAATCTTCCGAAAATATAAAAACAAACATGTTTTTAGAATGCTTGTGTCAGTAAATCGTGTCTTTAGAACGACACTTTGCTACTATGATATAGCTTCTTGATGCTAACTTAATAACATCAATCTTTCGGTGTTTTAAGGCTTTTACCGGCTTCCTTATTTTGGGAGAGATGAGTTTAGATGGTCATTTTCACTTGACGCTCCGAGAAATACGTCCGAGATAACTCAATCATCAACCCTATTATTTATGCTCTCCTTTTAAACCTTCATGGTTTGGGGTTTATCTTGAGTTACGGGCTGATCATTCTCGTAAATTGTCAACAAATTTCATTCGAGAAGCTTATGTTGGTTTATCAACACAAAATAGCCCTATTCAATTATCATTTTTCCTTTTTTTTCTCTCATTGAGACAGAAATTGACCCGTTGACGGTGAATGGCTGAAATTTCTGCCATTGCAGTAATAGTAATAACTGTTACTCCTATCCAGACGACAGCATTGCTGATATCATCTAGAATGTTGGGGAGAGTCCTAGAGTATTGAGAAGATTTGCTGTCACTTGATCTCTTGTTGAAGTCGCCAGTCATGACTGGTGTAAAAATTCAACAAGTAAAGATTAAAAAAAAACAAAAACAGGCAATATCAAAGGTAGAGGAGGATAAGAAAAAGGAGAAAGGAATGCAGTGTATAAAAAAAAAAATGGCCAGAAAAGGAGAAAGTGGAAAGAGAAAGAGAACAGAATGCAAAAGAAGAAGAAGAAGAAGAAGAAGAAGAAGAAGAAGAAGAAGAAGTGGAGGAAGAGGAAGAAGAAGAAAAAGAGGAAGAAGGAGGGGTGGGAAAAGAAGGGGCGGGAGACAAGGAGTTGTCGTCTGATACCTCCAAAGTAAATCTTCCACAGAATTGGATTAAGGGAGTATTTTACGAGCAGATTCGCCAGGTGCTTTTATCTTACTAAACAAGATCATTTTTCCCCAATTTTTTTTTGTTCCCTTATGCTTCTGTTATCACGTTTCAATGGAACTCTTCCGCAGACATCGTAGGAGTGGACGTGAACGAAAGGAAACCCTTCAATGTAAGTAATAGATTAAACATTATACATAGTGATGTATCTTAGACAATCACATACCCAAAAGCAGCACAGCAACAAAGGCGCATGCAAGAACAAGGCATCATCATTATCATCATCGTCAGCCTTTTAGAGTCTCTCATTGAACACAGACATTTCCACGGATTCGCCATTGCTCTCCATCGTAGGCGTCGCGGAGCCAAAACTTCCCGAACTTCTGTAGTTTGTCACACCATCTAATATTTTGTCGGTCACAGTTTCGTATATGATCCCTGCAGATACACGTTGCGTGTCCATCGATTGTCTACCGTTTTGGTAACATGACCAGCCCATTGCCATTTGAGTTTTCCAGTGGATTCTATGATATCCTTGACTCCTGTTTTCTCTAATATACACCACTGTTTCGTCTTTCCATGTGATTTTGAGCATGATTCTCTTGCGTGCATGTTGTCTGGTCATCAGTTCGAGGGCCAATCTTTTGGTTCGGTTCCATGTATCAGCCCCATAGGTGACTAAAGGGAGAATGTATTGGTTGTACACCTTTCTTAAAAAAAAACAAACAAAAAAAAACAATGGGATTTTCTAGGTCGTAAAGGTTGGGCTCGCTCAACCGAAAACTTACCATACTTTGGAAATAAATAAACATTTGCCGATGGAATCCTTGGCAGCGATCAGAGAGAGGCAAGCTTGAAATTCAAGCTATTTCAATACGTTTACCTCAATGAGAGGAAATATTTCTCTAGATCTACTTATATAATACAATGCGAGAAGGTTTGTATTTTCTGTCCGTTACGACTTGATAAACCCGAACTCACACATACATCTGACATCTGGCTAATGTAAAATTCAGGGCTCCCTTTGTGTATCAGTAAGATTACTTTTGTAGACATGTAAGACTTGTCGGTTTAGCTCGGTCAGTAAGACACTGGCCTTTCAATCAATTCGTCGCGATTTCACACATCGGTTGTGAAATGTGTATTTCGTATATGCATACATATAAGTATATATGTATCTATGCAAGACTTTCCAATTTAGCTCAGTCACAACTACCAATGAAATGGTCGTAGTTTCAAATCACGGAAAGGGAATTTAATTCTCAAAAATAAGTGAAAAGCTGGATAAGAATCTGGACCTTGCCAGGGAGCTGAAGAAGCTTTTGATATGTAGGCGACAGTAGTGCCCATTGTGGTCGGAGCCCTAGGAACAATCCTCAAGAATATAACCCCTGCCCCCGAAAAAAAACTGCAGGAACTAGCAATCCGTGGGAGAACCAAGACAATCCAAATGACAGCACAACTGACGTACTGAGGGGACTGCCAATTTTGAAACTATATACACACACATATATATATATATATATATATATATATATATATATATGTATGTATATATATATATATAGATAGATAAATATATGTATATATATATATATATATATATATATATATATATATATATATATATATATATGAATGAGCGTGTTTGAAATCAGTCAATATATCTCGTAAGATATACAGTATTCAATTATTAATCAACTTTCAATGACTCTAACGGCTACATACTTGGTAACAAAAAAATCTAGAGAAAAATGAAAGAATAATTGCCAACTGCTATTGAACCTGTTATACGTATGACAGGTTTGTTATTTCTATTGCTGCCCAATATCTTTGACGCTACTCCATCAATCACCCATATAATTATTTGTCATTGTTTTGTATCAACACACTACATAGTCTTTATTTCAGCTCACTTGTCCGTTTATAGCATGGCACATAAGGCAATAATTCTTCAAACGATCCATGGTGATCCAATCATTGTAGCTCTTTTGGGATTTTAGGGGACTGGGATGCTAGACTGTCTTACCAGACTTAAGGGCCCCTACTACCGAGCTGAAAGGGAGTGGAATCGTGCCTTTATCCGAGGACAACAATGCAAATTCAGGGAGCATTATGGCACTGACACAGCGCTCAGCTCAAACAACACCTGGAACAGGAGAGGAAGATATTTTAGATGATAGATACATCAAGAAACAAAAGGGGACTGTGTCAAAAAACCTGCCGCACTGCTGCAACGTAAAAAAGGGCTGTATATTTTGCTCCAACCTAATATATACGCATAAGTCAGACTGCAGTTAGAGGTTATTGCCCATGGATATTTATATACATGTCGATAACCCCTTAAACTATATTAGGCTTAAGCACAATAGGACAATAGTAATACAGTCAGTGAGGATCGAAACCCTTACACTAAAAATATTTTGGCTGATTAGCTTGCTTATGCTTGGTTTACAGTGGATGTTACACACACACACACACACACACACACACACGTATATATATATATATATATATATATATATATATATATATATATTTATAAATATATATATATATATATATATATATATATATATATATATATACATACATATATATATATATATATATATATGAATATATGAATATATGATCAACAATGATTAGGAGTCATTTTAATATAAATGTTTTGTTTGTAAATCCCCGAAAACAATTCCATGGAAAAAAAACTAATGATCACAAAAAGAAAAGTTCACCCATGATATCTAATTCTGCGTAAAGCTTAAAACACCCTGAAAAAACTTCATAAATT
>OY735215.1:24438096-24483096 GCA_963457665.1 Thysanoteuthis rhombus | reverse complement strand
GTATTTATTCAAATGATATACCTTTGTTTCATTCACATCAATAAGCGGCGTCACTTTTGTTAATATGTTCCATTTGATCATCTAATCAATATCAAATATTTTTTTTTTCAAGTTAGTTTTTTTCAGAGCCTTAGTGCGTTAAAAATATAAGATTTGCCTAATTTTCGTATTATTGAATTATGACCTCTGTTAGTCCGACTAAATGGATAAACCGACTCTGTTCCTCCAACCGAGGGTACCGAAAAATACATGATCTACCTTATAATTTACAATTTCTTATTCAAGACTAGCCAATTTTACATGTTGGGCTGTAAATCGCATCATGGTATTCCTTTTGTCTTTTTTACCCTACCTTAATCAGCTCATTATCTTCTTGATATACGCTTACGACCATATGACTTAAGGTGCATTCACAGCTGATTAAAAAGAGACAACACTGTCTGCTGCAGGGTCAAAGTCCACTCCAATTCAAAATGGTTACTGTAACTTTTGTATCGTTTCGTATAAATATGATAAGAAAAATATCAAAATATCAAAATATATTTTTTTGGTTTATACGTATTTTTAAGAAATGGAAATATAATCTGATAGAAATAATTATAAATGCATTATATTATTTTGAAATTCTGTTTGAACTTATCTTCCGTTATTACACGGTGAATATATCATTTTGCCAAGACAGCGTATACAGAATAAAAAATTAAAGAAAATTGGTATAACAGGGGATCCTTTCAAACAGAGTACCAGAGTAATGTATCGCATTTAAAATTATATAAATGTATTTTTCTATTATGATGAAATAAGCTCATGCGTAAATGTATGACAAATAATCGCTGATATCTAAATTTTGTCATTCAGCTCAGTAAGTGAACTAGCTTCCTGGCAAAGAGATGTCGTGAGTTCTAATCATGGAAGACGAATGTGAATTATGCATATCGGTATTCAACCCTAATTTTGGTGAGGATAGTTTTTGTTGTTCTTGTTCTTGTTCTTGTTACGAGTTTTGATGATACAAATTCAGTAGACGTCCGTTATTACAACACCCTCAGGGATTCAAGAATGCCATCATAATGAATTTGCTGTCGTAACAGACGCATCTAACTGAAAGTGTATTAATAATGAAAAAAATGGAAAGGACAGACGTAAAAGGCTTTTCATTGTCCATTCGCAGTCGAAAGTCCTTCACGGTGGGGACAGGCTTGGAGACCACGTCGCATGTGGAAGAACATTCCATCCCAGCACCCTGATCGCTTGTTGAGGTGCATTTGCAATCTGATTACTGGCGTTGTAATGCGGCGAAATCTTTGGTCATTTCCGCTACCCAGAGACAAGACTTTTTAAAAAAATCCAATTCATCGTTCAAACAACTCTATTTCTCACTGTAGCGTTGTGCGGTAACAGTTAATCCAAGTTGGAGGAATTTGTAGTAAAGAGTTCCCTTTGAAACCCACCAAAAACGGACAAGAACCTTTATTTTCCCCCTATAGATTCAGTTTCAGGATGAGATGCTGAATAAGAGGTCTGACCGGAAAGTATCCAGCGATGTGATATTTACAAAAAATAGCCTACCTTCGGCAATGACACAAGTCCGCTTCAAACTACTCTTTATATGATTTCACGTTATTCAAAAATCTCAGTTTTCGTTCAGGATCACCACCAGCTGCCTCGTCGCACCCTGCTTTATCTCCAGTTATTCAACAGCAAAAAGATAGAAGTCATAAGGAGCCAAATCCTGACCGTGATGGCGCTGACACTCCTCTGTGATGCGATGTTTAGCCAAAAAAAACCCAAAAAACAAAACTACGCACGGGTGAAAATGGACCGGTGTTTTAATTGTGAACGTGACTGCTACACAGCACGCACGCTCATTCAATGGCGTCTTACTGACGACTGCATAAACCCTTGAAAGAGTATATACTCATACATTCACCGTAAGGCCACGCAACTGGTCATCGTTTCATCAAAAATAGCTCGATACTCTCTTGATTGTCCTTGTGTCATTCTGCATCAAGACAGGGTTTTCTTTTTATTATAGCTTCTAAATTTGTCCCAGGTCTCGTAAACGATGTACCAGTTTACTGATTGCAACAACTATAAAGAGCTAAGCATACTTCAAAGACACTTCTCAGATTTTTCTAAAACTATGAAAAATATGCAACCTCTGCACACACACACACACACACACACACACATATATATATATATATATATATATATAAATAATCCATTAAGACATTCACGTTCGTGTGAATATGTGTGTCTTTCGATAGATATCTAGATATTCATCATGTCGATGCTCTTATGTACGCTAATATACATATATAAATCAAGCTATTGTCATAATTACATAATTTCCCTTCCATTAGGACCTTTCGTCAATGCACATATGCTCATAAAGATCAATGCACTCACGATTGTGTTCAACAAAGGGGGAGAAAAAAATTCTAAGTAGATGGTAATATTAAATTGGTTGTATCAATGCGGTCTCATTAGGGGCTCTGTTCGATGCAGGATCTCCACCACATCCCGGATTCCAATCAAGTGAGAGAATAGGAACCAAAAGCATTTTGGCTCCGATCTGTGTTCTAAAAACCTTGTTATATCTAACAGCGCCATCATTATCCTGTCAAACTCTAACGAGATGCAACACAGTGGCGATGTGCGCACTGGATTGCAAGAACGTCGCTGAGTGACACGAGATTTCGACACCGAACGACGGCAAAGAAACTCCGCTGCATCACGAGATTTAAGACGAGAAATATCTACGTCTCTTCAACGCACTTTCATTTCCCTTGATTTCCACTGCCTACCCTTCTCTCTCTTTTTTTCCCACCCTCTCTCTCTCTCTCTCTCTCTCTCTCTCTATATATATATATATATATATGTATACATATGTATATGTATATATTCTGTTTAAATCTTTATGGTCTAATTATTGCAGTGCAATTTTCTTATATGCTTCTATTGGCTTTGGCTCTCATACGATTTTTGCTAGCATCCTGTTCATAGGTTGGGAACTGCTGTATGTTCTACCAAGTCAAATGCTTTTCGACAATTGACACAGTCAAATCGAAGTGGTTCGTTGTATTCTTATGACTTATCGTTCAGTTAGTTCATTGTAAGTAGGTGATCTATTGTTGAATAACTACTCCCGAGGCCTGCCTGTTCGCGTACTTGCCCAATAGTCTGTGTGTGAGTATTTTTTTTTGTGAATAGTTTATGTGTTTATATCATGTTTATCTACTTTCTTGTGGAGTAGAATCACTATCCTTTGAGGTACTGTTTCGGATAACTGACTGGGAGAGAATGGGAATATACATAGACGGAGAATATCTAAACAACTTTGCTTATAATGTTTCCATGACAACAGAAGCATAAAAAATGACAGAGCATATTGACTGATCTAGATAATGAAAGTAAAAAGCAGGCTTAAAGATGGATAGAAAAAAGACAAAAGTAATGTTCAACGACAAATCCCCCCCCCTAAATACCTTGAGATTAGAGGTCAACGATCTATAGTAGGTTAATGAATAATACGTGTCATGACACTTAAGCTTCTGTCGCTCAATTATGCTTTTTCTTTGTACGTATAATCGATGTTGTTACCACGATTGTCCGATCTTGGAAGAGGTATTATGCTAACCATATCACTTCCCCATTTTTTCTCTTCACTTTTTACACCCAATGAAGCATAGATCGATTGAAATGTTTTATCAACAACATCAAAAACACAAAGGCGTTCGTTTGTCAGATTAAAACTTATATAGAATATGCATTGTATCAATATAGTATGACTCTTTCGATGAGGTCGTAAATTTGAGTATAACAAACAGAACAGTTTTGTTTCTCTCATCAACTAACTGAATCAGGAAGGAAGTCTATTCGGTAATCAGCAGGTTTCTCTGCTTCTGGTAAATTCTTACTAATCAATTCCATTTGATGGCTTTGTACATAGTAAAGGCGGAGATAGTTTACAAACAAGACGACAAAAGTTCGATCTAATATGCTAGTGTCACCCAGGTTTTTTTTGATTACCACCGCCTTTGAGGGGATGTATTTCATCAGCACCCATCTCAAAGATGGTAAAATATGATACAATGAAAATTAAATGATGATACGACCTTTTCAAATATGATAATTCATTTTATAACTAAGATATAATTGTACAAAAATAAGTAAAAGTACTTGATTATTTAATATAAATATAAGCAAGGTTAAGTAGGGGCTTGATGTGATGAGACTAATTTTTCAAGGGCATTTTTTTTGGTTCTATAATGGAATAATGTTGATTTAGTTGAGATTGAATTATTTTAAAAAGTTTATTTTAGAGGTGTTTAAATCAGGGTTTTGGAATTTTTTAAACTTTAAACAATTCTACTACAAAATCAGTTTTTCGGACGTATGACTTCATGCATATTGGGTATTCTTTGGTTATTATCCGCCACCACCATCCCTTGTCCCTTATCAACTCCTTACATTCCAACGCCCCCTTGAGTCTTCTAGTGTCCCAAAGGTGGCGTTAGTACCCAATTTGGGACTCACTGTTATATGAAAGGACGGTCGGCCTTATTCCCTTTAAACAAACAGCTGGGAATAATATGATTTTGAATAAATGCAAACTGCTTTCCGAATAAACGGCAATTTTAATAGTATTACAGCGTGATCAGCTGATTATTCACTAATATATCGAAACCTCCCTCTCAGGATCGCCATCTTGATTTTGTGTTCTCCTCCTCCTTTCTCAATTTAGCCCACTGCAACCGCTTCAACTTACACTCCCACCACGTCAAAAAATGATCAAGTTCAACTCTCTCTGCTCCCCTCCAATTGTTCGTCTGCTTCCTACATCTACTTTTCTACTTCATACTCCTACTCAACTGTATCCTTTCTCTTTTCCCTTTCCTTCCCTTTCTTTCTTTCTTTCTTTGTTTCTTTCTTGGAAACTCCATCGAATTTGTCACCGCCCACTGCAGCAGTCGCTATGATGAAAACTACTACGACTGGCTATTCTTCTGGCTCGTTCGGCAGCCATAACTTGTTGCGCTATGGCCACTCCCACTCTGGCCACTTCTACTCCCACTGTCACTCATTTTTCTGTTGCAGAATTACGCACATTCCCACCACGATCGATTCAATACGTCTTGAACAGCAACTTGTCTTTGAAATGATATCATGTTGTACTGGAATTTCAACTAAGAATTGAGGTGTCATACGTATTACAACGACTACTACTACTACTACTACTACTACTACTACTACTAATAATAATAATAATAATAATAATAATGATTATTATTATTATTTCTGGTTAATCAGTCAATAGAAAATCATCATGTGACAATTATCTTCATCGGTAGCCTTGCGTGTTGGGTGTGGTCAATTAGAAAAATGGGCGAAGTGAAACGATCGATGGACAAGTTACTTCTCTCGCCTTTTGTTGGGCGGTGGTCACTGAAGGAAGCCTAAAAAAAAGCAAGCATGAATGCTGCTGGACACTAATTGAAGGATCATTTTCATCTAAATTCATATTGCAAAACGAATTCACCACTAAAACTACATTTAGGCGCTGGCGGCTTGGGGTTAAAAGCAAAAACAACTATCTAGATATAATAAGGAGTAAATATTTACATTTTCATGCCTTCAGCTCCATTATTACAGGCCAGAACGCATCACACACACACACACACACACACACACACACACACACACACACATATATATATATATATATATATATATATATTATTATACATGCATCTGCATGTTCACACTAGATGTCTTGTGGTCCCCACAGTTCCAAAACTATCATTTCACCATTCCTTTAGTCTACGTCAGTTCTGTGGTTTGCACTTTTCTCCAGATGTTTTGCAGTCATCCATAATCGCTGCAACAGGTATCCAGCCCTCCTGTCAACGTCCTCTCATATCGCACTAACCCTGCCGTTCGTATCGTTTCACCTCCACACCAACGCATGCTATGTACATTCTAGCTGTTCGGCTTTTACGGACGACTGAATGTCGTAAGTCTCATATTTCCAGTACCCTTCCTAGTATTCTTACAGACCTCAGTAGTGCTGTAGTCTGCATAGTCGCAATCCTTCCTCTTATCTTTCTTCATGTTCCATTCCTTTCTCACATTATGGGTTAAGTCCTGGCACTGTTCCAGTTTCTTCCATCTCTTTTGCATCAACGCTTTGGTTTATTTTTTGTAAGTTCTCTTCATCTTGTGAACAACTAGCTGATCTGGCTTGGATGGTATGTTCGATTTGGATGTTGAAGGCTCAAGGTGATTTATACCTTCTTCTTTCCAGGACAGTTTCTGGTTTGTTGTGGTATCGATCAGTTTACATAGCCCTGTCGTCCCTGTCCTTGTACTCGTTCGGGGCCACTTTACTACTTTCGCTGGTTATGTGGTTTGTCTCATATATCTTTCCACTGAGGCGACATTTGCTATCATTCTGGGTTCTTGCCTCGACACGACCATATTTTCTATCCACCTTTTGAATTTTCCATGAAGCTTTTGCTCACATTTATTTATTTGTTTTCATTATTACCTCGTTTGCTACCATTTTATGGCCTGTTACGCTGCTTCAGGTGCTTTTCATAATAGCTTTACTGTATTCTTGTCCGTGCTTTTCCAATCCGGTTTCGACCATTCTCTTTGGATGGAGTCTTTTATGCTGATGAGTTCTCTGGCGTTTTCTTTTCTCTTCACATAAAATATCTCAGTGTCATTTCTGGGAAGTAGGGCCATGTGCATCGTCATAAGTTCGCTGATTGATTGGAGTCCATTCTCTGTCCATCCAAGAAATTATCCTGTCCATCTTATTACAGTTGCTCTTCATGAGTCCTTCCATCTTATCTCAAATTAAGTTTTATGAATGTAAATGTGTAAATCATAAATTGCGTTATATCATACATAAACTTATCTGAAATGATTTCCCGTCGTTACACGGTTAGTATATCATTCAATTTAGACAACGTAAATAGAATAAACACTCAGAAGAAATGGGACTGCTGCAGGAATAGAACCTGCCACCGATTCGTAGCCACCTCAACGTTGCAATACATACTGTCGCATTGAAAGACACGAAAAGGACCTAGAATAAATGAGATGAGAATTTGGGTTGAAAACATTTATTTGTGCTTTGCATTACCGGCGGGCAATGGTACGTGCATCTGTCTCTCTTCCTCTTTCTCTTTCTTTCTGTCTGTCTGTCTGTCTCTTTCTCTCCCCCTCTCTCTCACTCTCCCCCCCTCCCTCTCTCTCTCTCTCTCTATATATATATATATATATATATATTCGCATGATAATGAGTGAAATAACTCTATGCAATCAGGCATATATATATATATATATATATATATATATATATATATATATATCCCTCAATTTTTCCCTATATATTTCTCTACATATATGCATTTGCATGTATGTACGTATTCTCATAGATACATCCATACTTATAAACTGAGAGGAAGCGTGGTATATGTACTTTCACTCCAGACGTATTTCCCATACGTATGCCTATTTTGGCAGATCCATCTTTGCTAAATATGTACACACTGACGTATACAACCCCATATACATACATACACACACACACACACACATATATATATGTATATATATATATATATATATATGTGTGTGTGTGTGTGTGTGTGTGTAAAATCATATTAACATACATGAATGTGCCACCGCAAATATGTACAGATAAGTATGCATTTTTATCTATGAGAGTTCGTCGACGGCCAGACAGTCAGGCATATCGTGATTATTAATTCTCGCAGTTTCTCGCCTGCAGAACGTGACTATATCTGATTCTTTTAATTGAGTTAACTGAGAGAGTTATCTCTGTGTCTTGAGACGTTTGATTTGTGCGAACGTCTGCTATCCCTATCAATCACACTTTTTTTTTCTCGAACTTTCTACGATTCTATTGACTAATTATCCTTCAGCTCACCCCCCTCTTTCTCTCTCTCTCCGACAGCCAGACAGCAGACACCCCCACACATATGGACGCTTTCTCATTGCATTGCAATACATCGTACACAATATCCACACTCACTCAACACATTGCATCACATACAAAGTCACGCATAAGCGTTCTTTGAGAGGTACATATTTTCAGATACCATTAAATACGAGGAGAAACATTACACCACACTGATATAATAACCGAATTACTTTACCTTACATGTCACTGCTGATACGCTTCTTTTTTACTCTTCATTCTAATGAATTATGGATTAGGTCAAAATCTAGATAGGGAGGGTAATTTGTTTAATGAAAGCTATTAAACTCGGGCACAACGGGTTAACTTCCCTCTTAAATTACAGACAAACAAACGAACGAACAATTAAGGTGATAGCAAGCTTGGCCGGAATCGTTGAAAAATTATCTGTTTTTTTTTTAAAGCTTTTTAACTCATACACTTATCTCAGTCATTGGAGAGATCCTGAAGCAGACGACAAATCGTTCCGATTATTCGCGTGGCTGGATCACAATTTTTATCCATTTTTAATTTTAAAAAAAGAATCCAATTTATTTTCTTTGTCACTTTTCGCTTTAAAAAATATCATTTTCTCTTTTTTTTTTCTCTCATTGGCCACTTTTTTTTTGTTGTTTTTCTGAATTTTACCCAAATGTGCATGCGAGCAATTGAAAGTTCCGGTCCTGATAGATTTCGTTACTGATGCTATGATAGCTCAAGGCAAAATCGAAGTGTGCAGCGAAATGTTTATAGTGATCATTTATTTTTGTACCATTTATTTTTTCAATTATTTTTTTTATTCCGCAATTAGAGTGCAAATTGTTTTAGACGCTAGCTCGGAGATAATTCAGTATACTTCTTTCTCGTTTCATTGGATCCTATCTTAAAGATCAGCAAAGTAAAATGAAAATTAACTTTTTTCGATCTTGAGTTCTTCCTTATCAAGTATACTCATTTAAGATAATAGCATCTATTTTTACGTACAGCTAAGCTTGGATTTCCACTTCTGTCCTACTAATGTTCCAATGATAATATTGCTAGTGAGTTTCAAAGAGAACAACTCTCATTATCCTGGAGGTAAATATAAATTCATTTTCGACCACAATCAAATGTACGAAAAGAAATAGAAACTAGTAAATTGATAATTCGACAGAAATCAAAATTGATTATCAGTCCAGTGTATAATTTTTAGGAGAGTCATTATCATTTGAAACTCATCAGACCATTGAATAAATTCTTTGAGATGCTTTTGTTTTTACCAAATCGCCTTCGTCGGTCCATATACGAATTCCAATTGATGTACTGACAGAAAGGGTGTTTTTACTTGAGAAATCAGTGGCGAACGGTCGTTTTTGAGAGTCCGACACGACAAATATACGGAAATCATCTACGGAAAAGAAGCAGAAAAATCTGCCAGAGCAGATCATATATTGGAAGAGAAGGACAGATTCGGGAATTTGGAAAAAAAATGACGGAATCAGAGGAAACAGTGTACTTCAACTTGACTTGCCAGTGTATTAGTATGGCTAGTGTGTATTATAACGTACTGCGTATTTTTTGGTTTCTTCCGCTTATGAACAAAGAACCGTCGGGTTGCTGAGAATGTAAACATCAGTGTGATTCGTATTACTTGAAATGAATCGAGCTTGTCTGGATATTAGCTATCATTCCCCATTGTCAAACATTCATTTCTGAAAATGCATGTATTGGCAAAGGAGTCTGGTAACAACCTTAATCCTTGGCAAAACTCCATGGATCCTCCAGTGACCTCTTAAAAAGAACGACAACTATTCAGATCATCATAAAAGTGAATTTTGAATAGATTAAAAAGATTATTTTATTCTTACTGACAGTCTGGAACTTGAAAACATGTCACACACACACATACGAACTTGAAATTAAGTGATTATCTATCTATCTATCTATCTATCTATCTATCTATCTATCTATATATATATATATATATATATATATATATATATATATATATATATATATATATAACGGGAGAGAAAGACAGAGAGAGAGACGGAGAGACAGAGAGAAATGGACGTATTAACTGACATAACGATTATAAATTGCATTCTAGATAATACAACGCAATTCATAATCATATATATATATATATATATATATATATATATATATATATATATATATATATATATATATATATATAAATATGCATGATTTGAAATGAAAAAAAAGATGTTTTAATTAGATTCCAATTCCATTTCTGGATTTGAATTGTTTATATTGCTACAAATTTATAGAGGGAATGTATATAAAAAGGTCGTAACAAGATAAAGAATTAATATACAAAATTTAATTTTCAATTTAATTATAACATTTATTCTTAATGGTGCTTATCGAGTTTTGGAAGTGCACTCTTCATATATACATATATATATATATATATATATATATATATATATATATATATATATATATATATATATATATTTGATCAGTCCGTGGATATGATTTATCCGACAGAATAGGTTTAGTTGACAATAAGGAAATGAAATGATTGTTCACAAATTAGAATTTTAAATCACATACAATTATTGCTTTCTTTCCTTATTGTCAACTAAATTCACACACACACATACACACACACACATATATATATATGTATGTATGTATATATATTTGTGTGTGTGTGTGTGTTTAGTCTCACATAATTAATTGACTGGCCTTTTGCAGTCAATGCTCAAAGCAGAATTCATTGCTTGCAGTGTCTTGGAAGGAGAGGTAAGTATAAGTAAGTTATGAACTCATGTACCAACTCACCCAGCCTATCTTCTGTCTACGGTCGTGGCCTGCAAATTACAAGACCATTGTGAAGATGTCTTACTTCAGACAGGAATGTAAGAGGAAATGATTTCGTAGTTTTGTCAATAGATACACAAGCAGTCTCTATCGTAATTAGAACTAGAAATCATATATATATATATATATATATATATATGAGACTTCATCAATGTTTTTTCCGACCAAAAATTCCAGAATAATCAAACAAAAGTCAACGAATTTCGCTCAACAGATGGATCTACAATCCTGATTTGTCACTCGATAGAAACTGTCTCATAACCAACGTCTTTTGGCAGCATGCTGTGTTGGGGGTGATGAATTAACAATTGAAAAGTGATGATCAATGGATGAGTTACTTCTCTTGCCTTCTGTTCGGTGGTGATTACTAAAAAAGTCTTGAACGCACAAATATGAGAGAATTTTAGCATAAATTTACATTGCAATTTGGAACCACACTTGAATATTAAGAAAGGGAAGGAACACTTAAAAAACAAACAAACAAAAGCAAAACGTGTTTTTAGATATAAAGAGGAAATGTTTAAATTTCTAGCTCTTGTAAACATTATGCATGCATAGCCAGCCAGACTAACTTGAAAACTGAAGAAACCCATCCAGAAATTTTGGGGGACAATTTTAGTTGATGGTTTCTGACAAAGAGGCCATGAAAGTCATGAATGTGTCCGTAGTCATATTTGGGCAAATAAGGATCCTAACTCAGGGTCACTTTAGGGTTGCGCTATAAGCATTTCACTTCACATCTACGGGGTTCCCTGTCCCGAATCCTCGTTTCCTCTTCTCCTTTTCCCCCATTTTTTCCCTCTTTTCTCTTTCACTGCAAATGAGAAATAAATCGATGTTTTCCGACGTTGAATGTTGCATGGAGATCAGAATGGAGTTAAAAAAATGTCAATGTCCTAATCTAGAATCTAATAAAAGAAAAAAGAAAAAGAGAATGAAAACTGGTTTTAAAATCAAATCCGATCTTGTTTTCTTCTATGATTACCGGTGCATCATCCTCGAGTAATATGGTCGCCATTTTGAAATATTGGGTAAAGGCTATAATTAGTAATATTAGGCTCGAAATCGAGGCTCTGAATGGGCAACTGAATTGAATTGTGGAAGCTTGGCGCCATTTGCATGCAGTGAAATCGCTTGGCGTTGGTTAATCATACCTAAGTTGGAAGAAAAGAGCAAAAAAAAAAGGATATAATAATTGAAATGAAATGGAAATGGAAGATAAAAATCATTAAAGAAACTGAATCCTAAAACAAGGACGTAATTCCGAAAACTGCTCTTTTTCAAACGTTTTCTACTCCAGCGTATTTCGCTTGTTTCCAAAATGCGGAGCAGTCACGTGACGTCGTAAAAGAATTAGAATTGTTAACAATCTTAAGCTGACGGAAGGAATTCGACAAAAGTGTCAATAGAAAGAAAGAGTGGGGGCATACGATGGTGTAACTAAAAGAGAGAGAAAGATAGCGAGAGAGAGAGAGAGAGAGAGAGAGAGGGGGGAGGGAAAGAGAGAAGGATAAATAGAGAGGGATGGAGAAAGATGAAAAATACGGAGGAAGGGTGCTTTAAATTTGATGTATTTAAAAATCTAACTTGCAATAAAGGAGAAAAAAAAAGAGGAAAAATATGAAAAGGAAGATACCACGGAGAAAACAGAAAGGGTAGAAGACAGGAAGATGGATAGAAACAAAGAGAAAGGGTAGAAAAGGAAATGTCAGAAAATACGAGCGTTAAAGAGAGAATGAGAGTTAAAGACGAAGGAAGGGGGTGTAAAAAGTAAAAACGGTTTAAAAGAAGTGAGAATAAATAGAAAATGACAAAGAAGATAATTGGATAAAGAAAAGAAGAGAAAAAAAAACTAGAATTGAAAAAGAGAAGGGTATGAAAAGTGAATAGTGTTGAAATAGCAGAAAGAGAGATTGTGGACCAAGACAAAAAGAACGAGGAGGCGGAAGATAACTCACAAAAGGAAGATAAATTCAAAAAGAAGAAGAGAAAAGAATAGGGAAAAGAAACAAGAGAAGAGGAAAAAGAAAAAAAAAGGAGGAAAGAGAGAAAAACAAGAAAAATGAAGGAAAGAAAAAAGAAAAAAGTGGGGAAATCGAGAAGAAGAAGAAGAAGAAGAAGAAGAAGAAGAAGAAGAAGAAGAAGAAGAAGAAAACTGATCGGGCTTTCAATAATGGTCGCAGCAATTATGTTTATTTTATCTTTTCTAGATAAAGCGGACACTTTTGAGGCATAGGAAAGTATAACTTGCGAAGCGGAAATAAATTCCCTCATATCTTCACTGTCATATAATTTTCGCTCGAGGATTATATTAAACAGCTTTTTAGAATGGATTTCATATGCCTCTATCATTTCGCTCTCGTGCAAGGAAACTCTTAAAAAGACAAGAAATATAGCTAATCAGCATCTAAAAGACAAATCAAAATTTGTAGTCGTGATATAACAATGTTTTGTTTTTTCTTGCATGAATTAAAAAGTCAGTTTTACGATGCTGTCAAAGTGAAATATACACAGAGAAAACTGTACAGGATTACCATAAAGAAATACGCTCATCTCTTTTGTAAGCATGGGCGCCCGTTTGAAGGAGGGTCAGGACTTGACATGTGCTCCTCCCGCACCAGGATAATTGTTTTATGTAAACCCGCTTTGATATTCACTAATAAAAAGTATGTATATTCATCGGTAACAGGGCTATTGCTAAGATATATTACAAATATACCTTTTCGCCTCATCCCTACGGGAATAAACCCTTTCCCTTCTTGTAAAGTTATAGTGGACGTCCGTGTTTTTGAGTTAATCATGTGTATGATAACTATTCTGTCTCAGTTCCTGACCCCTGAAAGATCTTTTCTCACCGTTGAAATACATTTTTTGGAGAAAAATAGTTTGTAATGTATTTCTTGGCAAAATCATCAACAATAAATTTTTCTCATAAAACATTGTTACAAAATAATGCCCGTTCGTATAAGAGCCCTATTTTGTCATTAATAATCTAATAATTCCTGACCTCTGAGAATGCCATATTTCCTCATCTATTATGCATATATATGTTAGAATAATTAGAAATGCAGAATTATGCTCGCATAAGCCTTATCTTTTCAGTGACAGTTACATTGATTCTCAGCCATTGATAATCTCCTCTCCCAAATCTCAAAGCATTCCTATAGTAAAATCATTTACAAGCATTTCAATCATAAAATATTGCTATAAAAAATATATTTAAAGATATTACACTCATTCAGCCAATTCCACTTCTCTTCATTCCTGGTACCCAACAATCACTTTTTCTGATCATCAATGCGTACTGATGAAGGGTTGAATACTTCAAAATTCATTGCAAAATCATTCAATCGTTCTCTATCGCCAACAAAAACGAATAAAACGAAGAAGAGGTGGAGTAGCCGTAAAATCAGTGGGCAGAAATAAGCAGATACCAAGATCAAACGCTGTCGGCACTAATGCACAACTGTGATTACTATTTCATCATTTCTTACAGAAATGATTAGTTGTGTTATTTCATTGGAGGTATATCTTGAAAGTATACAGTAATTTGATACTAGCGTATAAGAAGCCTACCTTGGACAATGGACCTTATTTCACTTCAGAGTACTCGCCAATGGGACCTCCAACATCTTATCATGGCGTACCTCAGGGATTTTTAAAAACAGTCAGACAAGTCATTACTCGGGCTCACCGCCAGTTGCATCGTCACGTTCCCTTTAATCTCATCCTTGGTTTGAAATCTGAAAATTTGAGAAATATCAGAGGTCGCAGTGAAGCAATAATGATATGTGAATGAGCCTAAAAATCTTACTGATGCTGTTTTGCCGAAATGCCTTGCTGGAGATGGAGAGAATAGGCAGACTCAGTAATAGTGGATAGTCACAGTGCCCAAACTTACCCTATGGTGACATGATGAGCCATGGGGGAGCGCCTGTTCACGTATATGCAATAAGATCCCTTGAACACATCGAGATCGCACAAGCGATTATCAAATATCCGAAATAGCTGGACACTTTGCAGATTTTATTACAATAATAATAATAATAATAATAATAATAATAATAATAATAATAATAATAATAATAATAATAATGATAATAATAATAATAATAATAAACAACGACTATTAAGGATATCTACATCTTTATGTGGCTTCAAATATTTATTCAGAGATATCGATTATCTAAACGCACAGACATATATATATATATATATATGTATATATACATACTCACGATGTATATAAATATTTGACGGATGTGACATCATATATTCACTTCACCTGCATAGCTGCTGAGAACCAACAATCCCCGGTGATATCGTCAGGTACTGCTGGGGCGCCATAAGCTTATTTCAATGATTTTTTTCAAATGTTTAAACCATGTGTGAATCGAGGAGCTTTTTGGAGGTACCTCCATGGTTTATCTATCTATATCTATCTATCTATCTATCTATCTATCTATCTATATATATATATATATATATATATATATATATATATATATATATATATATATATATATATCCTTATAAATTTGTTTGTCTGTAACCGACTTTGTGTGAAGATATAAAGCACAAAGATATAAGATTTAGTAGTGCCCAGGTTTCAACCTGTTATCTGCTTGCTCGCAGTCGGACACTCTACTGATTAGGCCATGGATACATTCCAAATAGGGATATTGTTGATTGGTTACCAGACTCTTGAAATTCATGTACACTGCCAACGGTTGACTGACAGCATTTTTTTAATCACCGAATATTAGCGAAAAATTATTATCATTTAATTTTTCCGAAGCGTTCTACTAAAATGGAAGACAATTCCTCCGAAAGTTAGGTAGTTCATAGACTAAGTTTCAGACTTCTCGGTACATTTTTTCTATCCTTACCAAGTAATTGCATTTCACCCATCTGGAACAAAAAAAAATTAATCAAAATTGAAGAAATTTCAGAACTTAGGAAAAATGCTGACCAAGTAAACAGAATCCGCAAAAAATGTTCTATTTTAAGGCATGCAGTTGTTTATTTTCCACAGAAACCCCATGAGTGAATATATATATATATATATATATATATATATATATATATATATATATATATATGTATATATATATATATATATATATATATATATCGTTATATTATGAAGAAAATCATTCGAATGGTTGCAGGTTTGGTTTCTGCAGCAGCCCCATTTTTAAAAAATTGTTTATTCTATTTACATTGTTTAGGCCAAGTGATACATTAACCATGTAACGATGGGTGATAATTTGAAATAAGTTTCTGCATAATATAACACAATCTATAATCATTCAGTTGGATCATATGTATCCATTTCTTGATTCATCATTATATATAGATATTCACCATCACTTCTGACCTCTTTAAAGTGAAAAGAATTTTACTTTAATTTTTGACTCCTTAAGAGGGAGTTGTCTCTTCCTTTCTGACTCTTTAAAAGTTGGAAAAGCTTCCCTTCACTAATGAAACTTTAAACGAGCGAGAAATCTCGTGTCTCTTTGACCCTTCACAGAGGAGAAAATAATGTCTCCTTTAGTATTGATCCCATCAATATACATTAGAGATATAAAATAAGAAGATATGTATATGGATAAAAAGGCATTATAGTTACGTTATAAATAGAGCCCGTTCTTAAAACACTTTGAATGTTTTTTTTCTGAAAAACTTGCCACTGAGGTCCTTTCAAAATTTTGTTCGGCTGATCTCATGTTTAGGTGTTGTTTTTTTTTTAATAGTGTGATGAACTATCAGATAGTTTTAAAATATGATAAAAGATTCATGGGTACCGACAAACGTTTTTTCTCGTTAGCATTACTCACCTTAAATAGGTTAATGCCTGAAAAGAAACAGACTTTGTAAAAATATATATATATACATATATATACTTATTAATGAACTTCGGAGCACTTACTAAAATTTGTGTACTTTTTCTTTCATTTAGCAGGAGCAACGACAAGAACAACAATGCAATCGCTTCATTGGTTTTGTACCGGAAAACGTCGATGAGTTTAACATTATCTACTATGGAATCGATACAAAAATCAGTTATTAATATAAATGTGCGATTACTTATGTATAGTATAGTAAAACAAGAAATAATCGTATGTTTTGCATGAGAATTTTTGGAATAGTATAATTAGGATTTAATCAGTTGAGCCTTAACATCACACAGTTTTGAGCTATGCAAAGCATTTCACTCTCCACGAATTCGTAATTGCTCAACAAAATGTTTAAATTGCCCACTTGTGGAGTATACGCCCCATATCATGAATCTCTCGTATCATACATCCCATTTGCTAATCATTCATGATTTGATGATTTAAACTTCGTGCTGTCCATCTCCATCTATTTTCTATCAGTAGTGGTTGAAATCCTGCAGATATGGGATAATTCATTGTTGTTACAGAACTACGAGCTTGCTTAAAATACCGCCATAAAATATTTGATATGGATAGTACGAATATTTATTGAGAATAATAGATAATGGTAATGATGAGAAAAAAATTGCAATAAGAATAATAGATACTTACTTCGTAAGATTGATGTTTGGGGACAATTCTGTGAAGTTATTTTACTATCTACGGCAGTATGTTATATACAACTATTGATTGGGGAAAAATGATTCCATCCCCAAGTCTTACTAAAATCTTCTAAAAATTTCTTCCGGGGGTGGGCATTCTTTTGTTGAGAGTCTCTTCCTAAGTAGATATTCCCTATTATACAACATTTTGTACAAGCACACCTTGACGAGAAAATTGACTAAATAACAAAACAAAAGACTGGAAAAAAAATTAAGAAACAGATAAATAGAGAGAAGAAAAATAGATGGAAAGATTAAAAAAATAAGATCGAAATAGACAGCAAGTTCTGTTTTTAGCTCTCTCTCTATCTCCCTCTCTCTTTCTCTCTTCTTCACAATGACCTGCAGCCCTTTGGTAGTTCAGTGCCTGTAAGCTAGTTGTTAGATTTCAACAACTTGAACTGATTCTGCCGAATTATACTACTTGTAGCAGTACCAGATTCACAGGAATATAATATCCATCTCAACGTTCTTTCAAAAAATTCTAGGGATGTTTTAGTGGGGCAGTATCCTACTGACGCGAGTCGATTCCTAAATAAACATCTCTTGACGAACAGCATTTAGTTTGAGCAGATCTTAGTAAAGAAATAACAACGAAAAATAATTTATAAAAAAAAATATAAAGACGAAGATGATTGGAACAGAACAATCTTCATAGTGCTTCGCAGAAAAAAAAAAGAATAAGAAAACATAGACCTTGGCAACTACAGACCGATAAGTCTAATCAAGAGTATGTACAATATTTTTAACCAAGGTAATCATCAATCGAATCACTGATACGTTAGAATGAAACTAATCACAGGAACAAGCTTGCTTCAGGAAAGGATATTCTATCACTGAACGTTTCTATTCTACTCTTTAAAAGGGAAAGCTGCAGAATGCAAAATGCCACAAGTCGTAGTACTTATTGATTACGAAAAAGCTTTTGATTAGGTGGATATTCCCAGAGTCATCGAAGCAATCAAATTTCGAGATGGGGACTCCGTACATGTCAAAGTTTTACAACATATGTACAAGTAAAACAGCTCTTTTTTTTCAACCTACTCAAAGACTCAAAGCTGTTTTTTCTACAAAAAGAAGAAAAAAGAAAAAAGAAACAAAAAAGAGCAAGACAAGGAAACACAAGTTTGTCCAAACTATTCGCATTTTTCCTGGATATGCTTTTTCCGGGGCTTGGATTGGACGAATAAACAAATCAAAATAGATTACAAATAGCTAAATCTTCTCAGATTTGTTGACTACATCAACGTTTTTGCCGACACTTTCATGATCTCCGAACGAAGCTGACCGAGCAGACGAAAAGATGACATGATAAACTGGAAAAATAAAAATGGTTTTGCAGCGAGACGTTCAAAAGCATAAAAAGATTGGCAGATCATTGTCTAGTCCTACGTCCAACAAGGGATTTCAAATGGTCATGGAGATCACACACAGGATATCGGCCTCCGGGTCTGAAGCGAAGGTTTCAATCCTGCCTCGTGGCACTGAATGGGATAATGGAAAGTCTATAGCCACACTGAAGAGATGTAATACATCGAGGCGGCTGTCTGTGGGTAACACAATTATTAATGCTCCTCTGTTCAGGATTTAGCACTCTTTAAGTTAGGTAACTCATCCATCGTAAGCTTATTCAATGCTCTTTCATAGGAATCGAGCACTCTGGTGGATGGGGAATTTATGCGTAAATAAATTGAGTTCAGTAGGTAGGATATCGGCTTCTAGGTCTGAAGCAAAAGTGTCAATCCTGCCTCGTGGTACTGGAATGGATAATGGAATGTCTATAGAGATATAATACATCGAGGCAGCCGTCTGCGGATGACACAATAATATATATATATATATATATATATATATATATATATATATATATATATATATATATATGTATGTATATATATATATATATATATATATATATATATATATATATATATGTATATATATATATATATATACATATATATATGTATGTATATGTATATATATATATAGAGAGAGAGAGAGAGAGACAGAGAGAGGGAGACAGAGAGAGAGACAGAGAGAGAGAGAGAAGGTGTAGCTGGGCATCGAACATCAAGTATCAAACTTACTACAGTACTGACTGTCTGCAAGACTAAATTTCTCACTACTACTTTATATCTAAACACTCTAATTGATATTCACATAGGTTATCAGAATATCGTTTGTGGTATTCAGTAAAGATGAAACTTTACCCACTAGCGAATGGTCTCCAAAACGAACGTACAAAACATCAGGCTATGTTAGGCGCTCTAAATCTTGCTTTAGTTTGGCATGAAGGGACGCCCAGTGAGGATGGATCTCATTTCAGTTGCGAAATGTTTCGAGAGATAAATTTGCTAATCATTGGTAGAGAACATATCAATATTTCCTAAACTTAGATTATTCCAGCGCAGACACAATAGTCATGACGCTATAATAAAGTTCCGTAATTATTCTAGCTCACTGAAGGTCCCTCTAGCGTGTCCAACTGGTTTCATTGGTCAATTCAAAAATTACTACGGAACCCTTTCTCAGCAGCAGGACTACAACTGTGACACGCCAGAAAATCATCGAACTGACGACAGTAATGGTAAAATAATGGTCTTCCATATTTGTTCCTTAATTACTGTTTCTGCAGAAGGTGCCTTATACTGGTGTATCACAATAATATTATATCTTGACTAGAATAAACACTTGAATGTAAAGACGTAAGTTAATATTGTTTGTTCAAAACGTCGTTCTTTTCTTGTGCATATTGATGGATCAAGTCCAGACACAAGTACAATTACAAAATGTTGTCATCTTTGTCTTATTCAAACCATTTTATGAACATTTCTGATGTGAAATGACTATCCAAACGTGTATATATATATATATATATATATATATATATATATATATATATATATATATATATATGTGTGTGTGTGTGTGTGTGTGTGTGTGTGTGTGTGTGTGTATATAGTAGATTGTGGATTCGCTACTCAAACTAGCTCATGTTTCTTCCCTCTTCGGACCTCATCAGAAGAGGGGAGAAACATGAGCTGGTTTGTGTAGCGAATCCACACTATACTATTTATTTCCAGCTCTACTCTAAAACAACTTAACTTCAAGAGTAAAAAGTTATATGTATCGAGCACTCTATGAAATAAATCCATTACATTTCAGAAGAGGCTTTATATTATTGATATATTATTATGTTATGTTACACCGCTAGCCTGATTTGTACCACATACACTGTGTGTGTGTATATATATATTCCTTTCCTACTTGGAAACTCTCAGAATTTAAAACTAAACCCTTTATTCATCACTCGTGAGTAGACCTTTCTCATTCCACTGACCATGTTGAGGAATACCTCGTATTAGTTGATTTGTTTTGTTAATTTCCTGTGATAATGCCGCTTCTGTTTACATACGGATTTCTTTGACTGACCAAAAGTTCATAAGGTGGCGTTAAATGCTACGCTAGGCCTACTGAGGAGGTCATCAGAGTCTACAATGTGCACTGGTTCTTTCAATCGCCCTATTCTCAAATATTTCTCTCTATTCAATTATAATGTTAGTGAAACCTTAGAAGTACCTGTGATGTTTACACGGCTCTGTTTGTCTTGTGAAATCAGTCAACTGATTAAAGTTGCCTTTCAGGAAACATTTTAGGTAAGGAAACAGCTTCTTTATGAACTTACAGACACGGGCGTTTAGCGCCTGTTTCTTTTTCTTCCTGCTCAACGCAGAAAAGAGAAATTTTCCAAGGTAGTCACTGGTGATGAGAGTGGATTTATTACGAGAGTCCATAGCAAAGAAAATCGTAGCCAGATCCAGGACATTCTTCACTATCTCATTCTAAAGTGTATTTATCGGAGAAAAAATTACATTATTATTCGATGAAATACTATAACATTACCTCATTATATTTCTGACTAATTTTTATCTTCATCTTAATTTCAGGAAAAATTCTTGCTGCGGATGCAGCTTCTCCCCGAACTTTGAGAAACAGTCGTTTAGTACCGATTTGAGCCATTGTATCTATAGTATAGATTAACGGGACAATTTAAAAAATAAATTCTGATGAGAATCAAACATACATCAGTCATTACAAGAGGGCATTCAGTTCACGCCTGGCCAGCTGAACCAATTGGCCACGGAGACTTCATGATTTGTGGGATGCCGATTCACACTTTTCAACTAAGCCCTTACAACCGACTCTCAATGCCATGTTTTTGTTGTTTATGTATTAGGCTTCGTCACACTTGATAGAGCAATGATTTTCATCACTATTATTGGATAAAGTATATCATAATTTATGTTAAATTTTGACAAATATTTACCTTCATAATTTTAGCGTTTTTTCATGCAGTTTCTAATTCTGGCCATTGTTTTCATGGCACAACAGATCAGTTTCTGCCAATTCATGAAGTATTCATAGTCAATTGATAAAGGTGGCCAGGCATAAACTGGGACCCTTCTTGTGATGACTGTGAGAATGGCCTGAATTGAAAAAATCTTCTTTAAGAATTGAAACCGGAATTAAGTGAAAGGTGAAAATTACGTTTAATGAGTTCCAAAAGAAAGTCCCTATTATGAATAACCAGAACCTGGACAGATGAATTATTGATTAGCTCAGATGATTTATTAGAATAGAAAAAGACCTACGATTTAGTCGTGTGACAATGCCTGGACTTGTTTGCAAATGCGACTCAGTAAACCATCATGAAGCTTGGATACGTAGATCTTCTATATTTCATTTTTCCCCTTTTTATCAGGTCTGTTTATCAGGTCTAACACCTTTAAACTGTCACTTGTCTCACTACGCAAAGGCTCCCTTATGAGGTCGGCAGTTCAGACAAATTCAAGACATCAGAAAACCCCTCGATGGACTGGCGTAGTTCTTTAACGATGGTCACACAGTCCTGTTCGAAAATGATGCAAGCTCATACAATGCAAGGGAAAAGACCTTGCTATCTGAATAATGATACGGGGAATCTATATAAAAATGAATTGTAAAAATGATGATCACTTTTGCATCAACCTAATATAATGGAATATACACTTTAACTGGGGGTCGGCAAAAGATCCCAGAATATCCAGAAAGATACCTCGATGACTAAATAAAAATGCTATGAATTCTCATGAGTATACAGATTTGACAAGAGCATGCCTGAAATGTTTGTATCCCTCTTATTTTTTCACCGGTTATAACTTGAAATCAATGTTCGGTCACTAATTCTGAGTTATGCAAAAGAGCCTTATTTCATGAGCTCAATTTTATTGTAAGATAATCGGAGAGATATTTCTCAGTATTTTCGTACTTCTAAAATCTGTGAAAAATGATACAATATCTATAAATGCCTGAAGCACACATATTTGTGCTCGCAGAAAGAAACAAAAATGAACTGGGAATTAAAAAAAAAAGAAAAAGAAAAATGATGTTATTGAATGAACTAAACAAAATGGCTGCCCGAAACTGTGATGAATAGACGAATTATGCGATGGCTGCTTGGCAAAAAGGCGGTAAAATTTCGTTTTTTATTTCCTTATTCCACTCTGAAAGAAGAAACTAATTCTGTAGCGCCAAGACGTCTCACTGAATTTGTCCACTCAGCGCTTCTTTTCAGTGCTGAGAGTTTTTTTTTTTTTGCCAGCACGCTCTATACTTTTTTCTTCGGCTCTAACTTCTTCTTAAGACCTGCTTGTTCAACCTGTCCTTTTTTTCCCTTCTTGTTAGTTTTATTTCGCGTTGCACTTCGAGTGTCCATGTTTTTCGCATTCTCCTTCATCTGTTTGTTTCATGCCTTCTTCTTCTTCTTTCTCTTTTTCTTCTTCTTCTACTTCTTCTTCTTTCTCTTTTTCTTGTCCTCTCCTCCCTCAAAACGCCTCGGTCTCTTTTTTCTTCACCCTACGTTCTCATGTGTTATTTTGACTTCCTTATTCCTTGTACCTTTCAACCTTCTTATTCTCTTATTTCTCTTTCCTTCCAACATTTCTTCTTTTCGCACTGTCCTCTTTCTAACTTTCCCCTCATCTTCTATTTTCTTCTCCTCTTCCAATCTCTTCTCCACTTTCCTTCTATTCATCTTCCTTCTGGTCCTCTAAGACCCTACCCATGCTCAAATCTCAATTTCCCTTTCTTTCATTCATCTTCATTCACACTGTGCTTCTAATTTTCTTCTTCTCTATCTCTTGATCCACGTCCATCTTTTCCTTCAACCTGCATTCTGTGTCCGAACTCACTCAGTCTCCTTTCCTTCTTTCAGTCAGTAATCTCATATTTTTCTCATTTCTCCCTTCCCCATCCTCCTCCTCCTCCTCCTCTTCTTCTTCTTCTTCTTCTTCTTCTTCTTCTTCTTCTTCTTCTTCTTCTTCTTCTTCTTCTTCTTCTTCTTCTTTTTTCAAAGGTGTTTACGCCTTTTTTCCCCTCTTACTTTTCTCTCCTCCTCTCTCAAGTGTCTCTGTTTTTCTCCCGTTTTTCATTCCATTTAATTAAAAAAAGAGTCTCATATTGATAATTCGTTTGAATGAAAACCTAGAGCTGGCCACCATTTTCTATAGCCCAAGCTAACAAATAACTAAGATTTCCATTTCTAAACCGTATACAAAAACAAAATCATATATACATAGGCACATATACATATACACACACAGCACACACACACACACATACACACACACATGCACGTAAAAATTAACAAAAAAAGAACATAAAGAATTAAGCACAAAGCACAGCATGACACTCTTTGATTTCTTTCTTTTATTTCAAAGAGTTTCAAAATATCTTCGTCTATCTTATTGGTCAGCTCGGAAGCAATGCACTGATTGAATTAATGGTCGCGTTTTCTAAAACGAGGCTCCCTTCATCCATTTTTTTTCAATTCTCAATGACGAACTCCTCCCATAGATTTCTGTGTAATTGCGTTTATATGTTTAGGAAGCAAAAAACAGATACTTTTCACCATTTTTTCTTCAAAATTTCAATCATTTATTCATTTGGTCAACAAAAAATAGAAGAAAAATTTGATACTGCAAATAAATACGGACACATGTTTGTGTTAACTTGCTATGACTCTATTAGAGTCATTCGAGTAATCCTTTTTTTCTTTTTAACATTTTTGTGGATTCTATCAGACAACATTTCAGTGGGCAGCAAACTGAACAGAGATTTTGTTTGTTTTCTAAATATATATTTTTGTCAAATTTTAAGATATACTTTTGTTTGTTTGATTTTTTTTTAGATCCAGCAAAATTGGAAGTGAATTTTTTCCGTGAAAATTTAGGAAGAAATCTTTTCCAAGAAACTGGACTCTTCATTGTTTTCAGTAAGTTGTTCCTGTTTGATATGAGTGCAACTGTTTTCATTTGACAGAATTTCTGGGTGATTTATCCATATTTTCACAAAAAAATAAACGAAGCTAAATCTCTTCCTCTGTACAATTTAGAACAGTATGAATTATGTGTTTGCTGGCTTTCGTGTATGTGGGTACTCTGATAGCTAGAATGAACGCTTTTTACTGTTTATGAATTTAAGGGTGGGCATGGAGTCAACAGGTTTAAAACAAGCTATGAGGACAGAAATTGACCAAGAAATATAACCACAAACAATGCAGTACACACACACACACACACACACACACACACACACACACATATATATATATATATATATATATATATATATATATATATATATATATATATATTGGAGAAGGTTTCTATCCATCTGGTTTTCGCAGAATTACTTCTAAATTCTCATAATTGCCATCATCCTCGGCCTTTAAATAACTGATGTTGGACATAGACCTTCCCCCCTATCCACAAGACCACTCTATCAAGAACGTTGCGAAGCCAATACTTTTGAACTTTAGCGATTCATCAGCTTATCTTTTGTTGGCCACAATTTTGCTTACGATTTCTTGGGGATCACGTGGTGATCCATGATATCCAATGGTCTGATATTCATGTAAAATGGCCAGCTCATGGCTATTTGAGTTTTCTAATGGATTCTATGATATAACTGACTCCTGTGTTTTTTCTCGGATATATTGTGCTGTCTTATGATCTCTCCAAATGATGTTGAGCATAATTCTATCCAATGCAGGTTTTGTAGTACTCAGTTCAAGGGTCAATCATTTGATTAGGTTCCATGTTCCACCTCCGTAGGTCACAGTTGAGATGATGCAATAGTTGTATAAAAATATTTTCTTATTCCTGGAGTTCGCATTTTGTTTGATTTCTTTTTAGTATTTCATGGAGATTCATTCTTAATAAGTAGATGTATTCACTTACTTTATTTGGTTCTGCATTTTCGATTTTGAATTTTGTGTCTTTGTCCTCATCATGTTTCTTGTACAGGACCTTTGGTTTTACTGAAATTCATGGGAAGTTGGTCTCCAGATGGAATCTACTTCTTGCACCATCGAGTGTAGAACACTGAGTAGTGTTGATAGTTTTAAGGTAATTAAGTAGTAGTCCTAGTGATAAGTAGAGTGTCACTGAATAGAGATAGAGAAGGGAGAGGAGGATTCCAAGGAACAGACGGAGAAACGTTGATTATATCAATCAATTTTCGTGGAATCGTATATTTCTATGACAGTTACTTAAATTTTTGGAAGATCTTTAATCAAAGAGTTAAAATCATTTTTGTTGGAATCCGCCAATCATAGTGTAATAAAGTAATTTTCGATGACAAAGATTGACATGAGAAAATATTGAATTGAAAACAGTCTAAAATCTGCATTCAGTTCACAGAAGTGATAGTTTTCCGATTTACTTTACACTATTTTCTTGCAATCCATCTATCCATCAATCTATCTATTTTCATCTGAATGATAACACTTGCACATACACACAATATATATATATATATATATATATATATATATATATATATATATATATATATATATATATATCAATCGATCTTTCACTTGAATAACACTTGAACACACAATATATACATACATAAATACATACATACATACATATATATATATATACACACATATACACTAAGTCTAAATCAAGGATCCAGTATAATATAATATGATTCAATATCCAATGAGTGATAGGTTTATTTCATAAGATGCTGGATACATTCAACATTGAACGTCAAGTTACTTCAGAGTATAGCTAAAAATATTTATTCATTTATTAATAATATATTTAATATCTATTCGTTATTTAATCACACACATGCACAGAATTATACATATATATATACATATATATATATATATATATATGTATGTATGTATGTATGTATGTATGTATGTATGTATGTATGTATATATATATATATATATATATATATATATATATATATATATATATATATATATATATATATAAGAACAGAGATTTTATGCATTTTGATGCACATAGCCCTGTAAGTATACACGTATGAAACTGCAGTATTACACTTCTCGTCCTTCCACCGTTTTTTTCTCTTTGTAATTATGTAACACTTCATTCTTTTGAATTACTTTGGGAATAAAAATAACATATAATTGAGATGCAGAGAAAAACTATTTAAAAAAATCAGAAAATGAATTATCAAGGGAAGGAAATTTAATGAAAATGAAACATTCAATTCGTTCGGTTTACCAGTTGGTAACAACGAAAACAAAAACAGCAGAAAAAACCCCCCACTTCTTTCGAAACTGTCAAACGTAACTGTCAACATTGAAATAGATTTCTTCAGTTATGAAGTCGATCTAGCTGGATGTCTGCCCATGCCTGTATGTATTACACGTACAGGTTACACCAATCGAGTCAGTGCTGAAAGTTCACGCATTATGTGCGGAAAAGACGATTCTTATTTTTGCTTTTTTTAAATCCTCCCATGAAAGGTTTTTAATGCTGGGCTCAATTTATAATGTAATTTTATGTTTAATTAGACACTCAGTTCGTGCCAAGCAGCGTCCAAGTTGGTCTTTCTTTTAAATCTTGATTCTTTAAGCGAACAAAAAGTAAGAGAAGTAGCTTATTCATTCAATACCTCTTTTCCCATTTATTTAATTGATCAACCCAACACGGCATGCAGCCAAAATATATCGGTCACATGGTATTTTCTATTTAGGGATCAATCAGATCCGTTCGTTTTTTTTTTTAAATTTAAATTTGCTTTTCAAGAAATTTAATGGCTTTTTCGTTTTTTTTTTGATCATTTTCGTTTGTTAAATTCTCCAATCGTATTATTCATTTCCGTCGTTAAATGTGATTTTTCTCCAAGAAATTATTTCACTATTCTATCGTTTATTTTTATTGAAAGGAAATGGCTAATTTGTGCTGAATCCACCAGTCCCCTTATAATCATCGAAGTTAAGCAACGTCTGGTCCGGTCAATAGCTAGTTGGGTCACCAACTTGATATATTATGCGTTGTAAGCAGCTATAGATCATGTAAAGATCCCCCCTCCCATGGCGATCCCGTTCTTGGAAGGGACCGATCTCTATTACGCTTAATATCGTAAACTAATGGCCAACCCTACCCCTGGACTCAACCTTCTTACTGGACAGGCTGCGAGAGACAAGAAATGAATCTAACGTGAATGAATGAAGCTTATAATCTCCAGTTCATATGATTGTTTGTAGTAAAGGGAAATAACTCGTCACAAATCTTCTTTAATATCATTTTTATCAGGAAGTCAATTCGAGAAGTTGCAATTTACATTAAAAGTTTGTTTGATGCATGAAAGAATTTTTTCTTTAATCTCCAACATCGACGTGAATGAACAACGTATTGCGTTGTTCCGAAATCTTCAATCATATGTTAGACAACTTAATTGCTCTATTCCCCTAGAACATATCTCTCTCAGCAAATTAATGCTCGAGGCGCCTATGAGAAAATACCCTCGGGGAGCTGTTACAATCTCTTCTGATTCATCAAAGAGATATGTGATCTGGCGTTATCCTGATGGGATATCATCCTCTTTCTCCGATCGTTCTAATCAGCAGATGTACTTGTTCAAATCAATCGCTTGGTTCTCATGAAAGTGTTCATACTTGACGGCTCCCTTCTTGTCCTAACATTTATACAGCATTATCTTGTTTGGATGAAGAACGGCTTTTGGTAATGTTGGTGAAATTTGCACGTCCCACGATCTCTTGTGCTTCTTGTTGTAAAGTATCTACCTTTGCCCGTAACAATGTTCCAAAAACGGTATACGTTTAAGAGTTGAATCACTCACAAAAAAAAGTCCAGCACGTTTTTTTAAAAATCAATTCATGTGGAAGCCAATAGCAAATGACATAAACGGATTAGTGGAATGATTCTCATGGCTAGATTTTGATTATGTTGGCTATTTGATACATCGTTTGATCTTGACTATTCTGATGTAATCTTATGATTCATTTACTATCCTCAACTGGTCTACACGACCGTAAAACATGCTTCGGCATATAACTTCTCAAATCCACCTTTGACACGCTCGGTCATTCATAGCATCATCTCTAAAAAAATACGGAGATCTTTTTTTTAGTCCGGCTTTTTGCATATTTTCCGAGGGAAAGACATGATCGGCCAAAAGGTTGAATATCTTGTTCTATTTTAAATGTTAGAATCAGTAAGCAAAATTACAATGATTTGGGCGGTTTAAATTTCTTGTCAAATTACCGAGATTTTACTATCTATCCATCTCTCCCCCCCTTTCTCTCTCTATGCATGTATGTGTATACATATGTTTTTACGTAGAGAGAGAGAGAGAGAGAGAGAGAAGAGAGAAAGAGAGAGAGAGATTCAAATATTTCAAGCTGAGAATATATATGCAAACAGTACCAGCATAGAAAATATATATACTAAAAGCAGATAATATATATATATATATATATATATATATATATATATATATATATATATATATGTATGTATGTATGTGTGTGTGTGTGTGTATTGTATGCTCATGAGAACAATATCAAAATATACAACGATCATATGCAATGAAATATTGCAAGCTGAGAATATACATGCAAACAGTGCCAGCATAGAAAATATACTAAAAGCAGATAATAAATAGATAAATACACACACACACACACACACACACACACACACACACACATGTATATATATATATATATATATGTGTGTGTGTGTGTGTGTGTGTGTGTGTGTGTGTATTCTATCCTTATGAGAACTATATCAAAATATACAACAATCATGTGCATATGTATAAGGTTTTACGTTGATCTTAGTTAAAAGAAAAAGTGGTCAATACCAATTGTAGAGCTGTTATAAAATACAGATTTTTCCAATGATTCATTACAGAAATGAAACAGAATGCACAATCAGTAGCCATTAAAAAAATCTGCACTCATTATATATATATATATATATGTATGTATGTGTATATATATATATATATATATATGTATGTATGTATATATATATATATATATATATATATATATATATGATTCTTCTTTCACCACAACAACAAAATAAATTCAGGGATAATCATAGGATTTATTTTATGAGACTCAAGAATCCACTGTCTCCAAAGGAAAAGACGAAATACCATAGCAATTCATACATAATTCTAAAAGAAAAAAATACAAAATTCACAGAAACGAAAATGATGATGCGAAACTTAATAAAACCGACGATAAAAAGCACATGATGCCACCAACGAACTCAATAGCCAACAAAGTCGGGAAAAAATTAGAAAATATGGATATACCGATGGTATAAATCAAGTTTATTATACTTCTGCCCTTCAGCTTTGTCAAAGTAGTAATTTTGAATGAAAGAATATTGAGAAGTTCATTCTTTCAAGGGAATAAAGTCTCGTCATATCATACTTCTCAATATAGTTCCATTTAAAACTAGTAATTTCACAAAGCCAATTGGCGAAACATGCAAGTATAATAAATGTGATTTAAATACTATAATCTGTATTGTCCAATCGATGATATCGTCGGATATATCTATCCATCTATCTATCTATCTATCTATCAATATATATATATATATATATATATATATATATATATATATATATATATATGAAATCAGTGACAACTAATTGGAAAAATGGACGAAAAAGAACTAAAATAGAAGGATGTAATCACAGTGTTGGGAGAAAAAAAAAGGCTAAATGAGAATCGGACCGGAATAAAAGCAAATCATTTCGTGGACTGCAGACCTTCGATTAAGCCCGGTTTCGTTTGCATAACTACTTGACGGGATTGTATTGCTTGCACATAATCATATAGGTAATTAAAATACTTATTATTATCATCATTTTTTTTCATTGTCGTCATTTGAAGACTAAAAAAGAGATAGAAAAAGAGAGGAGTGATACCAGCTCCTCTCCGCCCAATGAATATAAGCTATGGACTACAGTCGAAAGATTTACATGGCGTTGTTTCGTATAAACAACCCGAGAGAATCATGGGAAGTAATTCACTATTACCTACGTTAGATTTTATGTAAACATTATTATCTGTCCGATCTTACCTCGTGATATTATTTAGCTACGCAGACTGAGTGCGTGCATGTGCACACATACACAAGCTCATACATACATATACTTTTTGCATAAATATACATAAAAAGTATCTCATCTGTACACACATCTATCAAGTCTGATATATATATATATATATATATATATATATATATATATATATATAGAGAGAGAGAGAGAGAGAGAGAGAGATAGATATAGATATAGATAGATAGATAATCAACTAAGCTGTACAGCTTTAAACACTAAACATTAAAAGACTTTTTCGATAGATTTTTTGCGTCATTTCAAACACCCATTTCCCAATATCTGTCAATTAAATTTATTTAATCTTCAAAAGTGTTTTTTCCTTGTTTCCCTTACACTTTGATATTATTTTACAATGTATGAATTGTCTCTTGTTGAGGTCATCATTTGTTTACCATATAACCGATTCGGGATTTTAATAACAAAACAGTCATATTAACATGGCACACAAGCTGTGTTGATCAAACACCACCTCCTTTCGTTACATACTTCTTGCCATACATGTATGTTGTCATTTTATATAAGGTTTTATGTGTATTATACATTGATATTATTTTATCCTACGTGTTCATTTTTTGAAACAAGGCTTACTTACGTAGGTTGTCCTAACAACGATGAGGGATCAGTGTGTATAACAACAGACAAGACTTGCTCTTCATGTCACTTGCATTGAATGTTCACCCACGTGAATATTGAATCTGTTGCGTCGCTTTTAATTTCAGACTGCATGCAAATCAAGTTATGATATTATCTTCAAGTATGCTAACCACAAAGTAAAGTCGATTCCCTATCAACATATTCAACCGAAGAATTTGATAGTTATTTTCCTCTAACTTTAAAGTTAGTTTTTACACGCATTAACTTTAAAGTTAATTTTTACATAGCATCAAACTTCGATTAAACGTTTTTTTTAACAATTTTTTAAAAATTATCAAATAAAATATTCTTATTCACATGATAGGAACGGAACCATTTTCTAGCTGGTTGCAATACCTCAATGGGCGATCCTATTCATATACTGAAATATTTTGTTTCATGGCATTCCATGTTCGAACCCCCAGGCCGCCCAACTACCGATCTGTCAGACAAATGGCCAAGAGCCAAACGTTTTCCCCTCTCCTGGTTCCAGTCGATACAGAGACTTTTCATACTGACAAAGACTTGATACATCTCTTTTGGTTACTCAATCCCCGTAATATAATTACAATTTTTATATCAATAGACACTATTAGTTCATTCTTTTTTTTATATACTTTGCAATGAAAATGATTCACAAAAAAAAGGGTTGATATCTCTGATTTAAACGTGCGTTTACTTGCATCCTAGTTATGTTCTACTTGTATAAACAAAACTTGATCTGGACGTAAGTCTATCATCATATGATACTATGACATACATATTTACCTTAATTATTCCGTACATAGTACAATCGTCTGTCTTGCTTTTAACAAGCTAACAATAACATGATGAAATATTTTATCGTCTGCAGTTGAACCTTAGAATAGCTATGATTGAAATCCCCGTGATCAGCAGCTAACTGGTTTCAAGTTCTTATGGGAACATATTTGCGAGCAGACGTAAGTTGTCCGTACGGATATCGGCGTATGGCTGTCAAAATTTAAATAAATTCATCAAGAATTTTTCGTCACAAAAGTTACCAAGAACATTTCTCAGACTCGTAGATGCTAGTTTTGATTTGGTTCCATCCGGACATCTTGGAATGGAAATGCGCGTCCCAAACCCTCCTTTGCCACTTCTACGCGTGCGCACAGCTTTCATCTTGATAAAGAATAGTTCTGCAATAAATCGAGACTCATTTAAATTTCATAAAGGGATGAAGACAATGAGCTTTGCTCTTTAAAATAGAAATAAGCCACCATCGACTAATTGGGGAAAAAAAAAAGAATATATAATATTCTTTTTTTTTCTAAAGACTTTTTATTATGTTTTCAAGAGAAGAATAGATGCATAGACAATCAACGAAATTAGTCGTAACTCAGCAACCATTTCTCTAGCCGATTGAGATAGAATTTTCGCGTCCAAAATGTAAAACTGACCAGACAGTTACTAGGCAACATCGTAGCATCAAAATATTGTTGTTGTTATAGTAGTGGTAGGGGTTTTCACAATTGTATATTTTTCTCATCTAATTATTCCATTGATATCGAATCCATAACCTTATTCTATTACCATCATTATCATTACCATCATCATCATCATATTTTTTACTTGTTAAGTTTTCACACCAGAAGTTATTAGTAGATATCATTGGAAATCAAGCTATGATAAATCCCTTCGAGAACCCTATAATCTGAACTTGGAATTTTTTGAGTTGACTGACGAAAGTTATTGGATATGCTAGAGTAACCTTACGTAAATGAGAATGTATTGTGCAGGCATTCCAGACCAGTTGCAAAAAGAATTTTTCTATCGAAGCCTTTTATTATATATCTTTAGAAAGGAAATTTTGTGCGGAGTAAAGTTAAAAGAAGGGCTGTATGCTCAAGAGCTAGTCATTTTGAGCTATTCATACTGTAATATATATTGTTTTAAAATGGACAGTAGGGACAATATCTTTTTTCTCTGAGTTCTAATAGATTTTAATAAAACTGTCGATTGTATCGTCTCAATTCTGATCTTTTTGCAAATATTTTCGAGTCGGTTCAGTTAGGAGAATTGGAAAACCGAGGAAGAATCGAAACCATACTGATGAAGAAAAATACATAAATCAAAAAGAATGTCAAAGGGAATGCTGGACCATTGAGGAGAATTGCTGTCACTTGATCTCGAGCGAGAATCAACGTATACTATCGATGTGAAAATCCTATGGATACAATGCAGTCGTAACTAGCTGTTTGTGTGAACCGTGATATCACACGTAGGATTTATTAGAAAAAAATATAACAGAACTTTCATTCACTCTAGTGATTACATTAAAAGAGTCACAGCAAATCCAGGTAGTGGTGGGTGGGGGGGAGGATAACTATAACCAACCATTTGAACTCAGTATACACGAGCAAGTTTCAGCTTTTCCCATCATTGACTTTACCGCTACTCGACAACAACTCTTTTTAGCTTTAGTCGTTTTATATACCACCTAATAGAATATTCATGGCAGAAAAAAATGATTATCAACACAGACTTTTGCAAATTTTGTCGGCAGAAATTTATTTCAAGAAGTTTTGACAACTTTTTGTTCTTTAAAAAAAAAGAAATCAGGAATTAATACTAATGTTACTGAACGGATATGTAAAATCATTATTAATTGTAGCAGCGTTCTACTACAGGAAGATATGCAAATAAGGCGAAAAAAAATTTGGATTGGTATGTAGGGCAATTGTTTTCGACAGAATTGGGCTATTATAAGCATAATTTTTCTTTTTAGCTCTGTTTTACAACAGAAATGCATTTAAAATGATTTTGCAATCGAAACACATATCATATGAGTAAAAAAAGGGATTGGTGAGTTAAGACTTACTGATAAAATACGGTTTTTATCTGAGTTGCATAGTGCAATTTCATTTACATAACACGTGTAAACGTAATGCATATCCATATATCTCTAAGCGACTGAAACGTTGACGCACAAATTAAATCTGGACAGTCGAGCGAAAGAAGCGAAATCTTGCGACGAAAATGTTGAGTTGAATATCGAATAGGAAGAAAGGACCTGAGAGAAGAATGAATTACCAAACTGCATTTCTGCTCTCTGCAGTCACTGTTGTGTAAAGAAAGTGTGCTAATATACTGGAATAAAACACAAAAGTCCTCGCGTATCAACAATATTTGTTTATATGGTTCATTCCTCTCCGATGATCATTTACATAATGAAACCCGGATCCGTGAAGACATTTGTACAGGAGGTTGGCAGTTGTAAATAGTTGTTAAAAATCTTCAAATACAGGCAACGCTGTCAGTTTCACCAACATAAAGAACTTTTCCTTTTTGCCTAGGTGCTCTCATACCTTAGATTTCTCTTCCATAGCCTATGGATAAACGCCCCTTGCCGAAAACCCAAGCAACCTTATGCTCCAACAACCAGTGACTAAATGACAATGAGAAATCCTTCCTGGGCTTTCCCTGTCAGAAATTCAAAGTTTTCGGAGTCTGAATCCAACCTATAAACGCCCAGAAATCGTCCCTATCTATTTAATTACTTTCAAGCGAGACACAGCTGGAGACTTCACAGATACTGGGGAGAGTACTAGAAATTTGTGATCTACAACCCCAGCTGTTAGCAATGGCCTAACAGCCCTCAAAAGAGTATAGTCGAGGTGGTACAAACCTCAGCGCTGTTGTGATAAGTGAGGACGATGTGAAAGGAAGGCTGAAGACCTTTGATATTAGACGTCTTTTTTATTTAAGTTCTTTAAAGATATTTTCAAGTTTGTTTTCATGATAATTCATTCTCCCCCCCCCCATCATCGTAATACTGTTATTATATTACATCACACCAGAATCTTCTTTTGTTGTCTGAATGGAAACCTATTCAATTGTTTTCAGAGATGATTTCCAAAATAGTTATTTTCACTATTAGATTTAACTACTTCTCCCCTTAAAGTTATTGTTACTTTTATCACAAAGATCATGCTGTAATATTTCACAGCCATTCCTCAGCAAACTGCATGGATTAGAAATGATGACATAAATTCTGTCAAGATTCAAACCTACATCACACATCCCAGCGCCTTTCTGACATGGACATTGCCTTTGTCGATTTGGCCATGGGGATCAACTGGTTGAGCAGTCAAATGTACTGTCATATAGCTACATCTTTCAGACCCAATTATCGATGCCATATGATAAGACACCTTGAATTAAAACTGTCAAAACTATCAACATAGGTCTCTTAAGTTTTTAAGTGATTCTGGCTAGCTATCTATGAATGTGTATGTCACATGTGATAGCTGCATCAACGGAGGCTAGAGAGGTCAAAATTTAAATATTTACTCCTCATTATGAGTTGGGAAAAATTAATATTTTAGTGAAGAGTCAATTTACAACATAAAGTTATGCTGAATTGTTTTTAATTACCCACCCCCAACAAGGCATGTTGCCAAAAGACGTTGATCATGTGGTGGTTTCTATTGAGTGACTAACCAGGACTGTTCTTTTCTATCTTGTTGTAGTAGATGTAATCTCAAATCACCAATTGCATTGTGGAATAATACTCAGCCTGAAATATCGGGATTATTGGTTGAAATAGCGAATTGAGATCGCAGTTTCCCAAACTATTTCTTTCAAATGGAGCTGAAACATGGAACCTAACCAAGAGACAGGCCTGCAAACTGAGAAGTATGCAACGTGCGCATGAGAGAATCATGCTTAACATTACATGGAGAGACCACAAGACAGCACAGTATATAAGGAAGGAAATGGGTGTTCGTGACATCATAGAAACTATTAAAAAACTCAAATGACAATAGGCTGGCCATGTTGCAAGAATGAAAGACAACCGATGGGCATCACGTCTCACAACATGGATCCCCAGAGATCACATAAGAAACCGAGGCTGACAGAACACAAGATGGAGAGATGAACTTGACAAATTCAGGAAATATTGGCTCCGCGATGCCCATGATAGGGAATTGTGTCGAATCCCAGGGAAAGTTTATGTTCAACGACGGACCTTAAAAGACTGATGATGATGATGATGATGATGATGATGATGATGATGATGATGATGATGATGATGATGATGATGATGATGAAAGCAAAAAAAGCGACTAATTTCCTGGTAATGACTGACATAACCAGTAAGTGTCTTCGACTGTTGACAAATTGGGCGATATTTTTTCGAAATTTCAAGGCTAAACAACCCTCCCCACTTCAATGAGGATATCTGTTTTTGTTTTTCTCCCAGAGGATGGATGGTTCAGCCCGTGTCAGTGATTATTCCGTTTTTCCCGGTGTTCGAGCACGGCTCAAAGGGCAAAAATTGAAATATTGACTTCAGAAGCAGGGAGTTGTGCTGGCAATTAGGTCCTTCTCACTTGAGGGATTGGTGTAACACAATCTTCTTTCTTTCTCAGTCAAGTTTTGTGCCCGAATAAGCATGTCTTAGTAGAGAGAGAGAGAGAGAGAGAGAGAGAGAGAGAGAGAGAGAGAGAGAGAGAGAGAGAGAGAGAGAGAGAGAGAGAAAGAGAGAGAGAGAAGGAGGGAGGGGGACTAAGATAGCTACAATATAAACAGTATCGTTTCTCTGGAAACCAAGCAAAATCCAAAATTTTTCGAATATCCCATGAAGAACTGCAATAGGTAAAATATATAACCTCAGTCTTTTACTAGTTACCAATAATCTACATAAGAAAATCTGTTAAGAGTCCCCAGACCCGCCCACCAAATGCTATTATGTCTGTTCGAGTCATCGTGGGTCACAGATATAGAAGATACAGGAGACTGTGCAGTACATGAGAGAGAAAGAGGGAGTACAATGCCTCTATAATGACATGTGCGAAAGTTGAACGTTTTTTTTTTCACTTCTTACCTTTTTTCCATTAACCCAAAACATGGCGTAAAACGAACGTTCGAGAACCGGATATCAACTGTATTTGGATTTTATTTTTGAAAGGAAACTAAATACCACGTTTCAATTGAAAAATCCATTGTTTAGAAGGATGGGTAAGGGATATTTTCTATCAGTAAATGTGTTACCTTCAAATTGATAGACCCATTGTTACAGACAGAAAACTAAGAAAATGGTTCATTATCAGAGTATATATATATATATATATATATATATATATATATATATATATATATATATATATATATACGTACCCCAAAGGCAACACTGTTCTTACCATCTGAGCTAACTGCAGTCTTATAGAAAGGCTGTACAAACAACTCTAGATGTATGTATCGATATTAAAGTTTTCGATATATCAAGTTATATCCATAGAATAACACTATATGCATGTACACACACACACACACACACAAACACTCTCTCTCACACACACACAGACATATATGTATACATATATGTATTAAAATATGAAAATGAATTTGCCATTGTATCTCACCGTATATATTTACACGTCAGTTGCTCATATTTGCGCAATTCTACGAAGACAGAAAACTGTTCCAACTGCTAAATTTGCAATTACCCTCGGGGAAGGAAAACAGAGAATTACAGGAACCGCGAACGAATTGCCAAGCGAATGATGGAGGAAGTAATAAGCAACTTCTAGAAAAGCCGAAGGGCGCGCCTGTTTTGAGAAACTGGACGATTAAGTCACTTTATTTCTATCTTTTCCTTTGGCACCAAAATTCCAGCTTATTGTTTGACATTCGTGGCTCAGATGATTTCGTGGTATAACAATATGCACAGTCTTAATTACCGTTAAATCGCGTTGGAAACATCAGTTCTCGCGCGTATCAACAAAGTTGAGCAACTCTGAACCTGGTCAGTACGTAGAATGGGTGACCGTGTGGAAAGAAAAAACAGGAGTAAACCATGACAGAATATCTGGGGTTTGGGATGCATATAAAATCAGTTGGGGAAGAACTGGTGCATGGTTACTGAACCCAGCATTCCCTTAGCCGTGCTGATCTCCAGATATTATGAATACAAGAAAAGTGTTTTTTCTTCTTCGTCCTGCTTAGCTTTCTAATGACGACTAAGTAACTAGCCACATAAATACCTAGGTCTCTTTTTTGTGCCTGTCAAGCTATTCCGAAAAGATATATGAAATTAATAAACTCTCCCGTCCCTGCGACTCAATCGTCTGACGTAGACCTTCGTAGACTGATGATATATACATGGATATTGTTAGTATGTCAGTTTTAGTAGGGGTAGTGGATAATAAAGCAACGAAAGTCGGTAGACAGACGGTTTATTTGAAAAAAAAATGTCACTGGAAATCATAGATCATTTTGACAAGCAAATTATGAAGTGGTTGAAAAAGCATAGAACTTGCTACATATACAAAATATTTATTGATTCGGTATTCAATTCTGTTAGTTCAATATTTGAAACTTGTTACTGTATTTACTGAAATGCAATGCAACATCAAATATCTTACTACCCACCTCAATTTTTGTAGCAAAAAATCAGTAATATATTATCCTTGTAGCAATACAAATTTAAGAGCCCATGAAATACAAAACTATAAAAAAAAACAAACAAAAAAAACACAAAACTCAAACGCTAAAACTGACATTTTCTGTCTTTTCTAAATATCTTTCGGTTCGAATCTACTTAAAGATCAAAATTCTGTATATTTGATGGCTTGTTATCATAATTCAGGGAAAATATTACCTGTCATTTTTGACGGGTTCTATGTTATTATGTTAGAACTTACAACAACCCAGTCTGATTGTCACACTGACAAGGGGTACTTTCTATCCCTATGATGATATTTTTTTATTGTAAAGGATTTGAAAATTATTTAACAGGTAATGTGCTGAATTGTTTTAAATGAATTACAAATATAGTTTTTCTATCAATTATCGGTTTGTTGTCCATCACACTTGCATGAGTTTTGTTTTCAGATGGTACAACGCTTTAGATTTTTGACTCTAATTGTACCATAAGCAAAGAAACAGGTATTTTACTAAATAAAACTTACTTATTTCACTTGATAAATAGTTCAATATTTACTTTTCAATTACTGAATATATTTTTGGAAAGGTTACTCTGTAAGAAAATTAGTGGAAATACTTTCAAGTGAGACCTACCACCACTCTTATTTGATTTTATGACACCAAAATAAAAAAAAAACGAACTGAACAATTAATTAATATATGGTGGAAGAAAATAACTTCTATATCAGACTCTTCACTATTCAGAATGATGATTCAAACCCACGTTATACAATCTAATGACAATAAAACCTAAGGCTAAACATCGTCCGTCCAAGCTTCTCAGTTGTACCGAATTCAATACAAAATGAATACAAGAACTTCAGTTAATAATACATTCCGTTAACCTTTCAAATTATTGTGTTAACAGAATCTGTCAAGTTACCGTATGTTTCCCGTGTTTCGCTGAATATTTCCCACATCCTATGGAATCACATCACGAGGAAATAAAAAAGAATAACACATTTTCTACTAATACTTTAAGAAGCTATTCGACACCTTAAATTCCCTGAAATGTTGGGTAGCACATCGTATACCTTGATAGATATCAATACGCGGGGAATCCGGTTGAAGTTTTATATAAAAATCAAGCTTACACATACGCTTTAACTTTAATATTCAATTTAGGATGATTGTATTTTCTTTTGTTCGACTTTCAATCTTCTACAGTTATCAGGATTATTATATTTACTTTTATTCTATTGTCATCTAATTAATGAATCAGATGTCCTTGATTATATTGCAGAAATCTGTTAATTAATATAAACCATCTTACGGTATTTTGTATTGTCCGATTTATCTATGTTTGATAAGTGTTGTTTATTTTGCTTGTTCACTGTCATGGATTTTATTGTACGAGTCGATTCCATCTATGAGGACTATCACTTGCGTGTTCAGAAAATTACGAATAGAGAGTCTTTGTTTGACATGACTTTTCCATATTTCTGTCGGAAGATAACTACATGAATTCTTCAGAGTTAACTAGATATATCAAATGCAAAAGAATATCACGTGAAACAAGATTCAGTTTAAAAAAAAGAAAGAAAAGTCTTATGCCGTCGCTTAATCATCACATTATATACAAAATGTGTAGAATATATAATTCGTAAGTAAAAAAAAAACTATGTAAATTGAAGACATGAAAAGAAAATGATTCTTTTCCGTGTATTACTGTGCATCATCAGTCTTTTAACGTCCTTTGTTGGACATAGACCTTCCCCAGGATTCGCCAGACTTCTCAATCGTGGGTGTCGCGGAGCCAATACTTTCTGAATTTGTCTGACAATTAAATCAAATAAGACGCAAAAAATCCCCCAAACTTTCATCACCCTTCATATCCTTTTCAAATCATTGTTCCAATTTGGTAAAAATATTTTTCTCGACTCTCTTTTTTGACTGTTCCAAATACTTAATGTTGGACTCCAAATTCACTGCTTTTTACTTATTCATTCGTTTATTTATTCATTCACCCATTCCCCACCCCCAAAACTCTTCTCTCCCTAAATCAATATCCAGGATTGATTAGTCAGTAATCCTTTGGCATTAGGAAATCATTCGAATCGGTGACACTGATGGACTGGCCTTAGTCCTGTTAGAATCCTCCTATCCCTACTTCTACATGGACTGGACTGAGTTTTCAGGTCGGATCTCCCTTTCCTTGTCTTTTATCCCCCCTCATTTTACATCGGGAATTGGCACCCAGGAATTTAATGAGTTTTTCTTACATTGGAATCCAATATGAAAGATGATCATGGTGCAACTCGCTTCACAGTCACCGTCTTCCAGGATCTCCTTTTTCTCCTTTTTCTTTCTTTCCCCCTTATTATAATAATAATAATAATAATAATAATAATAATAATAATAATAATAATAATAATAATAATGATAATAATAATAATAATAATAATAATAATAATAATGATGATGATGATGATGATGATGATGATGATGATGATAGCAGCAGCAGTAGCAAGAAGAAGAAGAAGAAGAAGAAGAAGAAGAAGAAGAAGAAGAAGAAGAAGAAGAAGAAGAAGAAGAAGAAGAAGGAGAAGAAGAAGAAAATCAACAGAACTCAAATGAACAGCCAGGACTGCCAATGCAGAGAAAGCGATGAGACCGTAAACCGCATAACTAGAGAATCTAGTCAACTAGCCCAGAAGGAGTATAAAAAAACTGACACGAAAGGTTAGCAGAAGTAATACACTGGAAACTGAACGGAAACACATCATGGCAGCCTAGGAGAAAAATCAACTCCAGAAATGTACGCGCATTCAAATGAGAAATATTTCATTCAAACTTGTGAAGAAAAGCAACTGTAAGTTCGGATGAAGGCAAAAACTAGTCGAATTTGATATTAATGTTGCAATACTTCATTCAAAAATAAAATATGAAAATTAAGATATAATTGAAAAATATTTACACGTACAATTATTTACAAGAATAAATTCACAAAAAGAATGCCGTCATTCAAGTTTAACACAAAATAAAGGCTTCTATATATTTGACAATAGGACAACACCGGGTACTCTGCTACTATATCTCTCTATATATCTTGACAGTTCATTGGTGTACACACACATATGTAGATGTGTGTATATGTATATTATTTTGATACAAATATTCCTCCGATTGACTTATTTTCTAAGTTCGGTTAAGTCTGGTTCAGGGCCAAAGTAATCGAGCACTCCGGTTGGATCAAACTAACTACACAACCTATACTTTGCAGCAATCGTTTATGCGTAAATGTACGTCTGTGCTATTTTAACCTAAATAAAAAGAACTTCGTTTTTGCATGAGGAAAAAAAATGATCGATACCAAGCAACATGCAAACATCAGAACTTATTTCTTTGCTGTCCACATAAAAGACAAATTCACACTCTTATGAAATCAAATACACATACACACCAGTCTTTACACATTTACACACATACACGCCCACGTACATATACACTCATCTTTTCACGCAAACAATTTTACTCACACAGACTTCTTCTTTGTATGCATGCACGCAAACAAATACATATGGAATTTACGTCATGAAAGAACGTAACGCTGCGTAATTACCAATATTATTGACAGTTTTAATAAAAATATTTAATTTAGTGTTGGCACGTTTTTCATTTGTTTGGTTTCAGCTATCAAATTATACTCACAAAAACACATAGTGAGATGAGTAAAAAACAGACAACCACAAACAAGTCGATGTACCTATGTAAGTATGAATGTATAGATCTATACAGATAGATAGATAGATAGATAGATAGATACATACATACATACATACATACATAGATACAGGGGAGGTTGAAGTAGATGTGGATACGATGGTATACATGCATACGTAGGAACACCAATGTACCCGGGCTGATGATGGGAAGAGCATCCTTTTCCCACAACGAATATTCATTTTTCAACATAATCTCTTTCCTTGTCAATGCACGTGAGTCAACAGTGAATATTGATCACTTAGGTCGAACAGTAAACATTGAAAACCTCAGATCGAATTCCAGCTTTCAACTACGTGCAATGCTACGGACTTTTTGGTCCACCCTCATTATACGAGGCACTACCCCAAGAATTCGACCTGTGTAATCGAACCAAATGCAGTACAGCATTTTGCAGCTTCCCTTTGTGAGCATTACACTTTGTAAGTCAGTGTACGATCAGCTGAAAAGGCACTACTTTGAGCAAGAAAATAGAGGCTCGGTCTTAGTTTAGGTAATTTTATCATAGTCAAATATAAATGGTTATATATTGTATATTCCTATTTGAATTTCTTTTATAGCAAAATAAATGGCACACATAGCTCTCTCATGTTGGCATATACAAGTTATTATGTCGGAAAGGTTGCAATAAACTATTCTTGGCACAGACTGGGCAACTCATATTTTCGGTGAAAGCCTTTGTGTTCGACTGATACCGTCACAAAACTATCTGAACTCCCGTCTTCCATTATGTGTCAACAACTTATTTTTGCTTACTCGAATCAAGTTCCACAATCAGGTACTGCTCAACTGACAGCATCCAACTGCCGACTATTTATACATCTTGATATCTAGCCGAAGAAGAATGGGGGGGGGGAGCATTGGAATAGTACTGGGAGTAGTCTTCTCTCAACTCAAATATATATATATACATATATATATATAAGCGTGTGTGTGTGTTTGTGTGTGTGTGTGTGTGTGTGTGTGTGTGTGTGTGTGTGTGCACAGATACGTTTAAAGATGTTTTTTAAAAAAAACAGCAGCTAGGACCTTTCCAATTAGAAAAAAGTAAAAACTGTCTCAAAATCAGAATTATCTATCTCTTAAACTCAATAGCCTACTATTAACCCATGGGAGCCAAGTCTGTGCTGCAATTTACCCACGAAGGGGAGGAGTAGATTCATGTCTTTCTTTAGTGTATTAATATAAAGTAAACATCAGCAGTCTCAGCAGGATTCCATTTTCCATGCTATTAACTGATAGGCCAACCACACCTCTTTATATGGGTTGGTTAAATATTACTTGGGATTTAGAAATATCAGGTAGTTCGTGGTTTTTCTATTCAAACTAAATTTAGCTTCGTTTCGATAAGAAATCTTTGTTCAGTTTGAACATCAATGGTGGAATTCTCTTTGTTACAAAATAACAGTAACCGAACTCCAACTGATTAGAGAAGAAAAGATATTTTCTGTTATCTTTTTGAAAATGTATTTCTTTAACAGATGTTAAGAATTTTTTCTTCTTTCTTCAAATTTTCTTATTAATGAGAAAAATGGTGTTTATTACTGGATGCCTCGAGGGTTGCACTGTAATCAAGAGTACGAATATTTCTGTATTAAGAAACCATTCGAGTCACGATGTCACACAATTATTATAATTGCGACCGAGCTGTCGGTGAGGACTGTCTTATAAAATGTATCGATCACAGATCTGTCTCATATCTCAGGAATTATTAAAGATATGAGCTTGCTGTTTTTACCATTCGATAATATGTTTTCAGATTCATTTAGGTTAAAAAAAAACTATCTGACAAGTCCGAATCTGTTTTTCTCGCTTTTTGAAGCTCAATAACCCAGAAAGTATTGAAAACAGGTCTGGTTATTCACTGAACAGTGACCGTCATTAAAAATCTCGAAAAAGAGGTGACCAATGCAGTCCTCTTGCCTACTAATTGGCATTGATCACTAAAAATTCTGAATTAAAAATAAAACACCCCCAAAACCCTATTTAAGGTGTGTGTATGTGTGTGTGAAAAATACGAAACCTTTTTTTGTAGACACAATAGGGAATAAATGCAGAAAATGTCTTCCCTCCAGTTCTTTTTGTACGGCCTTCACGCATGATACATACATGTCCAGCCAGCCACACCAACCTGAAAACTGAAAGAACCTATCTAGACAGCCTTCATGACAGTTTTGTCTCAGGGCTCCTAATAGACATTATGTATGCAGCTAAGTGTGGGGGTTTTCGGTACTTGGGAAATATATTTTCTTCTTGAGCTTATACGATTGGG
>OY735215.1:24335596-24433096 GCA_963457665.1 Thysanoteuthis rhombus | reverse complement strand
ACCATGCCAGGTATTTGGAACAGTACAGGTATATATATATATATATATATATATATATATATGATTGATAATTGAGTTATCCGCAGACGGCTGTTTCTTTGTGTTGCAACTCTTCAGTGTAGCTAGAGAGTATTCAATACCCCATCGAAACTTTCGCTTCAGACCCAGATGCTGACATTTTACCCTCGTCCTACGCAGAACAGGACTGTCCGTAGGACCGAATTTAAGCGATATATTTACTTATGCACAATTCCCCATCCAGCAGAGTGCTCCATTCTAGAGTTGGAAGTGCATTGCTATATAGTTTGGATTGAACGAGTTCCCCAGCTTAAAGAGTGCTTAACCCTAAAGAAGGGATCATTAATCATATTCACTATAATACACACACACACACACACATATATACATATATATATATATATATAGAGAGAGAGAGAGAGAGAGAGAGATAAATAGATAGATAGATAGATAGATAGATAGATAGAGAGAGAGAGAGAGAGAGAGAGAGAGAGAGAGTTTGCTTATTGATCGAGTAATTAAATATTTCCAATATTGGATATTTCCAATACGTTCTAGCTAGGGTCAAAGCCATGATTTTAAGTGTTGATTTTGATAGCAAGCATGCCCCCTCTGACAGGAAGCTTTATGGGATTTAATTCATTTCTAACCGTTCGCTTTGCAGACAGAGGGTTCGAGGGGAGAGTGGGTATAAGCCTTTGGCTTGCCTTATTGAGCATAGTCTGGTAATCGGTTCCCTTCTTGGAGGATGAACAAGATCGCCACGGATGGCTGTTTATATTACCCCCAGGTACTCACGGCACATAATATACCCCGTCTGTCAACCAGCTAAATACTGACCAGGTTCGACATCGCTTAACTTCGGTGATCGTACGAAAACTGGTGTATTTAACGCGACTTTGCCCGTGCTTCACTTGTCTGAAAGTACATGAAACAGCTATCTTTGCAGTGTCTGGGCAGATTGGGTAAGTATTGGAGAGTTGTTTGTCGTTGGAGTAATGCATCCAACGTTTTCTCCGTTTCACCTCGTGCACGGTGATGATACCACGCTGAAGGTAACAAGCCATGAGACCGATAGAAGAAAGAGTTAGATTCATGCCTTTTACAAGCACGTGCGAACGTGATACAAGCGGTTTCAACCAGGGCTCGAACTCCTTTCGCTGAGTCCGTTTGCCGAAATAGTTAATGAATTTTAGGTATATTCGCATTACCCAATATAGATTTAAACTCATTGTCAGGATTTACTAAGATCAGATCAGTACGGGGCAAGACCAACAGGCGGCAAGCAAAATGAAGTAAAAATTTTGTTTTACGCTAACCTTGCAAGGCGAGAGAGACTGACCTGATGAAAAAAAAAGCGATTGAACACTTTTTTTCTCTCACTGGGGCTCAGACATTGACCTCTGGTAACAGTGAAAAATACATAACAACTTCAGACCGGAGCTGGCGAAAATGAAAAGTATTAGTTTTACTTACTCTTTCCTTGGATGATAACTCTGGATATAGCAGCTCGAATTTGGATGTGTATTCGTATTGCAACAAAAAGACATACTCACCTGAAAGAAAGAGAAAGAATGAAATTATTTATTAAGTCACCAAAGATTCCTGAGCTTTACTTTCTTGTTTTCTTAACTCAATGTTCGTATTGTACCCATTTCTCTAAGGTGAATGTCACACAGATGTAGTGTAAGTGCAGACATACAGTTTTATTGCTCATATCATACCCAAATGCATGCATCTGATACGTTTAATGCGAATTAGACTGAAAAAGTCCTTTAATTGTCATTATCAATGCTTAACTGCCATTCTTTACAAAGCATATTTTCAAGTGATTCATTTCAAGTTGAGAATTGCCTGAATTGCTTTTGTGCAGTACAGTCACTAACGTCCCCTTCACCAAAAACTGTACGCTCTAAAAGCTGCTTCTTGAGTTTGTTCCAAATTTAAATTCGTACAGTGGACAAGTTCTGACAATCGACTTTTGAGCCATCGTAAACAAAGGGAAAGAAGAAGAGAAAAAGAAAGGAAAGAAACCAAGAAAGACTGGAAGATGAAGAAAGAGCAACATTGAGAAAGAGGGGAGAAAGAGAGTAACTGAAGCTTGAAAGCCAAAAAGAAAGAAAGGGAGAATGAAAGAGAATGATAGTGACAATGAGGACTGGTTGCAGAAGAGAAAGGAATAAAAAAAGAAGAATTTGAGAGAGGAAGGAATTAAAACAAATCTGGAAGCCGAAATGAAAAGAGAAAGAAAAGAAAAAAGAAAGAACGAATGAAAAAAAGATAGGAAGAAAGGAGGAAAGAAAAGAGAACAATGAAATAGAGGTGGTCAAATAAACACAAAGGGAGAAGAAAAGAAAGAGAAAGATTGCAGAGAAGAGTAAAGAAAGACTAGAAACCGAATAGAAAGGAGAGAAAGGAAGGAAGGAAGGAAGGAAGAATGAAATAAATAAATAAAGAAAGAAAGAAAGAAAGAAAGAAAGAAAGAGAGAGATAGAGAGAAGCAAAGAAGAAGAGACCAATGAAAAACTAGTAGACGTTTATAAATAAAGGAATAAGATTTAGGAGAGGAAGAGATGAAGGGAGTAAGTTAGAACTGAGATCCCAATAGAAATAAAGGGAGAAAAAAGAGTGCAAGAAAAGAAGGAAGGAGAAAAGAGAGAAAAAGAGCAACTTAAGATTAAAAGACGAACGGAAAAAAAGAATGACAAAAAGTGAGAGATGGAAGAAAGGGAACCAAGGCAAGACTAGAAGCTAGAAAAATAGAAAAAAAGACAGAAAGAAATAGAATTGAAAAGATAGAGGGGAAGATAGGATGTCCGAGAGGAACTTTACAAGGTGATGCAAATCATATTCACAAACACTACTATCCTTTAGCCATCCCGAAATCATCTGCTATAACCACTTTGACACACCACAATAAGTTCGCTCACCGGAATACGATAAGATCAACTTATTTTATAAACGGACATATCGTATCGACTTTGAAATTACGATATACAGCTCTGCCCAAAAACTCTTGGTTCATCTCTCCGTGGGGCTCCAGGTCCTGATGCGATTCTCCAATAGCGAGTCCCCTGGAGCAATACAACGATGAAAGGATATACGACGAGAGAAAAAGATGGGGGTGAATAGAAAAAATCTGGGAGACGAATAGAGAGGAATAAAAAATGAGACAAATTAAGTTGAAGTTCAACATGATATTTTCTTTTCAATTTGATATGTTACCTAGCTCCCGACGACGACAGTATATTGTTCATTTTTGTTTTCAGATAATATATTATTTTTTGCCCTTTATTTTCTATCATTTTTCAAGGGATAATATAGGAAGCCTTTTAGAATACGATACGTTTTATTCGTGTACTCATTCAAGCAAGTATATATATATATATATATATTTTAAAATTTTAAGGTCAAAATACTTTGAGAGTGCTCCATTTGCCTTATGAGAAAATCGTGACCGGTTTGATGGAAAGAATAATTTTTCTTTCCTCTAGACTACGCCTCGAACAACTCAATCCACCATAAAAGCCAATAAGGAGCAACAAGGTACTGATTGTAACTGTTTTTGGGGGCTGGTGAGTTCCTAATGTTTTCCCTCTGCTAAACCTGGAAAATATTCTATCAATTCAAATGATTCGATCTTATTTGTTTGAAGTATATTTCATTATGCCATAATGTTCAACTATCAAACAAAAATTATTTTGTCATATCAGTTAAGTAAAAAAAAAAGCTAGATGAACATCCTCTAACAGTGACGATTCCATATGGTCATCCTGATTAATCTTGTGTCTCAATCCATCATAACTTGTAATGGACAGAAACTGTCTTTGCCAACTTGTTAACACGGCTTAACATGTTTGTTTCTATCTTCTAAGTAGACTCGTCAGTTCTTAGACAACCTACCGTAATCCACTTCCAGCTTGCCAGGCCTGTCTAAGTCTTGGACATAAGCATCCCTTTCTTAGGTAAGAGATACGAGAGGGGAATAAGCCTTACCCTAATCCGCTGGTCTACAACGTATTTTAGGGGGGAGAGATGAGTTCATGTCTTTCCCGAGTGCTTTGGTGAGACGTCTATGCAAACCGTTTCAGCTGGAATTTGAACTCGGTTTTTCGACTCCGTTTTCTGCGCTGCCACCCACACAGCCACTCACACCTCCTGCTCGGTCACTCACAACCCCTAAACATATTAAGATGGATAAATTGAACTGACTAGTTAAGCACTATCCGCCAATACCCAGGAGTATGCAAGTGACATTGCGAGGGAAGGCTTGGTAGACAATAAAATGAAAGACAGGGAAAATAGGATTCATACCTTTCTCAAGGGTATTTGCTCTCAAGAGATTTCAACAGCTGCGATCAGAATTTTAATTTGAATTGCAGAGATTGCGATTATCCCAGCTTTTGCTGAGTGTTGTGGGTTATCATTCCTTCTCATCTCTTTTGTTTCGTCTATCTATTTATCTATCTCTCTCACTCTTTGCAGTCACCCCATGAGACATTTTCTTGAAGAAAACATGTTGGAAAATGTTGGAAGTACACGGAAACCCCCCACAGTATATATATATATATATATATATATATATATATATATATATATATATATATATATATATATATATATATATATATATATATATATATATATATATATATATATATATATGCTATTTGTTCATATTTACGTTGGATTTTTATTGAGAACACACGGGGAAGATTTTGTAAATGATTAAAATAGTAGACGGAGAGATGACTGAAAAGAAAGTTAAATGGTCGGATAAGAAAGTAGAGAGGGGGAAGAAGAAAGTTAGGTATTGTACGAGGGCGTAGTAAACTTTTTGCATATAAAACTAATCCATGTTTATATGACATTTAGATGAACACATAGATGGGCATCGAAAGTTGGGAGGGATAAGGGATAGAATGAGAAGACGAGGCAAAGGTTGAGAGAACAGAGGCATGAGACGATGTATAATTTATTTCGAACCTGCGACCAATAGGTGGCCGCTTAAAATGGCGTCGCTCTTACCATTGAGCTGAACAGTCCACTGGCAAGTCGGAAGCCCTAATAAATGTTTCATATCCAAATTCTTATCTCTTTGCCGTAGTATAACTCCAGGTATCCCAGAAATCATTTGCGAAATCGTGGCCGGCAAAAATGAGATGGCAAACCAGATGAGTTCAGGAGGTACTGGCTCAGTGACGCCTGCAATCGAGATGTCCATCGAATCTTGGGCAGGGTGGGGGTATATGTCCATTGACAGACGTTAAACGGTTAAAAGTATTCTATTGCATGATTACTTTTGTGTAGTGAGTTAAATCACCAAAAGACGCCCTGCATACATGATATTGCACTAGATAATGAAGCTTTATTGACATACTTGGCACCTAATTAGGATTAAACTCACTTCATAGTATATATGATTTATTGAACTAGTTCACTTACGATTATACTTTATTCATAGGTGTGCTTATAATTACATGTATTCATGAAGCTGAACTTAGCAAGACGCAAGGTAAAAAATACGGAACACTTATTCAAGTCACTACATAGTAGTAAGGGTTTGCTAGACCAGTTTTCCAACCATTGCACCATAGCGAATCTGCATATGTATATATCAATATTTGCTAGGCTCAGCTTAGTCAGCATAAGTATTAGATAACTACTTGGTATTGACTTAAATTGACGGAATAAAATGCTAACTACCTCATTCATCATAACCCTCAACGAATTTTTGTTCTCAGAAGAGACAACTACAATACTCGAAGCTACAGTATACTTCTGTTATCACAGCACCTCTGGGGATATAAGAGTGCTATCATAACAAATTTGTCGCCATAACGAGTGAATTTTTGATATAATAAATAATTAGGTAGCATTATTTTATAGTTTCACTAATTTTAGTTAATAAAATAATGTTCTGAAATTTCCTTGTGCTGTTACTGCACACTAATCTCAGACAATTGCTTTGCAAGTTTATAAAAAAAAACATGCTGTTAGAACGAGTGTATCATTAGATAGTACCGTTAAAACAAAATTCTATTGTATTTTTCTGGATACGAGTAGAGTAGCGTCTTATAAAACTACAAAATTTAATATTACCATCATCTAATTCCCAATCTGTGCCGGCCTTTCTACAGCATCGATAATATTAGCCGAGAGGGTTTTGAAAACTTTTAAATGTTATAAAATCTTAGAGTACGCTTTTAACTATATTATTGAATAGTAAATTGCAATAGCATTCTTGTTTCCGCGTTACTCTCTGTTTCCTCCGCATTTTTTAGCCAATTTAATCAAAAGGAAGGAAGCAGACGAGCAAGCATGAAGCGAGAGATGGAGTAAATTGGTCTTGCGATGAGTTTAAAACTTTGATGCAATCACTTTCAATCTTCTATGCGCAGCATGGTGACGAGGTTGTTGGAAAAAAAAGTTGCTTGCTGGACGACGTAGAAATTAGAATTGTCTTTCCTTTTCAATCAGGTTCGCCTCTTCCTTCGATATTTTCTTCCTTTTAGACTTCACCTTCTCAATTATCTCATGTTCCACCACCTTTTTCCAATTACTCTCTCTCTCTCCAACAGTCTTTGATTTTCCCCTCCCTTTCTTCTTCTTCTTCTTCTTCTTCTTCTTCTTCTTCTTCTTCTTCTTCTTCTTCTTCTTCTTCTTCTTCTTCTTCTTCTTCTTCTTCTTCTTCCTCTCAGCTATCTTTCCATTTGATTTTGTTCGGCTTACTTTTTTTTTTACTCCTGCTTTTTCTTCTTTTCCTAATGTTTTCTCCCCTACTCCTCCCCTCTCATATCCTTCGAGCTATTCGACTCCCCCTCCTCCTCCTCCTGTATCAATTTTCTTCTCAATTGTATCCACCACTTCTTCATTTTTCTCCTTCCTAATCTTGCTCATATCTTTCTTCTTCTCGATCTTCTTCGATCCATTCTTCTTCGCCTTCTTTTGTTTTCACCTTCCATTTTATACTTCTTTTTTCTTGAAAATCTCTTCTATTCTTTTCCCTTCTCAACACCTCCCTTGTTCTTCATCACAATTTCCTTCACCTTCTCTCCCTCCCCCTCCTTTTTCTTTGTCTTCCTTTTCTCTTTGCTCCCCTCCGATTTCTCTTCCTTAGGTTTTTCGTCACCCCCCTTTGATTATCACTCTTTTTCTACTTTGTTTGCCCCTCTTCCCTCTTTTTTTTCCCTCTCTTCGTTTCCATTTTTTTTCTTCAATCTCCTCCTTTCTTCGTCTCCGTCTTAATCTTTCCCTCTCCTACATATGTCCTGTTTTTTTCTCTTTTTGCATCTTCTCCTCAATCTTCCCAGTTCTTTTTTTTTTGTTTCATTTTCTTTTCCACCTATCCCATCATCCTCTCCACTCTTATCCATTCCTCTCCCCCACTCATCTCCTTTAAATCCACTGCCATAAAGTGACGTCACATCCCAAGAAAATACTTTAATCCGACGCTAATTACTTTTTAATTGCCTTCGCCGAACAACCATTTCTAAAAGAGAGGGGATGGCGTGAATAAGTAGCGGCGAGAGTTAAATTGAAGAAAAGAAAAAGGGAAAGAGAGAAAGAAAGAAAGAAAGAAAGAAAGAAAGAAAGAAAGGGAGAAAGAAAGAAACGATAAAAGGGACAAATAAAGGAATAAAGGAAGGGAAGGAAGAAAAAAGAGGAAAAAGAGAGAACGGGAAAGAGAAAGTAAAAGAGAATAAATAAATGAAGACGAAGACTATGAGTAAGATAGTTGGAAGAGACGGGAAATAAGAAAAGAAAGAGATAGAATAGAAAAAAAAGAAAGACGAGGTGCCATAGCCAATGGAGTTTCACCCAATGAAGCGTAGTCATCATCATCATCATCATCCTCTTCATCATCATCTGTCTTTTAACGTCCGTCATTGGACATAGACCTTCCCCAGGATCCGCCACATTTCTCTATCATGGGTGTCACGGAACCAGTATTTTCTGAGTTTATCTAGTTCATCTCTCCATCTTGTTTTTCGTCGGCCTCGGTTTTGAATGTGGTCTCTGGGGATCCATATTGTGAGTCTTGGTGTCCATCGGTTATTCAAGCCCAAACGCACTTATGTCCTTGCGACAACAGAGAATTTTCGGTATTTTCCTGATAACGTGCCTGTGCGAGTGGTATCCCTACTTTAAACTGACCTTGTATCACACTCTGTTCTCGTCGGGGTTCGGACAAATAGGACAGAAAGAAATGAAGAAAAGACGCAAAGGTCTGATGGTTTATTTACTGGATATCCTCAACTTGCCTGAGTCTGGCACGAGGCGACAGTTGAAGATCACCCTGTTAATAATGGCCTGCGAGATGGACTTTCAAACAACTTCTCTACAGCGATGTGTGCAGTTATTTACCAAAGTCTGTTTAGTCTATCCATAGTCGTCATACTCCCAATGAGGATCGAACTCAGTATACTTGCAAGAAGAAATAGCAAATCCATTGCAACATGATAAACGCGTCAAAATATCAACGAACGTTAGCTGAGCAAAGCAGGGTGTTATAAATGCAGGGCATTCCGTAAGGATCGATCCCTCTCCCCGAGCGAATGGTCTCGAATGATAATGTCAAGACGCCTTGTATTTACAAAGTTTAACCAAGTTTGGCTCAAGAGGAAAGTATCGAGACTGTTAATGCGTGTCGAACTCACTACAGTATTACCAGCTTGACTAGTTTGCTAACTAAGGGTTAAGATGGAATGAGGGCTTAACCCCCTCCATTTCAAGGGTTTAAAAGTGAAAATAAACTTTACCCTTTTAAGGCGTCGAAGATGAAAGGAAACTTTTCTTGCCTTTGAGGAGTCAATCAGGAAGGAGAACTCCCTTTACCAAAAGTGAAGATAACTTTTTTTTCAACGTCGAGAGGTCAAAAGTGAAGGGAAACCTTCCCACCATAAGGATACAGAAGTGAAGGGAAATAAGTCTGAAAGCTTTTTTTTTTTCACTTCTTCGATATCTTACTTGGCGTAGACGGATACTTCAGCTAGTTTTAAACAAAGTGACTGGGACCGACTGATTTCGATAACAATAACCATTTGACAACAATATCTGTGATTTTGATAAACGGCTTCCTCTGAATAGATAAAAGTCCCCCTTTGTGGAATAAGCTCATGACATTGTTTTTTTGCAAAGCAGAGACATAAAAGTCGATGCTGACGTCGGCAGACAACTTCAGAATTCTAGTTTCTTTTTTTATCTCTCAATAAAAGAAAAAAAAATCAACAACAATCCCTTGCCTGTGGATTGGGTGGATGGGCACTTCTGTATGTCTGAGAGTCCAAAAAGCGTCATTTTACCTCACGGAAGCAAAACAAAGTAATCAAAAAGAGAAGAAAGAAAAAGAACCGAATAAAGAAGTAAATAGTCTCATCGCAGAGAAGCAAATAGAAAAAAAAAAGAGATAAAAAAAAACGCGCCCAAAACGGTAGCCAGGGATAATTAAAAACAAATATGGCGCTAAAATCTTTTTATTCTTGAAAAATTTCCCGCCAAAATAACTCCCTGCTTTGAGACAAAACACTGAATAATTGAACGTCAAGAGGATAAAATTGAACCAAACTATCAACAGTCGTCATTATACTGACTCGTTCATGGCTCTTGTTTATCATTTTGCTAACTAGCAATAATACCCGGCGTTGTCTGGAAGGAAAATTATTCCAAATTATATCCACGCTATTTCCCTGAGCTTTAGCCCAGTGAAAAAGGAAAAATAAAAGAAATTCTTCTCTCTTTCTTTTAACTCCTGAAAGAGAGAAAGAAATCAGCTTTGTTTTTTATCCCTAAGAGTAAAAAATAGTTCGCCCAAAATTCGACCCCTAAAAGTGAGAAGAAAGCACTCGTCTCAATTTTGCCCAATCATAGACAGGAAAAAAAACCCTTCCCGATTTCGATCCCAAAAATTGAAAAGTATCTTCCAACTCGAGTTTGACCCTTGAAAGTGAAAAACTAAAGTTCACCATCGATTTTTTCCTCTAAAATCGAAAAAAAAAAGATTCCAATTATATTTCTACTTCTAGAGGTATATTCTCCCTTGATTTTAATCACTAAAAATGGAGTGAAGGGTTCAGCAGTATAGTTACAAATAGAAAAAAAACTTGTTTACCTTCTAATGCGTATTCAGGAAAATAATTAAGACAATGGAAAAAATAGTGTTATGTGAATATGGCTATGTGAAAAATCTTTCAAAGAATAATGCTGGTCAAAATAAAATATGTTATTTCATGACATAAATATAACGGCCTTTCTACTAGAAACGCGAACTGGGTGTCAAGTCCATCAATGTAGTCATGTAATGGATAAAACCACCTACAAATCTTTAAAATGTTACAAATCGACCCATATTTATTTGACGCTCTAATCTTGTACATTTTGGGAGAGCTTGAATCATTAGCCTCGACTGTGATGCGGGAAGGGTAAAAAAAAAAACTTTCTCAAATTTGAATATAGATACTAGCATAGTACCCGTGAAAAATGATAGGACAATATATTTGAGGATCGTCAATTCTGCCGAAGATCAAAGTGACGTTCTCTGATTCTCGGCAGAGTGTTATAGATCGCCATTTTGATCCTTGAATAGTCTCCATGCGCTCATTAAAAATGTTACCGAGAACTCTCTCTCTCTCTCTTTCTCTCCCTCTCTCTGTCTCCCCCCCTCTCTCTCTCTCTCTTCCTACTTAGGAATAGAGCTTTCTGGTGGATGTGGAATTCTACATGAATATATATATATCGCCTAAATTCAACCCTGCTGACCGTCCAATTCTGCGTAGGGCAGAGGTAAGATGTCAGCCCCTGGGTTTGAAGCGAAGATTTCGATCCTACCTCGTGTTACTGAATAGTCTATAGCCACACTGAAGTGTTGCATTACAACGAAACAGCAGTCTGTAGATGACGCAATTATTCAATCATTAACACACACACACACACACACATATATATATATATATATTGAATTTGATAGAAACGCGAAAGTTTGGAAACTGGATTGAATTTCTTTCTGTTACATGTCAAATGTCGAATGGGAAAATTTTAAAAATTTGCAAATAACAAAATTTTGTGGGGAGAATGATGCAATGTTAATTTTTTTTTTCAAAGAGATTTAAGCCAGTTTCCAAACTTTGGTGTTTCCATATTGTCTATTAAGTTCAGCATTATGTCGGATAAATCTCATCCTTTTCCTAATCATATATATAATATATATATATATATATATATATATATATATATATATATATATATATATATATATATATATATATATATATGAATACGTATTGAGTTTTTTATACGTTGATATTATTTTGTATCTGACATTTTTTTTTCGATTTTTCCAATCTATGTAATTTTGTTTCCTCTGAATTTCTGTTTTCTCAGCTTCGATGTTATTCCGCTATTCTTACTTTGGGCTGCTTCTCTCTTTCTACAGTTATTTGACTTTCCTTCCTTCCATTCTTCCTTCAATTGTTCCTTCTTCCTTTCTTTGTTTGTTCTGTTTTTCCTTTATCCATTTGTTGGATTCTTCTCTTAATTCTCTTTTCATTTGGTCTTTTTTTCTTTTCCATGTCATTCTTAATTTACCGTCTTTCACCGTCAATCATTTTTTTGCGCGCGTGCGTGCATGAGTGTGTACGTGTGTGTGTCTGTGTGGGCGTGCGTGTGTGTCTGTGTATATTTTGGGTTTTTTTTTCAAGCGTTGAATTTTTGCTCGTCATTTTTTGTTCTCCAGGTATTTTTTTTTTCTTCTTTCAACTTGTTTTTCTTGCCGCCTTTCGTCGCTGTCCTCAGAGCCAGCGGACGGCACATTGTTGTTGTCCACTGGCAGCGGACATTCAAGCGACTTGGGCATCAAAAAGCAATTAGAAATGTGCTGAGTCGCCGGCGGGATGGAAGAAAAATTCGATTTCAGAAGAAATTCTTCCAGATTAGGTGCTCGAATTGACTCTTGCAACAAATTCAGTCGAGCAAAGACGACTGATAAAAATAAAAACATGCAAAGAATAGCGTATAAAAATATAAAGATTTCATTTTTAGATCGTCACTTCTTTTTACAATTTGCCGTCACATTCTTTATTTACCTCAGTTCATTTTATATTGCTTTGTTAGTTGGGCTGTTTATTTTGTAATAACTAGGAAATCACTTTCATTTTGTTATCTCCCTTGCTTTTCCGCCATGTTTTTTCCTTTCATTGTTCCGCTTGGTATTTTTCATTCTTTTTTGATTATTTTTTCTTTAGTGTCTTTTTTTCCCTGTTTTTCTTTCTTTCTCTCTTCTTTTCTTTCCTTTCTTTTTTTTTTCTTTCATTTTTTTTCTTTCGTAATATTTTTCTTTCCCCTACCTCATATTTCTCTCATTCTTTTTTTTTTCCATTGCTCATGTTCTTTTAGGGAAAATATAATGCTCCTTCAAACTCTTTTTTCTTATTTTTTAAAATTTCTAACCTTTTTTTTTTTTTTTAAATCTTTCAACTCTAATTCCTTTTTTCGTTCGTCTTGATAATTAAAAATTGGATCCATGACTTAAAATGAAGGCATTATCATAGAATGAACATGAAAATCCTCATTTGGAATCCGAACTCAGTCTGCTTTTTTGTGCCGGTAAAACTTACAATATTCCAACTAATACACACACACACACACACACACACACACACACACACACACACACATATATATATATATATATATATATATATATATATATATATATAGATATATATATATATATATATATATTACCATAATAAGAAACAGGGGAAAAACACAGAAAATAATTATATGAATTACATAAACAGATATCAGGGAAATAAGTGACTGAAATGACACAAAAATATTTTGAAAAAAGTTTCTTAATGTTTAATGTTTAAAGCTGTAAAGCTTTCTTGAATATATATATATATATATATATATATATATATATATATATATATATATATATATATATATATATATATATATATATACGAGTTTATATCGATATGTTAGTAGCTTTAATTTGCTGAAATTTTACTGCACGAAGTTTTGTCTTTTAGATCGAAGGAAAAGCATTGGGTCAAGTATAATAAAGGAAGGCGATTCTTTTTGAAAAAAAAATATATATGTGTGTCAATGTGTATGAGGAATTTTGCAAAATTCAGTCCAGTTCTAAGAAGGACAGGGGTGAAACATCTTCCTCTGAATCTTAAGCAAAGGTTTCGACCCTACCTAGCGGCACTGGAAGAGATACTGGTTAGTCTATAGCCACACTGAAGAGTTGCAATTTAATTAAACAGCTGTCTGTTGATGACACAATATAGTACATATATATGTATTAATCTGAAGTGCAAGGGTAGTGGCACTTTGATCTTAGGCAGGATACACAAAAACTCTAATCCTCGGCAGAAATATCAATCTATACGTCAATAATTCCTTCAATTTTTTGACAGTTACTATGATAGTTTTGCACTTTAGTCTTGTGTTTATTTTTCTAAGAGGCCCCAGCGTGTTGCAAATCTGTCTGTTGTAGTATTGTGTCAAAACAAAGAGCACAGCTACTATGATTATACTTAAGAACAAAGTGTTAGCGCCCTCTATCAGGCGGTAGAGAACAGACAAAGTGTCAGCACCCTCTATCAGGTCAACGCCCTCTATCAGGCGGTGGCAGAAAATGCTGAATTTGGTCAGTCAACATATTCACTGCTACACAATGCACATCTGTATGTTGCATATTACCCCTAAATTACACTTGTGTCCGAACAAGTATATATATATATATATATATATATATATATATATATATATATATATATATATATATCCCCGATTACATGAATAACTACGGCAATTCACTAACTCAGTTTCTGCCTAGCGGCACTGAGCAAGATACATGCTTATTTCGTTGCGTTTAATATTGCTCTATCCATGATAGCAGTGGAGGCGTTGAGTTATATATTATTAATCATCCTTCATTCTCCCCCCTGTCCCCCTCTCCCCCCTCTCTCTCTCTCTCTATATATATATATATATATATGTATATATATATATATATATATATAGAGAGAGAGAGAGAGAGAGAGAGAGAGAGTTTGTGTATTCAGGTATCAATCTTCTATTGATGCAAGTTTGATTTGATTAAGGACGATTGATACAGAATATTTTTTTTAAATGATGTAGTCAAATTTCTTGTTTACGTACTCGATCGCCGAATACGTTTTCTTGTACGTAAACAACAAGAGTTAACTAACAAATTAAAAAAAATCCTTGTCTATCGTATTCAATCAAAATATAAAGTATTCACCGTAAATATTTGAACAAACAGGCATTTTACTTCTAATTGCTTGTCTTTGAGAGTTAAAAACAGGAACCAGAAGGAAGAAAAGATTTTACTGCAATGAAGTTTACAAGGCATGCATTTAGTCATGTTTTGTAATTCCGAATGCCAAATATCTGGAAAATGTTCTAATAAGTTAAATGAAGGAAACAAAATATTCTATCCTTTAAAATATTATTCAGAATCTATTGACGAAATTGGAAAGTGACATCACATTACTATCTGGAAAAGCTGCCTAACTAATAAGTTAATTTGGGGCTATCCAAAGCAGCTCGAAATCTTTAATCGTCCCTGAAATCAAGGGCAATGAAAACAAATGTTATGCTTTTTCAAATACTTATTAGTATTGATATGTAAATAGATAAATACACAGAGAGACAGACATAGTCTAAAGATGGAAAAAGTATTCATTTCGACAATGAACATTCATTTTTCAACAAAATCTCCTATTTTATTGTACTTGACCCAATGCTTTTCCATTAATCTTACGGACAAAACATTATGCAGTTAAATTTCAGCTAATTTCAGCAACTAACATTATTGATATAAACTTTTCTCTTGTTGAGATCATCAGTTATTTACCATGTAACTATATATATATATATATATATATATATATATATATATATATATATATATATATATATATATATATAGTAATTAGCTACTACTGCACCAGCAGATAGTATAGTGATGAATTCCTTCAATTTCATCGGTTTTTCTCTCCGTTCATGATAATGGCATGCCAGTGACTAGACATTTAGTCTACCTACCTATTGATGAGAGAGATTGCAGGGAGAAATAAATCAATGTTTCTTGCAAAGGAAAAGAATGCAGAGAGAGAAAATAGACCATAGGCAGGCAAAATTTGGAATCCATTGGCCCCAACACAACATATATATATATATTTATATATATATATATATATATATATATATATATATATATATATATATATATATATATATGTATATATATATGTATATATATATATGTCGATGAAAGTGACATTTGGTAGATGTAGACAAAAAACAAAAGAAAGCAGGTGTTACATTCCGAAAATTGTTATTATCACGCAGGCATTTTCGGTGACATTTCGACGGGTGCCAGCCATGTTTTTCTAAGGAAAACTTGGTGCAGAGAAATGTCTGAAGTTGAGAAAAGAAATAATGATGGTTCTGTGTTGTTTGGTTGTTTTTTATGAGTATATATATATATATATATATATATATATATATATATATATATATATATATATATATATATATATATATATATCCTCTTCCATGGTGATACAAGGTCTACCGAGTAACCTTCCATGCCGAAACTGAACGCTGATCAAAAGTAGCAGTGAAAATGCAGCGTCGTAGGCACTGGACAGAATTTCTCCTGTAACCGTTACCGAAAGGCATGAACACCCCTCATAGGCATGCGTGGTCACCAGAGGGCCTGCAACTGACATGTTCAACCCGCCCAAATATTTGTTTGCAAAGCCACGTCACATACACACGCACACACACACACACATATATATATATATATACTCATACACACACTCACACGCACACATATATATATATATACACGCATACACTCACACGCACGCACACACACACACACATATATATATATATATATGTGTGTGTGTGTGTGTGTGTGTGTGTGTGTGCGCTTAAAATTTGGAAGAGACACACGACACGATTAAATCTCAACCTTGAGAATTCGAAATTCATTGCAATGACAACATAAAACTATTTTCAAACTAAATCAGAAACGTTCGATGATTTAAGAATAAGTTTGTCATTCTCATGACGATATCATTCGTCATTCTTTCATGAGCAAAATCAAAATAATAAAATCTATTCCGGTTAATTATCAATTTAGGTTAATTATCAACTTTTGGTCTGACAGATATTTTACAAGTAATTAGATTAAGACTAAAAATTATCCGCCATTCTTTATTGATAGTATAACCAAGAAACATGTGTCGGTGGTTTCTTTCTAAAAAAGTTTTTAACATATTTTACTCTATGTTTTATGATTGATATATAGAGCACTTTTATGAAAATAGTTATATCAAACTTTCAACTGTTCTACTTTCTTATCGAAATCATTTTCATATATAGTTGTATTTCTTATATTATACACACACACACACACACACAGAGTCATATATATATATATATATATATATATATATATATATATATATATATATATATATATATATATATGTACATATGTGCATGTGTTTGTGCATGTGTGTGCGCGTGCATGTGCCCGCTTGTGTGTGTGTGTGTAGGTGTGCGTGTGTATATATGAGCTTGCGTTTATAAACCTTTATACTTAAACCTTAAATTCATTTTTAAATTTATTTACATTCTTATTTACTGAAGGCTTACCCGGAGCTCACGATTTATTGGTTTTGTAGTGAGTGTGGCCCCTCACTGTGCGTTCGAGCACTGTGGGCTTGTGCCAGAACTGAATGAATTATACCAAGACTGACGACAGGCTACAATACCCGGGAAGGCAGTATGATTCGAACTCACTTGCAATAATAATGAGAATAATTTATTTATTGATCAATATGGAAGAAAAGGGTGGTGCTGAAATAAATCTGTACAATTTTTATCGGTTGAGCTATGACCCGAACCCCGAGACATTAATGAATCTGGGTCCAAAGAATTGGCGTGAATAAGCGTTGACAATAATAGCAACACGCACATAATTAATTATTCAATGATTTAGGCTTAATTTGAATTACAATTAATAGCTCCCCTTTGTCTTGGCTTAGCAGGTTTCACACTCTTAGCATTCGGTGTTAATAATGATTAAGTCAATCGGTTAGAATGAACTTGTGACGAATCGTTAAAACCCTACGCGAAACCCTGCTTGTATAGCCTACGGCGGGGATATCGTTAATTTTGGCTATCGTGGATGGAACAGACCATAAAGATAGAAAGAAGGAAAGGAAAGTGAGGCATTAGTTGGCTGAACTCAGATAAAAGAAGACCACGAGGTACTAGTAAAAATAGGCGTTGATCAGAGAGAAATTATATAGGCACAAGGTGGGAGGAGAGTTTGTGATGAAAGGATAGGTTGGTATTTGAGAAAGAAGAAGAAAAAGAGAAGATGAAGAGAGAGAAAAGAGAGAGAGAGAGAGAGACACACACACACACACACACACACACACACACACACGCACACTCTCTTGGTAAAGGGAGAGGTGACGAAAAGGAGAATAGTAAAGAGTCCGAAGCAGTGAAAAAGAAAAGAAAAGAGAAGAGACAATTGATAACGAGGGAGAAGATCTGACAGAAAGAAGATGAGGAAATAGTCTTGGGGAAGGGAAAAGAAAGATAGGGGAGGTTTCTATAGGAACGCTCCAATTTCAGACTGCAGGGGGAACTATGTTATACTCCTAATGTAAATTCTTTCTAGGATTGTGGATCAAGTGGCAGAAAATATTCTAAATATTGCTGTCAATGCATTTATCATCAATCAGTCTTTCAACGTCCGTCGTTGGAAATACATCCTCCCCATGATTTGCCACACACTCTATCGTGGGCGTCGCAGATCCAATACTTTCTGAATTTGTATAGTTCGTCTCTCCATCTTGTATTCTACCGGCCTCGGTTACGCATGTGATCTCTGGGGATCCATATTGCACGTCTTTATATCCATCGGTTGTCTGCCATTCTTGCAAAACGACCAGCCCATCGCTATTTAAGTTTTCTAACAGTTTCTATGGTGTCTCACATTCCTGTTTTCACCCTGATAAACTGTGCTATCTTGAGATCTCTCCATGTGGGGTTGAGCATGATTCTCTCGTGTGCACGTTGCATGGTTTTCAGTCTGCAGGTCTGTCTCTTGGTTAGGTACCATGTTTCAGCTCTATAGATTACTATTGGGAGGATGCATTGGCTGTATAACCTTCTTCTCAGAACTAATGGGATTTTCTTGATTATGATAAGTTTCAATACTTCCTTGGATTCCCAACTCTTCTCGTTTTTACTGCTAAACTGTTCCAGAGAGTTAATTATCAAAGTTTTATGGTCAATGTTTCAACACTCTCTCCCAGATTTCAATTACTCTTCAGATCTTATTCCCTGTCACCATGAAGGGACTCTCGGGTCGTTTTGAACACTGCTGTTATTATAAAAACCCTAGTTTACCTGCATCGATGGATGCACATAGCATTTCATGCACGTCCAGTGAGCCTGGAGATTAGCATTCTAATAACCACAAACAAGACTTCACTTTTTGCTTTTGTTTTGTTCTGTTTTTATCATTTTTTCCATCATTTTTATAAAGCCTGCAGAACATGAAAGGAATTCTATTTTACTACTTCAATTGCATGAAGGAAATTCTATTTTACCACGACTGTTGCATCCCTCATCGTTACAGAAGACATCTGCACATTGCTTATCATTATATGCGTGGATTTATAATCTAAGCTGAGTGAAAATCAATAATTATGTGCATGACTGTCATCTTCATATTTCATATAAATATATTTTTTATGGTCAAGTCCAGAAAATTGATGAAGCCCAGCACATTCTTTCAGATTCATTCTGTGTTCATTTGGACGGCAACATCTATTATCTAACAAGCTGTCTTTCTTTGTTTACGATTATTAGATCCGGCCTCTTGACCTGATTTATTTGATTTGTTTGAATTTTGAAGTTCTCCTAAACTTACTTCTTCTGTTCTTCAGGAAAAGTTTTACTTAGTGTTAAAACAACTTTCTTGCCGGTTTCAGTCAAATGAATCAACACTTCTACCCAGTCATATATAATCTTTGTATCCTTTCTTAGCTCATTACTTTAATCACTAATTACATGTTCGGAACTTTAACGTCGGTCTCAACTGAGGGAATATTTTTGTTGCATCGTTTCCATTCCTACTTTGATGTAGTTCACTTTTATACAACTGATCTGCGTAACTCAAAATCATGGTTCTGTTTCTTTCTTCAATTTACCTTTGCAAAACCTTGTAAAGCTCTTTTCTGCCATCCATTATTTTTTCTTGTTTCTTGAATTTGCATCAATATCATTTTTGTTCCTAAGTTTATTCACATATCATATCTAATCATTACTTTCTTATATATCAATTTTTAACAAATTTCGTTTATGCTTCAGCATGAAACCATAAAATATATACTTTTAAACTTGTACCTATTTGATCTGTTCAAGTTTAGATCTGTCAATCGCCAACTCACACAAAAAAAAAATGCAGGTGAATAGAATTTCTTTTATACGATTATGTAATAAACTGTAGCAGTTTACCGACCAGTAATGATTTTTTATAATAAAGCGGAACGTAAAACAATGTATTTTCAATATAATTTGTACAGGATAAATTACATTTAAGTAAATGGAAATTATTTGTCTTGGCTTATGTTTTATGATTGGTGATGACAAAAATGATTCATTTTTAATCTGTATACTAAAATAGATAATATATATCAAAATTTTCTCCATTGTTCTTCGATTCGGCTTCAAACCTCGGTTCGGTTTTTACATATCTGAGTTGGTGTATAAACCACCGATTTACAGTGCGAAGTCCACTTTAAAATAGAATAATTCTCAGATCCACAAACTAAAAGCGACAGACCCAAAACGTGCGGGATAACTGATGTTACCGTACCGTAGGACTTACCGGACAACAGAGAGGTGAAAAATATATTTTGTACATACAGCACTATTTTAGATGAATACCAAAAGGCAAAAGTTATCAAGCCAGTTTTTGCAAACTACTTTCTAAGCTTAGTATTGATAACTCTATCCTTACAGGTACCTTGCGTCACCCAAAGCTGTGCTTGGTACGTGACTATTATACTACATATACAATAAGTATTACATACTGCAATGTATACATTATTTGGCTGTAAATCATACTATATCATTTTTAAAAATCATTTTCACCTATTTTTGTTGCAATTGTTAGAGATATTCTGATGGGTTTCAAGATGAATTTTTGAAAGACCTTTAAGAAAACAAGATAAAACTTGAAAAAGCAGAAATCAAAAAAATCAAAACGGTCACATGAGTTGGTCACGTGTTTAGTTTTCATTTCCGTTTTCGTGTCTTAAGCCGAGAAACATATGTCTTACATCAGACATGTTTTCCTTCATTAGATTCTTCCATGTTTGGCTGGAGTAGCCTTGTAGCCAATCAGAACTCATATAAGTCCAATACGTGTTTTTTTTCCTTTGCAATGACAAAACTGCATCTAAGCCTAAAATACAGAGAACAACAAAGGTTTTTTTCCCCTTCTCTCTATCTTTCTATCTTCCTTTCCCGTCTTTCTTTCATCGCGTGCGTAAATTTCATCGTTTTTTTTTGTGTGTGTGTGTGCACGCATATAGATATAAGGATGTCAATGGTTAAATCAGGCAACGCTATCACCCTCAAAAACAATATCTTGTAAGATGAACACGCGAGCTTTTTCTCTTGGTGTAAGTTTTTTCTGTTACAGACATATGAATGCGTGACCTTCCTTCTACAGAGCAAGGTTTGCAAAGTAGTCTAAAAGTACAGCGTCTGTCCGTTTGGTCCTCTGAGATTGTCTCACTTTCGTTTCTAGTACGAAGTTTAAGCTTAATAATTAGGGATACCACCGTCTCTCCACAAGATCGAAACGTAACACAGTCAATATTTACCGTGGATAGAAACACACGCTGTCATAAGTATCTATCTATCTGGTCGTTCGTATGGATGTTGAAATAAGTATTGCAAATAGTCTAAACTACTAGCCTGCAAACCACACCAATCACAGCTCAGGAAGGGATTTTATGGGTTACTAACAATGGAGTGACGAAATGAACGAATGACATAACAAAAGAGTTATATATTTGTAATAGATTTGAAAAGAGTGACAGGAATATTATTGTAACAAACTGACAAAGTAAAACGCTTCTGGAAAATTTTGTTACTACATACCGGGAATCGAAGCTCAGACTGCCTGACTCTATAAGTAAGTAACTGTACCCCTTATCCCTAACCGATCTCTTTATTATGTCATCTTTTTGGTATGGTGATTTACATCACTTTTTTGATACAGTATTTAAATCACTCTTTTTTATGTCAATCCGTTGAGCGGAACCAGAATGTCAAATAAATCGATCTGACCTTATCCTGGCACAAGGACATAACAGTGGGGTGCTCAGTGGAGATCTGTCAGTGTGACAAGCTTTTTTGTATTTAGTTATCTCAAATAAATTTTGTTCGATTCCTAATTGTATCAAAAACTGACATAATTTTTTTTTTGCATTCAATTCGAATAGAATACACACTAGATAACCGTGAAGATCTCTCTCTCTCTTTTCTCTCTCAATGTATATCTATATTTATATATATATTCTTAAAAAAAGCTTTGAAACTTTAAACATAGAACTCACTAAAATCTTTTATGTCACTTATTCCCCAATATTATTTATTTATATAAATTCTTTTAACGTTTTACACATACTTTTTGTATTATGGTACTATGTGTATTTGAAATATATATATATATATATATATATATATATATATATATATATATATATATATATATATATAATTCAAATATAAGATAAAATTTCAAATAGAATTCAAAGTAATATAACACATTTAATATATATATATATATATATATATATATATATATATATATATATCATAAATGTGTTATATTACTATAAAAATCTATTTGAAATTATCTCCATTTATTACACTGTGAATGTATCATTTGATCTATACATTAATGATTGAAGAGAGTGGGGTTCCTGCAGTAATATTATCTGCGACTGATAAGGTAGCTGCTTCAATGTAGCATTGTTTTCACCCTTGAGCTAAACAGCTCTCAGTAATGCAAAGGCACAAATAACTTAAAATCGTTAGAGAGAGAGATAGATAGAGAGAGAGAGATTGATATATATATATATATATATATATATATGTCACTACAGTTGGGTCGAACTATCCTTCTACAATCGGCACTGAAAGTGATTATTGCAACATATGTATTGCATATACAATAAATGAGAAATGTATATTTTCCAGAATGAATGGATTTATTTATCAGAACGGAATAAGACACTGCCTATTTGTCACCTAAATTTTCTTAGATATGTAAGGATTGTCAGTCAGTGTTCAACGAGCCCCTGCTGAAAACCCAACCCCCATCCAGGACGGGTCATAGGCCATAACCAGCTGCCACTGTCAGTGCAGACCTCTGTCTTGTCCTCTTGTCCCATCTCATATCTCAATCTAATATCTGGCCATCTCTCACCGTTTTTATAATCGCTCGGGTATCGTTCGACCAACCTTTTCACACCATCTGTTATCTATTTTTTTTTTGCTATGTGTCCTGCTCACGTCCATTTTGGTCGCTTAATCACTTCTATGATATCTTTTACCTTGACTTGCACTCCGATTATTCATATACTGAATTTAGCTTTGTCTGCCAGAAAACCTCAGCAATGCGACATCTGGTCTATTCAATCCATACCTCGTTCTCCACTACTGTGGCTTCGTACCAGAGTAAGATAAACTTGGTAAATAACTACATATGAATTCAATCGCCGACACATCTATCTATCTATTTATTTATCAATGTTCATAGTATAAGGTGCCTCCAAATCAATAATAGTTTAAAATTTCAAAGTCAAATGAAACTCACCACCAAAGTCAATAAATGAACAACTGTAGCGTCAAAATTTGAAGTCATGTAAAAAATTTCCATCGAATAATGAATATGGTCAGTAATATTTCTATCCATCACATCACTGGTGTTTTTCATTGGAAAACGTATAGAATAGAGTAAAAACCATTTAGAAGCCCCCAAAGAGGTCAAGAGAGCTCTTTTTTTTCCAAAATGAAAAAATAAATCATTTTCAGAAGAAATGTAGTGGAGTACTGACGCCAATTTTCAAGACCGTAGAGAAAACGGTATGGCCAGGAGTTCTTGAACACACAGTCATATGCACAGACGTATAAACACATAAGCACATGAACGTATAAAAGATGATAGATCCCCATCGCTATTTTTGATGGCTTTCGAAAAAGATTCTTCATTAATATTAGATTGTTTCAAAACATTAAAAACTCCTCCGAGATACGGATGCACACACACACACACACACACACACACACACACATATATATATATATATATATATATATATATATATATATATATATATATATATATTATTAATCGTGTGAAATAGCATGACCATTACCAGCACAGGTACGGATAATCCATAAGATGGGTCCAATAGGAGTAATCGATAAGTAAGAAACAAAGATAAGCCACACTAATTAAGGATTACTTCACATTTAATAACTTAGATATTTAGTGAAAAGTTTTTGTGTTCCCACTTGTATTTTGCTGCTCTTACATGTATATATATATGATCTTAAATTGCTTTATATTATAGTGTTCGATTCATGCAGCAACCCCAAATCGTTCATTCTATTTATGTTGTCTGAGCCAAATGACACATTCGATCTTCAATAACGGCAGATCATTTCAAAATGAGTTTCAATAAAATATAATGCAATTTATAATCATTTCTGGTAGATCATATATCCATTCCTTACTTACATAATTGTCTGCGTTGAAAGAAACAAATGGAGCTAATAAAGACAGTAGATAAACAAAATAAAAATTTGGAGTTAAAGCAGTCATTTGGGCCTTTGCATCACCGGCAGCTGTTTAGCAAAATGGTATGAGCAACGCTACGTTAAATCAGCTGCCCTATAGGTCGCAGGGTGGATTTCTGCAACAGCAGCCCCCTTTTCTTTAATTGTTTATTATATCCATGCTGTCCAAGCCAAATGATACATTCACCGTGTAATAAATGGGGATCATTTCAAATAGGGTTTCAGTATAATATAACGCAATTTATAATAATTTCTGTCGAATCATGCATCCATGTCTTTTCTATTCTTATCTTTTATATATATATATATATATATATATATATATATATATATATATATATATATATATATATATATATCCCGATTCAATGAAAACTTCTAGGTCAATATATATATATATATATATATATATATATATATATATATATATATATATATATATATATATATATATATATATATATATATATGATAGATCTTAGTTCTGCACATTTATATTTCTTTATTCAGTCTTGTTAATTCATTTTTGATCACACACACGTGATTCAATTGCATTAAGATATCACATAACGTGAAATAAATTTTTGTATTTTCATTTTGGTAGTTCCATAAGAATTCATCTTTAGTAGACAACTATGAAATTTAGCAGTCGATATCATTGGATATCAATGTTTATCAGAAGCAATATCACATGCTATTTCCCCACCATATCGCATTAGAGATGTGCGTTCAATGTGTACGTTTGAATGTATAAGAACGGGTGGATTGGCTTTTATAGAAGCACACACACATATGAACACAAAAATACTTTCCTCTCTCTCTCTCTCTCTCTCTCCCCTCTTATATATCTATATCTATATATAATTGTGTGTATACGCTGCATGGACGTTGTTTTGCGTTTGTGCCCCCATAATGGTTAAGTGTATATTCAGTGGAGAGTAAATAAGCGAGATCGCGTAATACATTTGATTGGGAAAAGATTATAGGGATGAGGCAGTGGATTTTGGAAGCGGTGGTAAGATGGAGGTTCACACCGTCTGTCATGATTCAGACGGGGGGAGGGGCACAAATAACGCATCCACGGGCCGACGAGAGAAATATACCAGAGTAATCAATATGAAGAGACGAACTCACAAAGTAGAACACGAAAGAGAAGAATATCGAACGAATAGAGAGAGAGAGAGAGAGACAGACAGACAGACAGAGACAGAGACAGACAGAGATAGAGACAGAGAGATAGAGAGAGACAGAGACAGAGACAGAGACAGGGGTGGAAAGAGAGGGGGCAGGGGTTGAATTAAGAGAGAAAAACGAGAAAAGGGACAGCTGTTATAAAAGAGAGGAACAAAATACTAATGAATGAAAGAAGAATAAATAAAATCGTGATAAAATGTAAATTGGATACAGACAGGCATTAAAGGAAGTGGGAATGAGAATCGAATGAAGAAGTGGAGAGAAAAAAGAAGCAGTTAAAGATCTAAAGAAGGAGAAAAAAAAGAAAGAATGTAGAGGTATGTGAAATTTTAGAACGATGTTGAAACCAACACAGAATGTCAAAATGAATGAAAGTACAAATGAAAGACTAGAAAGAAGAAAAAAAAAACGATAGAAAAAAACAACAACAAACTAAATGATAATGAATGAAAATTGAAGAAATAACATGAAACTGAAAGAAGAAGAAGAAAAAAGAAAGAATTTAGACCTTTTTCCATTTCGTGGACCGATTTTAGAACTCGAAGAGTATGGTTCAGAGAAAGACAAAACAAAGGCCGAAAGAGAAAGACAGAACGAAGACCAAAAGAAAAAGGAAAAAAAGGGAAAGAGATACTGTGAAATAAAACTGAAAACGGTATCAGAAGAATTAAAGAAAGAAAAAGAAGATGGAAAGAAAATATTTCCCTGCCGAAACTAAAAATGGACCAATGAGGAGCCGCGTTGGAATTAGTTACGATGGATCGGCGTGTGTGACGAATCGGACAAGCGGCATAATTTGATCCCGGACCGAATTATCGACCCACGCTTAGTTCCGACAGACGGGGAATCGGTTCGGGGGAGAGGCTGGCTTAAAACTTCATTTAAGTTTGTCAACAACTAATCCATCCCTGGATTTTTCTCAGCGACTAGATGGAAGCGTTGAGTCAAGGTTTATTTTTTCGGAAATGATGGTTGAAAAAGAAGGTGGAAAGAGAAGAAAAAGTATCTCAGGTCCGCCCTTAGGGCTCCTGGTTCTCTGGCAAACTGAACTCGGGCGCCCGTTCAGAGGATTATCTTATGTATTTATTTATGTTTTCACTATGAGAAAAATGAATATATATAGAAATAAAAATTCATCACAATAATCTGGTAAATTTCCATTTGTCAATTATTCCTCTTGGTTTTCGTCCGGTAAGTATTTAACTGTGGGATATTCCAGAAAGATCTGAGTACATACCAGGTGATTTTCTTATTTTAAATGTTTTTTTTCTATTCTGTTTATTCATTCTCCCGTTTATACTTAGGAAGTCATAGTGTCTTAGACCTTATAACATTTGGCCCTCAGCGACTGGGTGTGTAGCCGGTACGCCAAGCCAGCCCTTTCGGCAGTCCTAGCCCTAGTTCAAACAAGGGTTAAAATGTCTCAGAACAGATTTGAAGCAAATTTTATACTTCGTTGATAATTTATAAACTTTTCAGAATTAAAAGAGAAACAGATATTTTTTTAAAGCCATAGGAAAATGAAATTTCGTCTGGGATCGTATTGAGAAAAATAGATATAAAAACAAAACAAAACAAAAAAACAATAAAAACAACAAAAAATACCGGAGAGATGTTGCTCTAAAAATTAAAGCCCCTTAAGTAAAGGCATTTTCTACGTATTTTCGATTAATACTTTTTTGGTTTATCTATTAGCCCTGAGGACGCCTACGGTTTATAGCTGACTCGGAATACTGGGATAATACGAAAGAAAAAAATGTATCCGATTAATTCATAAAAATATAGACAGGAAAAGCTATTTCATTTACGGGGAAATTATCTATGGATTTTAATGACGTAATACAATATCTCTCAGCATTTTTCTGTCTTTCTTTATCTGATGGTTATGTGAATGCTTATATAGATATATAAACACATATACAAACGTACTAGCAGAAGTACCCAGCTTAGCCAAGGAAACATTCACTTAGTAATGTGAATTCCATGAGAATAACTGCTGACAAGCAATTAAGAAAATAATGATATTTTTCCTCGTAAAAATTCATAAAACATAAATGAACAAGCATCTATAATGTAATAAAATATTATGCCAAAAATTTAACAGGAAAAGACTTACCCAAGAAATATTGTACTATTTTACATAATTATATTAATCAAGAATTTTCAAAGTTCTATCGTATTCTTTATTCTCCTTCATTTCTCTCCTAAAGACATAAGTGCTGAGTGAACGTAAATTGTTTCAGTCAGAGTTTGAACTCGGCCCGCCTCTTCCGATTCCCATGCTGCTATACACTTAGTAAATAGAACTTCCTTCTATCTTCTTTTTTTTTAGAAGTAAATAAATGTTTATATTCAATTTATGCAGCGTCGTGTGGAAAGAGCAGATTCGATCATAAATTGACTTGTAGCGGCGTGTAGTGACATCAGAGGTCAGTGTGACCTATCCCATGTTCATGCTCGAGTCAAGTTATCCTTACAGACTAATCTGAATTTGCTTAGCTTGTCTCTCCATCTAATACTCTGCCAGCTCTAGTTTCTTATGTGATCTCTGGAGATCCATGTCGTGAGTCGCAATGTCCATCGATTGTCCACCATTCGTGCAACATGGCCAGCCCATTACCATTTGAGATTTTTTATGGATTCTGATATCCCTGACTCACGTTTTCTTCCTAATATATTTTGTTGTCTTGTAGTTACTCAATGTGAGGTTGAGGATGATTCTTTCTTGCGCATGGTTTTCAATGTGCAGGTCTGTCTCTTGATTCGGTTCCATGTTCCAGTGACTACTGGGAAGATGCATTGGTTATACATAGACTTGAAACCAGGAGAAAGCTATGGTGACTATTTTAGTTGATGGTTTATAATATATAGTCATAATGGATGAATTCGAAAACATCTTTACATATTGCAGAAGTTCAAGAGATTTTCTAATGATATATCATACTCAGAAAACACGCATAAAATGTGAAAACACGAACATTTATCTATACTGATATACATCACTGTGGAATTGGAAGCATATATTTTTAATGACAGAGAGAGGATACTTTCTATCGCAATGTCAAAAAATTTAATTAGTTTAAGAAGAATATATATGTGTGTATGGATGTGCGTGTGTATGTGCGTGTTTGCGTGTGTGCATGCGTGCGTGCATCTATCTGTACCCAGATAGATTGATAAGTCTGTAGCATATATATTTGTGTTTATGTATGTGTGCATGTGTGTGTACTTATGTAGATCAATGTTCGTATATATATATATATATATATATATATATATATATATATATATATATATATACATATATATATGCGTATCTGTCTATGTCTAGGTAGATCAATATCTCCGTAGCCTTAAGATGAAAACAAATGATATTCATTTACCACGACGAAGATGAGCAGTAAATGAGGAGAGAAAATTCAGAAGGGAAGAAAAAAGGAAAAAAAAGAAAAGATTGAATGAGAGAAATGAAACTGAAAGTTGAAGAATGAAAACGAAAGGTTGTAGGAGGACAAATAAGTCAGGATTGTGCAGAACAGATAACAATGCAGGAGGGGGAGAGCCAACGTGTGAGAAAGCAGATACAGTCAAGCATTGAAGACACAGAGAGAGAAAGAAAGAGAGAGGTAGAGAAGAGGGAAGTAATGAATGAAGGGGGTCCAAACGACAGGAATGGGAATTTGCAGAGAGAGAGAGAGAGAGAGAGAGAGAGAGAGAGAGAGAGAGAGAGAGAGAGAGAGAGAGAGAGATGATAACGAGAAAGAAGAAGAAAGAGAATGGCTGAACTTGAGACCAATCGAGGCAGAGAGTGTTTATATATTTGTACGTGGGTATGTGTGCTCATGCATGTGTATGCATGAAAGAGAGGAGGAGGAAGAGAAAAATAACATGGTAAAAGACTAACATGCAAGAGAGAGAGAGAGAGAGAGAGAGAGATGGAGAGAGAGAGAGATGGAGAGAGAGAGAGGGGGGGACAAAGACTACAGTAATAAGAAAGAGAGACAGAGATGGACACATTACAAACGATTAAAGACGGACAGAGAAAGATATAACAACATAAGAAACCAACGGGGGTGAGAGAAAATGAGGGATAGTGAGGGAGAGTAACGAATAAGTGAGACGGATCCAAAAAGTGAATAGTAGAGAGAGAGAGAGAGAGGGGGGGATGATTGGGATACAGAAGGAGAGGAACGAGGACAAGATGAAGAAGAAAAGGTATAGAGAGAGAGAGTAGATAAAAAGGACGACAAAAAGACATATATAACGTATCTACAGAGTGAAAGAGAGAGGGAGGGGAAATAGAAATAGTTAGTGATAGGAGAGTTAGAGAGTAAGGAGGATTCAGAGATCAATGAAGACGTAGATAACGCCATTCAACGACAAAAGTGAGAGAAAGAGGAACGAAACGATCGATTGAGAGAAAGAAAGAGGGCAAGAGCAAAAACGAAAGTGAGAAAATATATAGAATGATAAAGAGTAACGAGAGAAAGAGAGATAAGACGAAAACAAAACGGCAAGCACAGAGAGAGAGAGAGAGACCAACAATAAAACAAGATAGAGATGAGTGATAGAGATATAATATAAGAGAATATCTATCAATCTATCCATCTATTTATCTATCAATCCAGCAATGTATTCGAAAGGAAAAAGATATTGAGGAAAGAGATAGAGAGACCAAAAGGCGTGAGTCGAGTCGATTGGATTGAATGCTAGCCTTGTACAAAGAAAAAAACACTTTCTTTTTTTCTATCTCTGTTTCTCCTCTGTCTCTGTCTCTCTCTCTCTCTCTCACACACACACACATACACACACACACACACATCGTACACACAGGCTTATGGTAAATAAAGATTTGAAAAGCAAAATTTTTAAACTTTAAAAGCCGTTCGAAAAGACCAATTCAAATAGAGATTGCCAAGGACTTGTCAAATCTTATGAATCATTTCTCCATTTATGTCAATATGTACTCAGCTGTAATCAGATTAGAGCAACAATAAGTAAACTGACGAAGCTTTTTGAATGTATACATTTAATTCATCAGGGGGACAGGTACTTGAGATGCGATATGATAAGGAGATTGCCACATTGAAAAAAAAAAAAGCAAAAAAAAAAAAAAAGAAGCAAAACAAACCCATACACATCTGGACGTATTATTTAGCATTATATATTTTTTATGAATATAGGGCTTAAAAAGAAAACTATAGAATACACAGATATGGCGTATGCCGTTGAGCAATGCTTAACATGCCAGTCCTTCGCCCACGAAGAGAGTTCGATCCACACAGCATGGTCTACTATCACAGTCTAGTGCCTGGTCAAACAGAGGGTACTATATATATATATATATATATATATATATATATATATATATATATATATATATATATATATATATATATATAATACAATTAATATACCATTTTTGAAGAATCTTCCTAAGAGCTAGTCAAGTTAACATTTCGCTGGTGTAGAGAGTTCACACGCCTCACAAGATGCTCCAATATTATGGCCTAAGCATGGTAAATATGTAGGTATTTATCACACTGGCAAACAATAATGCGCATAAACACGTGCACGTGTGTGTGCACATATGCACGCATATATATATATATATATATATATATATATATATATATATATATATATATATATATATAATGACTTCATGATAATGCAGCTGAGAACTCACCAGCATTGCCTCTTCAATCATTATTACAACTTACCCAGGGTGCCCCAGCAATATCTCATGATGTTTAAATTTCTTGTTGAGTCGGAATGCCAGATCCATACAGATGCTGTCTTCATCCGATCTTGGAGCTCCTTTGTATAAAATCTTTTTTTTTTCTTTCCTGGTGCAGATGAAATAACTACGTATACCACGAACCATGTCATCCTATTTCAATATGAGTATATTCATTATCAAGTCATGCCTTTTGTTTTTTCGTGTAAAAGTCATCGTTCATTCAAATCGGTGAACTCGCACACACATAAATACGCACACATATGCACAAGCACACACATGTATGTATGCGCATGTGTGCATGCAAATGCATCTGCGCGTGCACTCGCGCTTGTGCGCTGGTGTCACTTACCATAAAATGATCGCAGGAAAACTAATCACTGTGTCCTTCGTTAGAGTAGCCATCTTGCAGTCAAGCATTTGCATCCTGTGAACTAAATCGGCACGCAGTGTTAACGTGGCCAGAAAAAGATGATAGGATAGGTGGTGCTGACATCCATATCATTGGAGCTCAACAAAGATTAATTTCCAGATTTGCAGCCATATTGCCGCCAAACAATCTCATCCATGGTGGTAAACTGGTACGTGGGCTGGACATGGACAGAAAAAATGTAAAAAGATAGACGAATGTTTGATATATATATATATATATATATATATATATATATATATATATATATATATATATATATATAAGGGGTTGGATTTATAATCCGATGTTACGATATGAGGTCTGATGGAGACTCGTTTTTATTGAATATTCCATTTTATTCTTAGATGTTTGATTATACTTTTGAATAACAATCTTTTGTTAAAGATACTTTCTATGTGGGTATATGTGAAGTATAATTATATACTTGGTTAAAGATAAGATAAGTGACTAGGTAACCCTTTTTAGACACCAAGAAGACGATAAAAACATCCTAAATAGATTTATTGACACGATAAAGCATGGTCGCTAGATGGCCAGACACACAAGCTTAATTAAAAAGACATATAATGAAAGAAATCTAAAAGGGATTGATAGAAAGGACTGTGCGTAAGTATTTTAGCTGTGGTGTAAGAAAGATAGACACGAAGTTTAGTTGCGTGAGAAACGACAAAGTGGGAAAAAAATAGATCATTTAGTTCCGGTCTTAAGTAAAGGGAGATAACAAGGTAATTTAGTAAAAAAGATGGCGATAGACTCCTGCTTATAAAAAGGATACCGAAGGTTGGTCATCGGAGTGGCAGGCCAGACAAGAATAGTGGAGTAGACAAGAGTTGCAGACCAGACGATAGTAAACTAGAAAAAAAGGGTCGGACGGGCAACGGGCCGTTGGCCCCTAGCCGCTGGCAGTAGACGGACTGATTAACCTCTAACTTTTAATCCTTGTCTCTTGACAAGCTCTCTTTCTCTGTATATGTGAGTGAAGATTTTGTTTGATCTTCAAACGAAGACTATCAATGTAATTCCGGTCGGCCGGAGAAGAAAAATAAGGGTTCGATTTTGAATCCCAGCATAAGTCGTGCGTCTTTTGTTTGTTTGTGAAGCCGCAGTGGACAAAGATGCAAAGAAATCCATTATCTCGTACCGACAGAAATAACTATAAATGCATTATAGATATGATTGTTCTTGTTGAGAAACTGATAGAGCAGATATAGACAATGAATGAACAAAATGAGAATTAGGAGATAGAACAGTTATTTGGGCTGTTTAGCTCAGTGGTAGGAAACAAGTTGTCTTAGGTCGCAAGTTTGATTCATGCTGCGGCCCCATTTTTTTAATAGTTCATTTTATTTACGCTGTCTAGACCAAATGAGACAATCACCATGTAATAACGGGAGATCATTTCAAATAGAGTTTTAATGTAATATAAGGCATATATATATATATATATATATATATACACACACATATATATATATATATATATATATATATATATATATATATATATAATTCTATACATAATGATATTATGCATCCCACACACCTAAAACATACCTACCAGTATTGATCAATGAGTCTGCAGCCTGACACGAGGTTATTAGCGAAATTTGATATGAAACTTTCATTATATAATGTTCAATCTATTCAATTAATATTGAGTTATGTGCAGTGAAAGTTGAATAAAATGAATGTTGAACTACCCGATCTATAAACCCTTTTTATACTTCAATCGGTACACACACACACACAAATGTACATGAGGTTTTTCTCTTTTGAAAACACATGTATTTTTATTTCATTGATATAATTTTTTCCACATATATATATGAAATATGTATTCTATATATGCGTACTACACGTTACGCATACATGTGTACATAAACTCATTTAAATGAATCTTCTCGTGTACGCACACTTTTGTATACGGCTGCACATTTAAACATCTAGACTGATGCATGTTCTAATTCACTCTTTCGTGCACAGGCACAGATGCATACACACGTACAAATATATATATATATATATATATATATATATATATATATGCCGGGATCTTATACACGGATTGATTGAAAAGGATTATTTCAAATGAACAAATGCTGCCGAATGCCGAACAAAAGCTGCTAAAAAGGACAACAGTCGGTTTGAATACTTCCGGATATTTATGGAATAGCTTATCTTTGTCATCAATAATCGACGGAAGAGGAGGAAACACAAGCAAATGGGCAGATAGGAGAGTGAGAGAGAGAGAGAGAGAGAGAGAGAGAGAGAGAGAGAGAGAGAGAGTGAGAGAGAGCCGTCGGCGAGATGCGATCACGTGGCTACCGTTGCCAAGGGAACGAAGCGAACAAAAGACAGAAGGCCGCATTGAAATCCTTGTCCGTTTTAAATCATTATTTTTGCATTTCTTTTTTTAGGGGCGTTTTATGTTAGTTTGTAAATTTCTTTTATTTTTTTGTTTTTTTTTGTTTCACAAATCAAACTTGCTAAACGTGAAAATACTTGAAAAAAAAAATATGGACATATGTATTCAAGACAAGAAGATGGCGTTTTGGAGCGTTCCATTACATGTCTTTCTGTGAGTCTGCATAAGGCGCTGAAAGAATGACTGGATGTGATATGTGTGTACACGCATATGCAGGAGTCACAGAGACTCGCGTACGTAGGTATTTTCCTTTTTTCTACAAATCCTTCTCTGCATCTATCTATCTATTCCACTCTGTTCCAATGTATGTATGTATCAGTCCACTTTGTTCCTATCTATGTATCTATCCATCTAACTATCCAGATTGTCACTATCTCTCTATCAATGTACCTATTCATTTATCTATCCGTCTATCTATCCATCTACTCCAGTCTGTTCCTGTCTATCTATCCAGATTGCATCTATCTATCTATCTATCCAGTTTGTACTTATCTATCTATCTATCTATCCACATTGTTCCTATCCATCTATCTATCTATCTATCTATTCCAGTCTGTTCCTGTCTATGTATCCAGTTTGCATCTATCTATCTATCTATCCAGTTTGTACTTATCTATCTATCTATCTATCCACATTGTTCCTATCCATCTATCTATCTATCTATCTATCCAGTCTGTTCCTATCCGCTTATTTATCTATCCGTCCATCCATTGATCAGTTAAGAATCGATAAAATTCGTTTGCATGAAAATCTCTGACAGAACATGTGTATGAGATTCCACCGTGGATCAAAACTGACAAGGAATAGTAAAGTGCAACCATAATCTATCTATCTATCTACCTATCCATCTATCAATTCAAATATGTATCTGGCATACATTTTGACAGGCAATTGTTATTGGGTTCGATCCTCACTGCATCTCCCACCGTTGATTATCTGTCACAAAACATCTATATTTATAAATGATATTGAAGAAATGGACCCCAATGCAATGACCAGCAAGCTAATCTGACTGGTCTCCGTTGATGGATTCAATCTCCATCAGATCACATACTATTGAAGGAGTGATACCAGACTTTGATGACTTTCTATCATTTATATAATGAAAAATGTATAGTAATCATATGAAAATCAATATTGCAATGGTCATCGAGTTAATCTTTCTGGCTCATCGGATCTCTTATCATAAATAGTTCTGATACCGACTTATGCTGAATTGATATTACTTATATGATGAATAGTATGATATCAAGCCCATAAAAGAAATCAAGCAAAGAATCACTCTAGGATGGCAAGTCTTCCGCAGAGCAAGCTCAACCTCCAGAAACAAGACGATCCCAATGATCCGAAAAAGAAGAGTATACAACCAATGCATTCTCCTGATAGTCACTTATGGAGCTGAAACATGGAAACTAACCCAGAGACACACCAGCAAACCGTGAAGCATGCAACGTGCGCATGAGATATATTAGGATGAAAACGAGGTTCCGAGACGTCATCGAATCCATTAGTGAACTCAAATGGCAATTGGGTGGTCATGTTGCGATAATGACAGACAACCGATGGACATCACGACTCACAACATGGATTCCCAGAGATCACATGCAAAACCAAGGCCGACAAAAAAGGAAATTGAGAGATGAACTCGAAAAATTCAGAAAATTCTGGCTTCGTGACGCCCATGATAGAGAAATGTGGTGGATTCATGGGAAAGTCTTTCTCCAACGACGGACATTAAAAGACTGGTGATGATGATGATGATGATGATAGTGATGATGATGATTTTTCCAAGTTGCTTTTTATAACACTGGACCTTTCCACTCAGAGGTACAATTTTGCTAAAATGAAAACCGATTTGAAGCCATGGACTCTTCAACTGAATCTAATTCACATTTTTCCATCAAAAGATTGTATCATAAAAATTCAAGAATAATTTCACAGGTAACAACCTATCTATCTATCTATCTATCTATCTATCTCTCTCTCTCTCTATATATATATATATATATGTACATATATATATACATAATATAATACAAAACTTAATCATGCTCCTTCTATGTATATATATCTGATGCATACTCAAAGGCACAGGCAAACACAAGCACACACACAAATGCATATACCAGTGTACTCAACAAGTATATGCTTCTTAACAATCATTTTCTATCTATATTTCTAACAATCATGTATATTTAACACATACATACGCATTTATATATATATATATATATATATATATATATATATATATATATATATATATATATATATTCCTAAGCTAAAGATTAGTAGTGTATCAAGTATTGCAAAATAAGTACTTTCGCCATTCAATCAGCCTTAGAACCCCCATCCATCTTTGCTACCACCAGGTCAACAACTCGACGTCTCATCTTTTCAAGATCGTTAAGCAGAGACACTATTCAATCTTGACTCACAAGCGTTTTTCAACAAGTCATATTGCATATTAATCACAAATTCACATTGACACTTGAAACATCTCCTTTTGATGGCGATTTATATCTTGAGATTATTTTTTTCATCCAAGCAATTAAGATCGATATTGACCAGAGATCTTTGTATCAAATTTGACAAGTGTTGTCTGAATTTCTTAGTAGTAGCCCTGCTATTATTCCTCGAGTTATTTAAACAAGTAGCACCATTTTCTTTTTCACGTTTTTAATGTATTGTTTTTGATATATATATATATATATATATATATATATATATATATATATATATATATATATATATATATATATATATATATATATATGTATATATATATAAAATAATGTATCGGTGAGACTAGCATTAATACTTGGCACCTGACCATCCTTTTTTTTATCATTTACAATTCATCCTTATGGAAAACACTTTTAAAATTATCATTATTTATATTATAAACCTACCATCTCTTTAATACTGGGACTGACTCTTGACCTCTGACAATCCTGTTTTCAGATTTGGAATGCTTGGATTAACATCTAGAAAACAATAATTATTGATATCCTATCTCTATTTTCTCCCTAATACTGGCATTGATTCCTAACTACCGACAATCCCCGTTTCTCACTTTTTTTTACAATGTATTTTTATAATGAAGCACTATTACATAATGATAATTATTCACATAACAGCCTACTTCTGTCAGTAACAGTTTCATCAATTACTGACCACTGACAATGATTCTTTCCCTGTTTTTTAAAATGTATTGAAAATGTATTTACGCTGATATTCTTCCTTTTTTTTCCCCTGAAAATGATTGGTTTGTTATTTCAGAAAATTGGTAAAAATAAGCAGCAGAGTTGTGCAAAGACTGCAAATTCAACAAACCCAGATTTGAAAAAAATAAATAAAAAGCCGAAACCTTTTCTGTTTAAACCGGGTTAAAATGCACGTACTGCAGGGATACAAACGCGATTATTTTTTTTCAATGCTGCCAGAATTTAATATGTATTCTTTGCCTTCCGGAATTTTGCTTTGAACACGTTTTGACTCTTACAAAATTAGTGCTCAGCGTTTATTTCGCAGCAAGCCATTACAGAGACAATGTGCCTCCCCTCTCCCTTCCTACACTCAATTCTTCTGTACCTCTCCCTACGGAACCACCGATAACTTAGCTTAACATCACTCCATCACCATTATTTGGGTCTCAAGTTTTCTCTATATATAATCAGTGGTAATTACTTATTGGCTTTACGCCATTTCGATTTATAATTTTTTTCCTATAGAAACGCTTTACTTCTGGCTAGCAAGAAGGAACTATATTCCTGGACACCGAAAAGCTGTTTACCGGTTTGACGCTAAGGGTAATGTCCTTACATGCTCTTTTAGGCTCTTTTTTTATTCTTTAGGGCACCGGCGTAAGGTCTTTCGTAAAACGACGGCGTAAAGGGAACTTCTGTAAAACTGGGGATACCAGCATATTCTATCACTAGAATTCGTGGGAGCTTTTATCCATGTATCTATTAATCTTTGGTCTCCATATTACAGTTTACCAAAACGGCTAGAATATATGAGAGGTTCTATCAAAACGTGCAGATATTTGAACAGCGTGCATGAACAAAATTAAGTAAGGACTTTTTATTGCTACCCTTTTTTTTTATTAGTACCTTTACTGAGTCAGAAGCAGGAAGACATTTGGACAGTTAATGAAGAAGATGCTTTGAAAGATCGAATATGTCTAAAGTGGTTTGCGATGGTTGGTGCTTAAGATTTATCACCAAGCAATTAATCGCGGTCAGGGGAGATCAGTAAAGCTTTATGGCAATCAAATCAAAACATCACTTGGGAATGAACAATATAAAAAGAGATAATCAATATACTAGGGATATTAGAATCAAATGTTGAAGATAGTTTGAACCAGCTCGGCCATCGTTAATCTCGTTGATGAATGACTTGTACAGAAGTTGATTAAGATAGATGCGTGTGTATTTTTGTGTCAGATGTGCTTCTTAAAAACTAAAGAAAATTTCCTGTTTTTTTTAAAACTAATCTTGACGGGTGATGAAAGGTGGATATATTATGACAAGAAACGCAAGAGACGCTCGAGGCAAGCGAAATGAACCATCATTAAGAGTACCAAAGGTTGTTCTTCATTCAAAAGAAATGACGCCGTGTATATCGTCGGATGAGGAAGGATGAGTCCACTGTAATGAGCTCTTCCCAGAAAACCAAACGATTGATTTGAACAAGTACAGCTTGCACCAACTGGAGTCGGCAAACGATGACAAAATACCTGTCTAGGATTAGTCAAGAGAAAGGGCATAATATTCCGCCAGGATAATGTTTGAATGTTATTTCTTCGGTGACCGGGCAAAAAGTTTTTTCTCATCGATTGTACTCATCCCAAATTGTATTTCTAAATTACGATATATTACGCACATCATAGGATTGTGAATAGAAACACAATTTCCTCTGAAGACTACTGAAAGCACATACAGCAGTTATCTGATTAGAAATATAAAACTTCCCAGGAAAATGGAATTGGGAAATCTCTTTAAAGATAGCGAGTGAACGAAACAGTAAGTGTGTTAATCAATAAAGTTAATGCCAAAAATAAAATTTACGACAAAAGCATTAAGGGCAATTGTTTAACAACCATAGCGTCAAAATTTGAAGTCATGTACAAAAAAAGTTCCATCGAAGAATGAATATGGTCGGAATAAATTCCGTTTATGACATCTCTGGTGTTTTCCACGAGGAAGAGTAAAAAAACAAAAATATTTAAATACATTATTAAGACAAGGCCCCCGAAAGAAAAAGAAGCATTTTTCCACCCCCATCCCCCAAACAGAAAAGGTCTAGTGGAGCACTGGTGCCAATGTCAAATCTGTAAACAAAGCTGTATAGCCAGGAGAGCTTGCAGACACAAACAAACACATGGGCATATAAAAAGGATATCTGTGATAGCAACGATTGTTCAATGTATACTTACTGAAGATGAACCGAATTTTACGATTTGAACCTTATGAATACAAACACATGAACAAACAAGAATACCAATACCGGAACATATATAAAAAGGGGAGATAGCCCTTCGCTTACTGAGGTGGCTTCGGTTGTTCAATGTCTTCTTTATAATTTTATACACCAGGTCTTATTAATCATCATTGGATTCAAAGGACCCAAAAGCATATCAACCAACACATTGTAATAAAACGATAATGGCGAGGACACTAAACCGAATAATTTACAGAAATGTCTATTTTATTCGTCGCTGCACAATTCAAAGATGTTTTTTTCAACCTTGTTATTCTTGTGTCTTGCTTCAAAGCTTTCTTGCGCGTTCTTTCATTGTGTCTTTCTTTTATCATTTTTTTCAAAATTCAAATTAGAAACCGTCAACAAAACCTGTCATCTAAACTGCAAACTTAGCTTCATCCATTTTATCAAGTCGGTTCAGATGGCTGGCTGGCTATGTATGTATGTATGCATCATACGTGCAAGTTGCACCGATGGAGCTACAAGACTGAAAATACAAAAGATTACTCCTTATTACGTCCAGAAGACTATGATTTTTTTTGTTGTTTTTTTGAAATTGCCATCCTAAGAAGATTTCAAGTGTGTATGGAAGGGAGGGGGGGGGGTCAATTCGCGGAGGATGTTTAGGCAAAATAAAAGTATCTTCTTTGGCTGTTTATTTTTATCTATTTTTATTTTTTAAAAATCCGGATGTTTTCTGTAATCACCGATCATCAAAAGGTGGAAGAAGTAATTTATTCGTCGATCACTGCTTTTCCCTACCTTTAGTTGATCACCCCCAGTACGGTGTGCTGCCAAGAGATTTTGGTCAAGTGATGGTTTCTATTGAGTGTCCTATCAGATCTGTCTCTATCTCATTTATTTATTCCGCTTCTTCTTTCTTTTTTCCTTCCTTTGTAGTTCATCCTTTCTCTGTGCCTTTCATTGTCATTTGTTGGTCGTAATTTTTCTTTCCCTCGAGCCCCTTCCACTTGATCCTCTCCACTGCTGTCAAGTAGGCCAGAGCCTCATGTAATTCTTCGCCCTGTCGTCACGAGATCTTCAACGACATTGTTTAACGAGGTTTCCAACGCCAACCCGGATGGAGATATACGAGTGGTCCGACGGTTTTAAAAACTGAAATCTCTACATCAAATTATCTTTTAAATTCAAAAGCATATATATATATATATATATATATATATATATATATATATATATATGAAAGGTGGATATATTACATATTATATATATATATGTGTGTGTGTGTACATATATATGTGTGTATGTGTGTGTTACATCACATTATATATATATATATATATATATATATATATATATATATATATATATATATATATATATATATATCCACTGTAAGCTTATGCAATGCTCTTCCACAGGAATAGCGCACTCTAGTGGATGAGGGATTTCTGTGTAAACAAACATATTGCTTAAATTCAGCCTTACTGTCCAGTTTTGTAGTCCAGAGGTAGGATATCGGCCTTCGGGTCTGAAGTGAAGGTTTCAATTCTACCTCACGATACTGGATGGGATAATGGAAAGTCTATAGCCAGACTGGAGAGATGTAATACATCAAAACAGCTGTCCGTGGAAGACACAATAATTAATGCTCCTCTATTCAGGGTTGAGCACTCTTTAAAAGAGGTAACTCATCCATTGTAAGCTTATGCTTAGAGCACTCTGTTGATGGCGCAATACTATTAATATATATATTATAAATTATTATTATAATCAACGCTCCCTTCTTCAAGGTTGAGTAGGGCACCCGTCTATTACTGCTATATGCAATGTTCTCCCAACTCTGGAATAGCAAAGGTAGACAGGGAATTATGCGTAAGTGACTATACATTGCTTAGTTCGATCCCACTGACCGTCCAGTTCCACGTAGTGCAGATGTGAAATGTCTGACTCTAGGTGTAGATGCTCTAGACTGTCTTAGCTCTTTCTTGAGTTTCCAACAATTTTGGTACGGTTCAAAATGCACTAATTGTTAGGGGTATGACTGTAACCTCAATACTACAAGTATTTTTTTCCAATTTTTCAGTTCATCCTGTCTTCGCCCCTTGGTTTGCTGGTTCACCCACTACAAACAAACAGGTCTTCTTTTCTTTGTTCATGACAATTAAATCGTGGCCTTTTGCTTGAATGTGGTGATCAATTTGATGTCAAAGTCCCAGAGTATTAGAAAGCCGAAACCAAAACTGTAACAAAAAATGTCAAAATAGGTTACTTCAGTTTTCAGGTGGGTATGGCTGGCTGGCTATATATTTATCACGTGGACAGGCTATACCAATAGAGCTAGAGGATTGAAAATTTAAACATGTACTCCTGATTATGTCTGCAAAAGCTTTTTTTCAAATCCCCTACATAGTTTTCTATTGGTGGTGATCAATTTGCCATGTACTTTTATGCTAAATTGGTCCTTAGTTTTGCCCGCTAGTTTTTTTATTAAGAAGTGAGGGAAATAATTTATTCATTGATCATCCCTTTTCAAATATTTTAATTGATCACTCCTAGTTCGACACGCAACCAGAGGACTCTGGTGACTTGACAGCTTCTATTGAAAGACTAACCAGACCTGTTGTTTTCTTTTTTTATTCTTCCAAGGCGGATAAGTTCCTGATAACATTCCCAGCATAAATGGGAGAATCCATCTTCAATATTTTTTTTTTGTTTTTTTTTTTTCATGAAATTTATTCTTTTTGTCTTTCCTTCGTGTCAATGTTCGCTGGATTCCTAGTGTCAATTCATCTTATCCACTGATAGGCTAACAACCTTCCATTTGATCAGATCCGCCATTTGTATACTCAGAGCAATAAGAACGAAAGACCTCCTTCCAGAGAATGAAAGACCCCCTTCCCGTCGTTCTGTTCCCCTGATAGTGCATGCAGATTCAAAAAAGCGTAATCCACAGAGCCTGCTTGGAAAGAATATGGACGGAAAGATAGACGTACATTAATATGCAAACAAAAATGATTTCAAGTAAATCGATATAAACACGGGCCGAAGAAAAATAAAAACAATCGTTTCTCTTGATTGTTTAGCTACAATAATACATAGAGCGCTGTATACACCAGCCCCTTCAACGATCGTTCCAGTTTACATCAGTAAAGCGATGAGGTATAGTTTGTAATTCAAAGGAAAATCACGATTGCCAAGAGTTTTGGAGCAGAAGACAAAGAAGTAAATATGAATTACGAGTAATCGGATCTGAGATTAAACGAGTAAATCACTTTGTACGGACTGTAACAGAAAACAGTACATTTTCCTCCCCCCCATGCATTCTGAAGTTTCAGTTACCCGCGGTCAATCCAAAAAGTAGACGATTCGTACGTTTTACTTAATAATGGTCCCAAAGTGTAACTCGGATATTCTGGAGAGAAGCCATGAAGTGCTTCCATTAGGAGAAAAATTGAAAATTCTCGACTTCAAATCTTATACTAACATCTGCAGTATAAACGGATCTCTTATTACTGCTTATTGTTATGTTTCATTATTATCTATTGTTATCGGATGTATGTATACATACGGAAACATTGGGTTTGGTACCATTTGCTGTTTTAAAAATTCGCCAAAGGTCTTGGAATGGATCTAGTTTCTGTAAGGAAACTGTGTAGCAAGACAAGTCTGGTATTTCGAAAGTATTGAGCTTCTTATATGAGGAATATCAAAAGAAACGTTTATTTTTGATTGTGAAAAAATGTATAACAAATCGTCTGCAGAAAACACTAAGAGATCTGTAGAGGAAATATTAATTGATTTTTGTATTTCCCTTTTGTGATGATTCGATTCAAATCCCATTTACCCACCGACATGATGCCGTATCATTAAGTTTTAGAAATGATGCAGTGTAGAATAAAGATTGAAGCCTCATTTTTATACCTAAAATTAAATTTAGATGAATTATTCACTTTTGATTGAAAAATATTTCGGCATTTTCCTCCAATTTCTTTCTCTTCTTTCCTTCACTCTTTATTTTGGTTTAAATTCTCCGCTTTTTTTTTTCTACACAAAGCACCGACTCCTGACACATATTCAACAAATCACAAAAGTTCAAACCACAAGCACCAAATACAAATGTCGCCTCGGCACATTTTCGCTATCTTACTCGCCTCTGTGACTGAAGAGCTCCTCCGATATACAATGATCTTGATCTTCCCTCCGGCTTGACTCAATCGGCATATCCATCACTACAAAACGAAAACCGTTGTTGCCGGCGAACACCGACAGTTACTTTGTGCCATCCAATCTGTCAAGGATGCATCTGCGGCGCAGGCGCAGGAAATTACGGAATTGCATGACGGGATCGAAAAAGGGGAAGGGGGAGCTTTTCTCTTACTTCAAGAGGAATACAGCTTGCTTTGGTTTCTTACCTTTTTGAATGTCTTTGCTCCCAAACCCAAGCATCTTGTCAGTCAGAATCGATATTCTACTTAAGTACTCAGTTGTCACGGGTTTTCCACTTCAGCATTGCATTTAATCGGAAAAACAGTCAGGACGATGTTGGAGGGTTTCATATTGAACAACTTTGTAAGAATCAGGACCCTTCTGAGCACTTAACTACACCTACAGTTCTATATTTTAAAAGGTTTTAGGGTTAGAACTAAGGTTAAGATCTGGTATTCAGAAATCCGCCCTTCGTAGATTATCTCCTTTTACGAAAAAGAAAATGTGAAAACCGAAAATGTGGAAAGCGAAAATGACGTTCGGGACCCTTCCGAGCACCTGACTATACCTATAAGTCTATAGTAGAAAAGGTTTGATGTTTAGAACTACAGTTAGTACAGACATCACCTGCTTTTCGAAAGTTCGCCTTATGCTATTTTTTGCTTTTACACAAATAAAGCATTTTAGTTCACACACACTCATATATATAAATGATTGTTGGATTGATAAGTTGTATCTGACAATGGTGAACGTTTTTTCACGTAAAGTGAATAAAACACATATTGGACAAATAGATATTTATGCACAGACGTTTCGTAGGTAACGACCTCGCATCATCAGTCAGATTTCCTTCCCATCAGTAGAAGAATCTTTTCCGATGTATATATATATATATATATGTGTGTGTGTGTGTGTATGTGTGTGTGTGTGTGTGTGTGTGTGTTTGTTGGTGTGTAAAACGTAATTTGTGTTTGGTAGTCCCTTGTATGTTAACAGCAAGTCCACCTATTGAGCTTACGACATATCTGACGCAGGGCGTTGGAATTATCGATGATGAGGTAGACTGGAAAGATACAAATAATAGACAGAAGGAATTGAAAACACAATTTTTTTTCTCTGTGATTTTGTGATACAGAGTATCAATTATAGTGGATCAGAGACGATACCTGCCATGGAAACAACTGCAGAATCAAAATCTCAAAAATATGCGTGTATATAGTCTATTTACTCTTCCAGAAACGCTCAGATACAAATCCAATGTGCTTCGTATATACAATGTGATATACCACTTGCATATGATCCATCCATTTATAAAGGTATATATTTCTGAAGAGAAATTATTTAATTGTACATATATCACGGAATAAAGAATTAGCTATACAAACACGTTTATGGCTTTGCTTCTTAAGAAGCCAAAACAGGACAGAGACATAAACATAGATGTGTTTGTGGTGAAAATCCTTTATTTCATCATGTTTTAAGCTCTATTCTAAGCGAACCAAATGTTTTTATGCTGAATGTATTAAACACTTTATGGAATAAATCACAAATCGGATATTGCATTATATCAAATTACATTATGTTGTACTCCTGATATATATATATATATGTATATATATATATATATATATACATACATATATATACATATATATATATATACATACACATACATATATATATATACATACACACGCACATATATATACATACACACACGCACACATATATATACACACACACATATATATACACACACACACACATATATATACACACACATATATATATATACACACACACACACACATATATATATATATATATATATATATAGTGGTGTATGGAAGTAAAAGATTTGAAAAGAAGGTGTGTTACATCTCAAAGAATTTTAATATCATATAGATACGCTTATGTTTCAATTGGCATCTTCAGAATCACTTTTGCGACGGGGAAAAGCTGTCACGAATGCAGTTCCTCACACGTTCGGATATGATACTAAACTGAGTAGAACACAGCAACTTAATGTGGGTTATTGGTAAAGAGGAAAGGGGTAATATTAGTGAGCCTGGATGTGGGTACGCGGAGTTCAACTTTGTAAACAGTTGGGGATCAGGCGAATTACAAGATACGTCTGTGGTTTTGCCCCCCGAAAGTGTGAATTTATACATCATATCTTCATGCATTGACTCTTCAGAAGTTATGCCTCGAATGGAATTTGCATCAGTGGTTGGTGTATTTGTCTATGCGTGTTTAGTCTATTCTTTGTGTGTGTGTGTGTGTTTGTGCGTGTATTAGGGTGACCAGTATGTCTTTTTGTTGTGTATACCACTGCCACAGTACACATATACTGGACAAGATTTACACTTAAAGGTAATACTGTCTGCTTAGCCGGGATTTAAAATAAAATCTCTCCTTCCTGTTTTATTCAGGTAATTTATAGTCTGCGTCGCTACGAAAATCTTTGGGTTGATCAATGTTGTGGTTAAATGTATTTCTAGGTCCCATAAGGTGTTTAGGCTGTCATCAATTTGGACAAAAACATATAACTAAAGCTTCAACCAACACAAAAGTCGCCTCATCACAAATATATACGATTCCACAGCACGCAAATGAGTCGAACATGCCCTTACATCTGAATGCAAAAACGATATCTCGAAGACATGCGCTTTTCCAGCTCGGAATAACCCCAGATGCCATGATTTTGAAACAAAATCATATCAGATAGACAATAATAATATAAAAACGCAAGCGAGTGAATTATACACACGGGTCTTTTAAGAAAAGAACGCACATTGACAGGCATATTGATTGCACAAACACACACACACACACGGACACTGAACTTTTTAGAGAGAGGGCACGTATAGGTAAACAGGCATACTAGTTACACGCACACGCGAACATTGATTGAACCCTTTAAAAAGAAAACAGACACTTAGATATCACTCCCTACCCTCAGTTTGGATCAGCCAGAGACGATATGGGATATAAATCACATACGTAAATTAGTTAAGGGGAGATTTTTTTTCTCCAAACTCTAGCCAAGCAGACAGTATTCCCTTTGAGTGAGAAACTCATAAACTCTATCGACTGTGTGTCAACTTTTTGTGGAAGCACGAAGTTACTTCAAATTTGTTAAAAGTCTATCTTACGTCAAAGTCGTTGACGCCCAACAAATATTGAACTCAGTATACTGCAGAAAGGGTGCACAAAAGTGGGGACAAGGATTCGAAAATTCCACGTAAATAACATTCGTTTGATTTGTTAAATCTTTGTGCCCCCCCCCCCCAAAAAAAACTGAACATTGGGACAAGAAACTGTAAGAATCGATGTTCAAGCAAATGACACAGACTTGTGACAGCTCTTCTTTCACACCAGATTCTCTAGCGAATTTGGTCAGTGAATTTTGCTTCGATCAGGAGATGGGAGTAACTTTCGAAGCGTGGTGCCAACAACACGAAGAATCCTCACAAAAAAATGACTGCAAAGATTGGCTGGATGACAGAAAAGTAGGACTATTATTGCCAAAGTTGGGTGCTACAGAACGCGAACGGTTCTGCAATTTTGTCTCGCTTAAAAAAACTGGCGACTTGCGTATGGAAGATACATAAAATGTTCTAACCAAAATCTTTGGCGAAAAAGCATTTTTATTTCATGCCAGATATGCGCTGGACTACAATGAATAAAAATGTTTATGGCTCCTTTGTCACTTTTGCGGGTAATGTAAATAGAGGATGCGAACGTTTCAAGTTGAAAGAACCAACAGGAAACCAGTTTGAATGTTTATTTTTCTATACTGAGTCTTAAATCACCGAGAGATGCAGATATTCGGACAAGAATACTGTTTAAAATTGTGTTAGACCCTCCCATAAACCTACAGACAGTGACCAAAGAATGTCAACGATTAATCGATTTGAAATCTGAAACTGAGGAAATAGAAATAAAATCGAAAATCAGTTATCTATATATGCAATACAGAGTAACAAAAGAGATGATAGAAATAAATTCGAAACCCCGTAGGACATGCTGGAAATGTGGTGCATATCATTTTTTGAAAATATTGTACTTGTTATAAATGTGGTTCAAAGGGTCATAAACAATCTCTTTGTAACCCCTTCCCCCAGAAAAAATGAATTCGCAAAGTACTGAATTCACGTTTTGGTAAAGCCACAAATGTAATTTTCAACAAGAGGATAGTAACTTTTTTAATACAGAAAATTCTTGATATTGAAAATAGATATTTTCCCTTTAATATTACGGTTTGATATTAGCTATGATATAACAATAATATCAAACAGCACGGAAACTAATTGGAAATTAAAAGAAGTCTTTAGAAGACTGTGCCCCAGGGATTAGATTGGGAATTATAGGAGAAATTTAGTAAGCTATGTTCCTAATAACGCTGATCAACCATACAAATACAAAAAAAAATCATACAAAAATTCAATGAATTTATTCAAAAAATTGGGTTTATTCATAAAAGCTTCAGCATATTGTTAAATACAAAACAAAAGCCTTTCGTCCGAAAAGACCCTCTTGTTGTAATTTAAAGAGTAAATCGGGAACAAGGTAGATAGGAAAAACTGGTTGTCCTCTTGACTGGTAATTTTTCATCTTAGGCAGCATCGTTAGTGGATAGTTAGAAAAAGTAACTATAAATTACGACTGTGTGTGGATTTTTTTTGGTTGGGCTAAACAGGCAATACGGGACCATAAGTACCGGATGTTGACGGCAGAGGTGGTTTTTGCTAAGATAAATGGCGGTCGTTTATTTTTGACAGAGGAGCACAACACAGTGTTGCCCAAGGATTACCTCTATAGCACATTCCAAATGCTTATGCTATCACCTTAGGTACAAGGCTTACTTACGTCTATAAGATGAACTAAACCAGTTGAGATGTTAATTTTTGGAAGAGTACCAAGAAAAGATAACAATACTCCACCAGAAGAAGAGAGATATTCTACTAAATAGCGAAAGGTTGTTAGGTATCACCCTTACTCTCAATTTGGATCGGTCTGAGAAATCAAGTAACGTCGTGGGCTATGATATACCTGCATATAATCAGAGATCTTTTTTCCAAATCTTAGCCGAGCGAACAGCATTCCTTCGAGGTTTGAAATTCGCAGACTGTATCGACCGTCAGTTAAAGTCTTGTGAAAACGTGACTGACCAGCAACCCTTACATACAGAAAAAAAGGACAATCAAGAAAAATAGAACATAAAAGCAGAACCTCTGGGGCGTATAAAGACAAGTCAGTTGTCCGTCGATTGCAATGACAACGTGAAACTGGCCTGTTACAACAAAAATTGTGAATATCCATCTACCTTTTGCTCGATTTTAAAAATATTGAACACATCACTGTGAATGGAGTAACACTTGAAACATTTGAGGTACATTATATATATATATATATATATATATATATATATATATATAAACAAGAACCAGCACAATAGATTAAGACTGAAAATCGGAATAGAACGTTTGATCCCTAGCGTTATTCTGGAAGATATAATAGATTTACTGCAGGGGTCGGCAACACGTTGATCACAACCACCAAATGGTCCATTATGGTGTTTTCTGTAGGCCTAAGACTCATTGTAAGGGAAATGTCAATTTTGTGGGCCATTGGGCTTTTAGATAGTTCTTTGTGTCGCGATTTGTTTATTTTTTGTTTACATCAGCGTTGCATTATATCATTTATTTACCATAGACACGTCGTCGGACTTTTCTAATTATTCATAAACTGCTATTAAACTTGAGTATGAATGAATACATACAAACACTTTATGCAAGTTTTTATACTTTCAACGTAAATGTTTCAAATCTATAGGTCCCAAGGGCAGAATTTTATATGTAAGATATTCGACGATGGCCGAAACAGAAGAAATCAAGTGGGCCATCGAAAAAACTTGCTGAACCCTGGAGTACTGTTTCCGTCCAGTCTCTCATTGACCTGTCCTCCATTACTGAAGTTGGAATAATCAACCAGAAGCAACTGAGTGACAGCAAATTTTACAGACAAGACAGACTATGACCCGGCATTAACTTCATTTGTTGGAGACCCCAGCACGACTGTCTCAAAGCCGAATTGAGCGTAACACTGCATTGAACAGATCTTAAGTAAAATAATCTTACGTGATTATGAGTGCAGACCAACGATTCGCTATGACAACCCAGTTTTCACCACCTCGGACCGTGGGTGGGGACACACCGGAACGCGACTTGTACAATCGTACGAATAACATTTCACGCAGCTGTGCTTCCGGTCTGGGTTTGTTTCACTGTGTTTAGTAGTAGCTTAAATGACTGAATCGACATATCTGGGGAATAAAGAAGTAATTGGGAGGGAGGAGAATGAAAGGAAGGGGAGGAGGGGATCATAAGATTAAACGGGTGAGGGGTGAAGGTAGAGAGAGAGAAAGAGAAGAGGATGGGAAGAAGGAAGAGGGGATGAAAGACAGTGAGGATTAGTGAGAGGTAGAAAATGGGAGGAAGGGAGGGAAGGGTGATGGATTTCGGACAGGAACAGGAATAGAGGGGAAGTAGACAAGAAAGAGTATGAGGAAGGGGAGTGTTAAAGGAATGTAAGGAGGACGGAAAGTAAGGCAAAATAAGAGAGACAGGAAGGAAACAGGTTCGAAGGAGGGGAGTTAGAAAGTAAGGGAGGGAAGAAAAAAAACGGGAGCGGTTGGATAAAGGGAGAAACAAGGGGATGTCAGGAGGGAGGAACAAGGTTTTCAAAAACGTTGGAACCGAAACACCAAAGATTGAAAAATGGAAGAAAAACGTGTCGGATAAGACGGACTGAAAGAAGAAAATGAAAGAACGAGGAATGAAAAGAGAATGAAGCGAAGGAGAACTGCCAAGGAAAAATGAAGGTGGGAGGAAAGGGGGGCAAAGGGAAACATAGGAACAAAAAACCTGCTATAAACAATAAATGAGAAAAGGTCATCTCCCAAGAGATTACACTCAGTTAACGATGTTGTCTCTCTAAGACATTCTTAGGTTTTGCGAGTTCTATCTCTATTTGGTACCCTGCACTTGTAGACCTGGAACAGGATAAGTCAAGTTGAATAAATATCCATAACATTGTCGTAATTACAGGATACACAATAAAGAATTAATAAATCTTTAGATTTGTTTTTTGTTTTTATTGTTGAAATGAATCCTGAAAGCATCTTCGGCGGACACTCTCTAGAGGAAAATTCGCAGGAAGAAGGTTCAAATGTACCGCGTTTGAACAGCAAGAATAAATTCGAAAATCTTGTTAGACATGGTAAAGTATCACACTCAGGAGAGGCATGGGTTGTGAATTTCCGTCCGTGATGATCAGAGATCACAAAACGCTTGAAAGTGAATCATACATTTTTAGTGCAAAAACGAACACTTTTGGTTTGTAATGTACCGGTTTCCTGTTTCACAAACACATCACTGTGGAACACTGACTTGCAAGCAAGTCTCCGAGACTTTTAACACTATAATTGGTTAAGATTCTTATTCGGTGCCTCAAATTGGTAGCTATATGCTGTAATAAGAGAAAAAGTTTGAGTAGGTGCTACGCCATTGATCTGTAGTGTGTAAGTTTGTCTTGTAGACGACCAGGACCGTGCTGAGTAGAATTCTCACTGGGTATAGTGGCCTTGTGCCAGCATACAATAAGCTTTGGTGTGTAATATAACGTGAATCAATAGTGAAGATGCTAGTCAAACAGGCAACACTATTTTAATTCATTCATTTTTATTCAAGTCTATCTTTATTGGGTTTTCTGCATATATGATCTTATGTTATTTTGATAAAAGCCTCGCACAACCTACCAAATAACTCCTGTCACGAGTTTGATTCTCACTGGATACCCCATTATCATTACCACACTTTAACGTTCATCTTTGTACATGGTCCAAACCGACACGGTCCAACAGTTGTCTGAGATTCTTGAAATATGGCCTACCCGTTGCCGTTCGAGTTTTCTAAGGGATTCAATGATATCTCTGACTCGTGTATTTCTTCAAACAGAACGTGATATCCCCATCTGATGTTAAGCATGATTCTCTCTTTTGCACGTAGCACGATTTTTAGTTTGAGAGCCGGTCTTTTGGTTAGGTTCCATGTTTCGACATCACAGGTAACCATCTATAGGATAGATTGGCTGTAGACCCTACTTTTTATTACTGATAGAAATTCCAGCTTGCTCAGCCGAAAGCCTCTCTGACCTCGTGTGATTATTTATTCGATTTTCACTTGTTTTTATAGTTTTATGGAAATTTGTGGTCTCAGAAGGATATTCTTGCAGACTATTGTGAGTTCAAGTCTCACTGGGTATCTTATTATTGTGGCTTTTTATAGTCTAAACAAAACTTAGTAAATATCATAAACAGATGAAAAGCAACGTTGATGAATGATGAACGTTTGATAAGAAAGAGAGGAAGAAACAAAAAGAGAGAAATAAATGGGGAAAATGAAAAATGTGGACAAAAAGAGAAAACGAAGAAAGGGAAATTGGGGAAAGAAAGAAGAAAACAACGAAGAATCAAATGATAAAACTAGAGAGAAAAAAAGAATGAGAGATGAAGAAGGAAAGTGAGAAAGAAATGATTAAATCAAAGAAGAAAACTGTGGAATAAAGGCGATGTAGAGTACAAATGAATCAGTAAAATGAGAAAGTACAAGAGAAAAGAAAAGAAATATTAATGAAGTTAAACAGACGACATCAAAATCAGATGATATATAGAAAATATAAAGGACTAAATCAAGGGATTTTCACAAAGTAAGAAATAAATTCTGAAGGAAAAAACTGATGGAGAGTAAATGATGAAAGAAAAATATTGGAGAGCTAAGGATTGAAAGGAATGAAGCAAACTTTGAAAATGAAAAAAAAAGACGAGTCGAACGCTGTTTTCAGGCGATTTCCATCACTTCCATCCTAGTTTATGGTTTGAAGGTCATAAATCGTATAATTATCTTGTCTTGGATATCAGAGAAATACAGCAATCTGTTGAGTGTCCGTTTCCACGGGCTTTCGTGGTTCCAAGCACCAAAAAAAGTTATAAGGTAATGCTTTGAAGCTGAGCATGCGATCTCTTGCCTACCCGACAGGTCATTAGGCCAAGAACATGTAACAAACTTATAACAGGAATAGGAAGAGAGAAAAGAACTAAGAGAAAATGAAGAGGTCTGATTAGTCAACCAGTAGAAACTGTCTCATTTGGTAGCATGTCGTGTTGGGGATGATCAATAATTTTTTTTGGAAAAACAATGAGAACAATGAATTCGTCACATCACCAACATTTTGTTAGGCAGTGATCTCTAAAAATGACCAGATTGTCAGAACAAAAAACAAGCCGGCACCGAATATGAGAATAATTTAGCATAAACTTAGATTGCAACTTGGACCCACCCCTAAAAAAAACAATTTAGGGGTTATCTTTCAAAGGACAGAAAGAACAAACTTTCTTGTTGACATAATAAAGAGTCAATATTGACAATTTCAGACCTCTAGCTCCAGTGGTACAACTTGTAAAAGTAATATATACTGAGCCAGTAAACTAGTCAGTTGTTCTAGCAACTTAAAAACGGGAATAAAAGTTAACAGTTCTGGTTGGTAGTTTTTAACATTACATCGTGCATTTCTTTGTTGAGAACCCCCGGACAAAGGTGTGTGTGGGGGGAGGGGCTCCTAATACCACTCAAAAATGACAAGTTACGTTCTCTTACACAGGCTTTTTTCTTTTTCTTTTTTTTTCTTTTGACGGGCTGAGGGGAACATGACCCGGTGGTGATGGTACTATGGTGTGATGCAGCACAAGACGGGTGGAAGGGATGACGTTCTTTGATATATGTCTTGAGTGACCAGAAGGAAAATGCCGGGCTTTTTTTCTATTTCATCGGCCTTATCAACAAATATGCATCTTTCTCGATACTCTGTTTTGGAATGAAAATAGAACGTATGAAGACACTTTTAGAGACTAACACCGTCTCAATATGTGTTTTTGTGGATGAAATCAATGCATAAAAGTATATCTAGCTCTCTCTCTCTCTCTCTCTCTCTCTCTCGTATCTCTTTGTCTTTATATATATATATATATATATATATATATATATATATATATAATATATATATATATATATATATATATATGAATATATATATATATATATATATATATATATATATATATATATATATATATATATATATATATATATATATATATGCGATGAAATAAAGAAATAAATGGTTAGCTACACAAACATGTTTATATTTCAGCCCTGTTTTGGCTTCTCCAGGCACAGATAATGTATCATATTATCCTGATTTGTATCACACTCACACACACACACACACACACACATATATATATATATATATATATATATATATATATATATATACTACTTCGAAATATCATTTCGAATAAAAGCAGTGTAGTTGAATTGTAAAAGATTATCCATCAAACATGCGCTTAGTATTTCTCTCCGATTTTTTCAATCATATATATATATATATATATATATATATATATATATATATATATATTTATATATGTGTGTGTGTGTGTGTGTGTGTGTGCGTGTGTATGTGAGTGAGTTTTTTTGTGTGTGTGTACATATGTGCATACCCGTGTGTGTGTTGCATACTGTGATTAGACTGACTTTAAAATATTCAACGATTTTCTTTCATGTAATTTTTTGCTAAGATATAATGTTTAAAATTTCTGACCATGATTCTATATATAGAATTAAAGCATTTTTCATGTCATTTTCAATTAGTCTATCTATATGTTACTGGAGTAATCTAGATATAGTAATATATTCCTCTTTGAATTTTATTTCATCTTTAGAATTATCAGCACTTATTTAGGGACACCGCCTGGAATTACCTTTTAAATTTCTATTCTCGATAATCAAGTGAAACGTTATGATATTTTGCTGTTGGAATTCAGGAGAATTTCTTTTCATGCCTTTGCAGCGAAGTCCTCCCTGATTGGTTGCCAAGTTACATCGAGGTCGCACGAACGGTTCTCGAATTATTTGAAATGTCTGGATATTTCCCGGACAGACCTCGTCGAATTCTTATATCGATTAAACAATATATAAACCCTGAAATACAAGCAGACAGAGAAGAGTGTTGTCCAATCAGAAACATAATGAAAACCAGAGTACAAATGACAGAAAGACACGAAGAGTTAACCGAAGCGAGCGTTCTTGTAACTTTATAGGCGCTCAGTTGTCATGTTCTCTGCCCAAGTAAATTGACCACCTATCAGATGTCATAGTCGACTGTCCAGATGTAAGCAGATCATTTGACAGACTAAAAGCAGCCTGAGGTTTTCTTTCTCGCACACCCCTGTTGGTTTAGACCTAAATTATTAGGATTCCTCAAATCTATCTATCTATCTATCTATCAATCTATCTATCTATCTATCTATCTATCTATCTAACAACTGTATCTACTAGAGGCGGTAGAGGGTTCTATAGCTTTTCCATATGAGCGTGTGTTTGAGTGCTTGTTCATCTGTGCGCTTGTTCATTCGAGAGCTCCTGATTATACCGTCTTGTCTACAGACTTGAAATTGGCATCAGTGCTCCACAAAACCCTTTTCTAAAAATCTTTTTTTCCGATTTGGGGAAAAAAGCTTTTTTTGACCCTTTTGGGACCTTATTTTGACGAGTGTATTACTAATGTCTTTAGAATGTAGGTGATTCTGAATCTACGTGGAAATTTTAAAAATTCTATTCTAAATTTTTCAAAGTGGGAGTTGCATCTAGATTCTCCGATATCAATATGTTTCTGCATGTATTTTTACTCTATTTTAGCTATCTCCCTGTACAAAACGTCAGTTATGTCATAACTAGAATTTATTCTGACCATATCGATTCTTGGATGGAATTTCAACGCTACGTGTGTGAATCTATCTTTCCATCCTCCAGATTTTCTATAAAGTAATATTGGGTGGAATAAAAAAATAACCCTGTTAAAATGTACAGGAAATGTTAAAAATTATCTGAGATTCTTGACGGAAAAAATTCCAATAGTGCAGAATTTGTCCCTCCCCCACTTCTGATAGTTTCACTACTTGAAAAGTTTTCAAACGATCTGATTAAATAGGAATCTTATGATTCCAAACCGGCTAGAATAGGAGAATTCGCTAAAATATCCCATCCTAACAACTCGATCTTGTAAGCTTATATTTCTGAGTGTGAGCTCGCATTGTCATCCTGAAGAATAAAACATTTTCAGTTGATTGAGTCGGGAAATTTTGTGCGTTTATTTCCACTTGTTTCTTGTATCGAAGATAAAGACCCAAGAGAATTTTTCGCATTACTCTATGAGCACTTTACGGACAAAACCTACAATGTTCAATCACAATGCATACTAAGGACTTATAGTCTTTTGGTTTAGATGTTGAGAGGTAACCTCCCGGAATAGCGGATACTTTCAACAAGGAAGAAAAGAACAGGTTCAGTTTGTCACTTGACAGAAACTGTCTCATCTTTTGACAGCATGCTGTGTTAGGGATAATCAATTAAGAATCTGGAAAAGGTACGAATACTTCTTTCGCATTTTGTTGAGCACTAATCACTAAAAAAGCTCTGAACAATAATGAATGTTGTTGAACATAAACTGGCAAATTTGACCTCCTATAAAAACATTCAGGGGAAGAATTTAAAGAAAAGAAGGTTTCTGGTAAGTATAGTAAGGCATAGATTCAAATTTTCAGCCCTAAAACTACATTGGTACGGTCTGCACGCATGATTTTCAAAGACATATACAGCCATCCGGACAAACTTGAAAACTGAAGAAACCTATGTTCACAGTTGTTGTTGACGATTTCTTATTATTTTCATGGTAAACTTCTGCCATTGTCAAATAATAATCATGTTCCTGACAAATAAATGTAACGATTTTTAAAATTTTTAACTGGTATATTTTCTTCTTATTTTTCCCACTCTCCATCACAACTCTCAGTCTTTATTCTCCGGCCATCAGGTTGTCAGTATTGATCGAAAATAAAGAATGAACCCCAATCTTGGAACACTGTCTTACCGTGGCAACACAATACCGATTAAGCTACTGAGGCTCCACCAGCAGACATTTGTGAAATGATTTATTTCTGGCCAACGGAAATCGTTGCTGAATATTGCTCTGTTATAGTGTAAAGAAATGGGATAATAATGCACAAATATTTGTCTTTTGAGTTTGGGGCTGTAAATTGACTGATCCATTCAGCACCAATATTTTCTTTTCTGCTGACGTGCGCAGGCCAATATTGGTGCTGCTGAATCAATATTTTCTGAACTTGTCTATCTTGACATGCCATCTCAGATTTTGCCAGTCACAGTTTCGAAAATGATCTCAGGGAATCCATGTTTTGAATCGGGATGTCCATCCATTGTCTCACATTCTTGCAATATTACCAGCCCATTGCCATTCGAGTTTTCGAATTGATCCTATGATACCTCTGTTCTTTCTGTAATATACTGCACGTTGAATGGTTCCATGTTTTGGCTCCATATGCGACCATCTGGAGAATTCATTGGTTGTATACCCTGATCTTTAAAACTATTGAGATTTTCTTGTTCTTTGAAGTTGAGCTTGATATTCCAAAAGCTTGCCATTTTGTGGTGATTTTTCCCTCGATTTCTTCCTCTTTTGAGGCTTTCGAAGAGATTTGTTGTCCTTGTTAGATATAGTGGTCTACTTTCTTTCAGATCTGCGTTTTCGATTTGGATTTTTGTGTCTTTGTCCTCAACGTATTTGTTGTATGTAGCAATTGTTTTCCTGAAGTTCATATGAAGTCCAACTTTCTTACAATCTTCGTTCAGTTCGTCTGGCATCACTTGGAGATTGTGAAGGATTGTTTAATGGTAGGCAAATGATGGATTGATTAAATAGTTGGAGGTAGCAGGGTGATATATGTTGCCCAAAGCAAGCATTTGTTTAAGGACACACTTGTGTATCTAGCTTGGATACGATCTTTGAGGGGATCGAAAAGACTGTTTTATCATTTGGATCAGATGCAAACAAAATCATTTAATATTATTGTTCGACATTGGGTCTCAAAATATAATTAAGTGATTTTTGTCAAAACTGATTACTTGTTTGAACTAAATGCTTGAGTTTTGCCTAAAGTAACTGTTTGTTAGAACCAATTGAAAATAAAAATCAAAATTGGGTAATTTTCATGAAAAAAAAAACAAAACAAAACATGTACAGAATTTTTGGAGCAAACACATTTATAACGGTGAAAAGAAAAGAATAACTCCTGTTCGCAGAGAGTTGTTTTGAGATCTTCAATTATCTTCCTTCAGCTTTTCAAATTCTCTGTCTCTCTCGGTATTGTATTTCGAAATCATTTGAGACGTGATCAGCGTTATATATACATCATTCTTAGATTATCACAAAGTATTTGTTCGTTCAAGTATAGATAATTCATTGCAAATAGGGCACTACAATAATTCGACTAATAAGGCCTCGAATCGAAAGCACTCGAAATGAGATAAGTTCGGTTGACATGCAAGAGATGAAGAACATTACATTAGCTCGATAACCATCATTGGTCTTTCTAAAAAGAGAACTCATTAACTCATTAGTATAGAGGCATCTTAGTAAAGGTAGATATAAATATCATATTTTATCCACCGTGTTTGGAAGTCCAAATCTTGCCATGTTTCTGCTTTTACGAAAAGAGGCAAAAAGCGATAATCATTTGCAGCGTTCCATCATACAAGGTTCTTATCAAATCACTTTGTCAGACAAAATGACATAAAGAGAAACAATTACAATTGATTTATATAGGGAGGTTCAGGCAACCCCGAACCTCAAAAATAGTATATCTAAATGATTCGTTTGAGCTTGGGTTGTATAACAAACTTGAGTTCAGGAGAGAAAAAAGGATAGAGGGTGCACGCAGCCCCTATAATGGCCCACGCTGCGAAGCAAACGCTAAACACTTTTTTTTTCATTTTGCCTTAGGTAAATAAGAGCTGGAAAATGGTGTAAAGCAAACTTATGAAAGGCAGGGAATACCTATATTTATACATTCATATTCAACTGTTCTCTCTTTTTCCCTCCTGATCATATACATTTTCTTTCTCTCTTAAAACTTCTCTCCTATTTCTGTAACAAACCCTTTTCCTCTTTCGCATTCTCTCTCTTTTCTTTTTATTTCTTCCTCCAACCATTCCCCTCAATTACCACAACCTTGTATCGAAACGCAACTCCCCAATTTTAAGCACCTCACCCAAGCCAAATGTCTTTTTTTTTGTTTGTTTCGGTTTAACAATCCTTCATTTCTTCTATCTTCTTGACGTTCTCTCAAATGAGGCAGGTCAACATTTTAGAGGCGCCACGCCTCCACGGAATCTATTCTTCTGCCTTAACGGGAAAACCATTTCACTTCATCCTTGTGTTCTTCATATTGTTCATTTACATCCACTTTGCTATTTCGTTTCAGCATTTCGTTTCGGATTTTGTGGTTTTGTTGTATTTCGTTTCATTTCATTTCCCTTTTTCCCTTAGATATATTCATTTTTATCTTGCACAGAGCTGGCGTTTGAGTTTGAAAATTCTATCGGTTAAGAATTAAGTTGACAGGTTGAACCTTTATTTATCTGCCCAATTGCACTCATGTTACAGAAAGATACGCACAGAAACTCATATAGATATACATATATATCCCCATTCTGTCAGTACACTCCCACACACGCACACACACGTGTGTGTATATGTATATATATATATATATATATATATATATATATATATATATATATATATATATATATCCTTGTTTTGTCAGTAATATTCTCATTAGGTAATTTTGTCAGTACTACCCTCAATATGGGTTTGCGAAAGTTCCTAACGCCATATTCTTGGAAAAAAAAACTGAATATGAAGTCGAAAAAATCCCTGTTGAGGGGGAAAATGGCACAGACAAGATACATATGGGACACTACATGCTGTTCTCTTTCAATTTCGGAAAGAAACGAAGTAGATGATTGATGGAGCCTATGGAGATAGTTTGGTTGGAAGCAGTACGTGTCTTGAATGGTTTGCGATGTTCTAGAGGGAAAATCTGACTTGTACGACAAACCACGGAGCGCTGCCCACAAGAATTTAGATATAATGACTTGTAAGCTTTTTTTCTGGTGATGACCCAGCGATTCAACGTTGGAATTGGCAACAAAACCTGTCATCGATCATCGACTAGTAGTTATAAGGCATTTGCAAAGTATTGGGAAGGCTCACAACATAGGGAAAAGGATTGAATATGAGTTGACAATGCAAAGCATCTCATCACCTACATTCCGCTTCTTACCAGGCAAGAGAAATCCGTTCTCACGAAAGACTCTTACAGGAGATGGAAAGTGGATTCACTACGATGATCTAAAGCGTCAAAAATCATGTGTTAGTTCAAGTACAGCCTGCTCAATAAACAGCAAGGCTTTATGGGGAAAGAGGTTCTTGTACTCTTGTACTTCTTATCTGGTCGAAAATTGAAAATGTCTTCGATGTTTTAAAAAATCAACAATTTCATTGCGTCGAGGCCAGTTGTTTTTATTAAACTGGAATTCGAAAACTTCCAGAACATTGGTGTGATGTCATGAAAAGTAAGTGGGAATATTTGATCCATTATATATATATATATATATATATGTGTGTGCGTGTGCGGTAGTTATTATTTAACTTATTCTAATGAAAGTAACGCTGGAAACTATTCAAACACACCGAATAATATCTTTTTTTCGATCAGAGTGGAAGAAATAGGGTTGATATCTATTGCTGGTATTTGACTACGTCTATCTATCTATCTATCTATCTGTCTATCTATCAATCTCTCTCTCTCTCTCTCTCTCTCTATATATATATATATATATATATATATACAACGAGTCACGTCTGTTGTTATTCTTACTGATCCCTCATCGTTAAATACGTTTTTCAGGTAACGTATGTAAATAAGCCCTGTTCCAGAAAATAAGTGATGTGTAATATAAAAAAAATATCAATATGCAATAAACATAATACCCTATTTAAAATGAAAAACTACATGTATGACATAAGCTATATAGTGAGAGAGGGAGGTGGTGTTTGATCAACACTGCTGGGGTGCCATGTTGATATAACTGTTTTACTTTTAAGATTCCCGAAATAGTTACACGGTAAACAACTAATGATCCCAAACAGAGACAATTTATACATTGTACCATAATAATGTATGAAACAGGAGAAAAACACTGAGGAAAATTGCATAGATTACATCAAAAGATTTGGGGGAAATAAGTGACTGAAGTGACACAAAAACATCTTGGAAAAAACTTTTCAATTCTTAAAGCTGTATAGCTTCCAAGATTATACATACATATTTCATACAACAGAATGATGAAGTAATTGACAATTTGGAAACTCGGACCGATTTACTTTCGGTAGTTTATCAGAAAATCAAGAAAGGGCCCTTGGTGAGATTCGAACATCTTTTATGGAAATGCTTTTTAGCTGTTCTTACCAATTGAGCTACCAAGTCTCGCACGGTAGACAACAATGCAATGAAATTAATAAAAAATGAACAATACTAAGAACCTGCAAAATATCAACACATCGACCACCTATCAGGATGAGAGTTGAGTGAAGAATCTTATTCAGGCCTCTGTCTACGATGCGGAGCCTGGGCGGCACTGAGTTTTTACGTAGCATGATAGAGGAGCCGCTGTGACGGTATATATGTTGCGATACTCTGACATATACGGGGTCTTCACTTTGTGGCATCAATGGCCTTGGGAGTTTCTACTGATTAAAAGCCCTCCTTGAGGTCTTTCAGGTTTCCTTTTTTTGTAACAGCATTATGATTGCAAGGTTTCAATCTTCTGGGACTTTATTTTGTTTTAGGCGGAAGTTGATTTAAATTTCCCAGTGACATCTTTACCAGTTTTTTTGAGTAGGTCACTTGATATATTATCAGGTCTAGGGGCCTTTCCTTTTCTTGTTTGTTTGATGGATTGTTTCACTTTCCATGGCGAACTCTCTGGGAAGTCTTCGAATAGATTGGTCGCGATCCTGCCCGTTGTTTTGTGCTCCTTGTTTGGAGGAGGGGTAGAGTTTTCGGTAAAATTCTTGGGCACGTTCACCAATCCGGTCCCAGTCTGTTGTTAGGTCTTCATTTTCTTGAAGTTCGCTAGTTATTCATTTCCACCCTGTATTAATAGTTTTGTTGATAGCTTTGAAGCCCCGGCCTTTTTCCAAGGATTACTCTGATGATTTTTGTCGCGTATTCATTTTTGGACTTCTCTTCGTTTCTTTTCAATGGTTTTATATATACAGAAATCCTTTAATCACCGTGTTATGAAGATTCGTTCCGTCTCTATAAAGACAGATCATCAAACCCTCTCTACGTTCGTGGTAAAGGAATTATATCTCCCACGGCATTTGTAGCGATATTGCTATTAAAATATTTCTTTCACATCAATTGACTGGATATTCAATCATTGAATTAGCTGATTCTTTTTAATCATCGTGCGACTATTTCATCACTGTCAGAACTGACCACGAGTAAAAATAATTGCCTCATGCTAAAATAAAACAGTCAACAGTACTTTTTTTTTACATAGTATCTGTATTATACAGCTGACATTTAGTAGTAATAAATGTATGCAGTTGATGGAATCTATCGGTTTGATTGGGTAATGCTGAAATGTAAGGTTCACTGTTAACGATATCATTACTTGTTGTTTCATTTATATATATCCCTTGATGTTTATTCAAATTCCCAAGAGAGATAACACGTGGCCGGCAACCTTTGGGAAGTGGGTTTATTGTTGGGGCGAATACAATCAAAACATTAAAAATTCATTCAGTCGACTCGCTCCTATTATGTGCACTTCCCGTCTCCAAGTTTTTCAGTGATAATGAGTACGACTGTCGAGTTTTATGTAGCTCTCGGGCAAGGTCCTGATGCATACTTACGAATGCATGCACGCATGTGCACACACATGTGTACACATACACACATACATCATATATATATATATATATATATATATATATATATATATATATACATATATATATATATTGCTAGCAAAATCATTTGATACTATTGTCAGATAAAGGGTCTGAAAGTATAATCAAATGATGTTTGTTAAGACTAAATACTTGTTGAAACTATGGTTACATTTTTGTCAAAAGTAAATGTTTGTTTAAGTCTAATGCTTCGATATTTGTTGAAAGTAAAAGTTGACAATAAGAAAGCAAATGATTCTTGTCAAAATTTGATACTTTTTAAAAGTAAATGCCTAATTCTTGGTTAAAACAAAATGCTGGCATTACAACAAAAATGTTTACGTTAAAACCGAATACTTGTTGAAACTGAATGCATACATTTTCTAAAAAACAAATACTGACGATATATATATATATATATATATATATATATATATATATATATATATATATATATATATATATATATGTATATATGTATATATATATATATATATATATATATATATATATATATATATATTCATTCTTCATTTTTATTTTTGTTTCCAAAGCAAAATTTGTCTTCTACAGAAACTTTATAACCACAGAAAAGTATACATATGCTACTGAAGATGGGAACCCTATCCCTAAACATGTATAGCATATTAAATAATCCATTTATTAATTAGTTATTGATAAATAAAGTCTTCATATATTTTTACTCCTGACTCTGTCTCATTCCTTATTATTAGCGCGCATACACTCACACACGCGCACACACTCACACACACACACGCACACACACAAACAGAGACACACACACACATATACATACATACATACATATATATATATATATATATATATATATATATATATATATATATATATATGTATAAGTAAAATTTTTTCAATGGTTCTTCACAGATTGTACATTCTGTTTCACAATAAAAAAATTCCAAATGAGTTTTTATCAAATGAAGCATAATGTACAAACTGTTGTGAACCATTTAAGAGATCTTTACCCATTTTATAACCACTTCACTGATGGTATTACGCATTTTTTCAAATAAAGATCTACTTATTATATCAATTCATACGTACAAATTTGTTGTAAATTCCATTATATATATATATATATATATATATATATATATATATATATATATATATATATATATATATATATATATATATATATATATACTAAAAGCTTTATAGCTTTAAACCCTGAACACAGATAGATTTTTTCATTTTTTTACTTGGGTATCCTTTGTTTTTTCGGGAGTTCTCTCCACTGTACATTCTAACTTCCACGAAAAAAGGCAAAAAGCAAAAATAGCGTTCAGCATTTGTATATATATATATATATATATATATATATACATTTATTTCTACCTAGAATCCCGCTTGGCGTCTCTTTAATAGTTTTCATTCTCTGTATCCATGAACTCGGCCTGTCACACTGGTTTGGACTTGGTAAGTCATACATGTTTTAAGGTCTGAAAATGTTAAGGCTCTTATCAATTCCATAGAATTAACCGGTTGAAATGTTACGCTAAAAGCAAATAAATAAATCATTAGGACACTAACCTTGAAAATATCTTTAAAAATAAGCGGGTTTGCGGAGAGAAATGGAGGCGGGAGTCTGAAAAATATCTAACCCCCATACCCTGTTGATCATCTTATCTTGCACATATACATAACAGGGTAAATATCTGTATTCTGGATATACAATATTTATACGAAATATCTATGCATTTATCCATCTTGTTTTGTCAATTACAACCTCTTACCGTATGGTTGAGTACTTAATTCACAAGTCACTGTTGACTGAGTGGCAACAAGTATTAAACATCCTCCCAAGTGTTTTTTCTCCAACCACTTTACAATCGTGGTATTCGGAGTCAGGTCTTCATCGAGCACCTGAATCTCTAGATAATCTTTCTTTAGTGCTTTGGACGGTTTTGAATTCAATTATTATGGGCACATCTTGACCTTCAAGCTTCATGGATACGATTATCACGAACTATATTCTTTGTAGTCAATGAATTATCACGCCTGTAGTATCTGGTAGCTTACACAGGGGACCAAGTTTCAGCGATTTTCCCCAGTACTCAAGCCCTTTTCTCAGGATTCGGGCTGTTTTCAGGTTTGCCGTCGTCTGGGTCTTCCCAATTCTTCATCAGTTTTCCAGTTCCCCCAGCCTTTTTGTTGGGCCTTTGGGATTTGTTCTCCGTGCTCCAACTACGATCGGTACCATCACCTTCATGATCCACAGCTTCTCCAGTTTTATGGCAATGTCCTGATACTGATCAAGCTTTCCGTATTCTTATAATTCCACTTTGTGGTCAGTAAGAACAGCAAACTCCACTCCCGGACATCGATCGTTTCTCCTTGCCCGAAACTAGATCTAGTTTTCTGGTCTGGATCAGAGGATCTATTTGAATATTTCTGTTCGTGCATATACCATTAGTCTGTATAGTCGACATGTGGTCACTTGCACAGTTCTCAGTGGATCACTTTTCACACATAAACGTTATTTTTACACTCTATCTGAACCAACTTTCAGCATTTGCCTGTTATGTGGTTGATTCTTTTGTCGGTAGTGACGCATCGTCTTCATTTGCTATTTTCTTATTTCCTCGCTATCTTGTTTTTTATACAGTTGAATCTCATGGCGTAGCTTTTGGTCACCATTAGCAAAAATTAAGTTTCTCACTTGAGTTTTTCGTAGTGCAACCATTGTCCATGTCGTTTATTCTGTAATTTTGATTTGTATTATTTTAAATGACCGGACTCTAGCTTGTCTCTCTATTTTTGAATTCTCATTCGCAGGGTTGTATGTTCCTTACTTACCTTATCATTATTATTGTCTTTTCTTACTCTGACTTGTATTTTCTTCGAGTCAATTGATTGTCGACGCAACCCCAATGCTGATGAGTCCATTACACTTCTCTTTTTCTCACTGTGTTGACTCTCAGATTTAAAGCCTTTGGCATTGTCATCGGCTTCCTCGTTTTGTCGTTCAGATTCCCGAGTTCTCTTATCCAGTTTAGGAAAGGCCCTGAAAACCTTACAACATTAATATCCCTTCGACTAAATTTTTGCTGCAGAGTTCGGGTCCGAATAATGTTTTTGTCCTCCAGGGTTGATATTTGCACACTTTCCCCTTCAATTCTTTCTGCTTGGTCGTATCTGAATCTACGATATCCAGATACTTGAAAGTTTCTTTTGCATGAAGAGTTTCGTTTCGTTAATAATTCTTCGATGGAAAGTTCGAGTCCTGTTATTCCTCTTCATCCTATGTTCGTTGTCAATATTGTACACTTTTCTACCTGGAACTCCATTCCGATGTCTTGGTTGGAAATCCCGACCTTTTTTTTTAATAGGGTCTCCAATTCCTTTTTACTTTTAGCAAAGATTGTATGGTCATTTGTGTACGTGAGCTGGTTCATCTTTCCTCGTGACTTTGTGAATTATGATTAGTGCATTCAATATCAATCCCTTATCATCACCATGGCCACCGATCCTATTTAATCATTATTAATGCTATTTTCGTCGCTGCTGTAACAACAACAACAACTACTACTACTACAACTACTACTACTACTACTGCTACTACTGGGTATTATTCTTGTTCTCTTCTACTTATTTTCTTCATTATCACTGTGATCATCATCATCATCATCGTCGTCGTCGTCATCATCATCATCATCATCATCCTTATCTTTTTTTTTAATGTCGTCGCTATTGCTGTTGTTTCTATGAATAAATTGGCTACACTTGCGATACTATGAATTATGATTGTCACTTGAATTTATTTTCTTCTCTTTTTCCCTTGTTCTCCTACATCATATTATTATTATTATTATTATCATCATCATTATTATTATTATTATTATTATTATTATTATCATTATTACATGCATTTGCCATGTTCACCTCAGGTGGCTGGTAATTATCGCTGGAAATAAGTGACTGCAGGTCACCTCGGATCTCCGCTATTCTCCTCAGTAACATAGCTGATTTTTCGTCAGCTGTCAACCGAAAGGTTTTGTCGATTCATCCTGGGTTTCCAATTCTTCCAAACCTCCTTGCAAGGCTTTTCAAAACTTTACCCAGCATCCAAACAATGGTGGACACTACCGTTACCTTCAAGCCCCGTATCGAACTATTAGGGTTTTGATACTTATATACGTAACATAATGAGCCAGTATCATAAAAAAAAGGTTATCTATTGGATACGTCCTTCAAAATATGAGAGCGGTTGAACTTTTTGTCATTTTACATCCCTCGTTCGTACTTGCGTCCAGAGTCTCCTTATATTCTCTTCACGGGAGATGCCACAAATTGACGTATTGGAACGTGACACCAGAATAAAAATCCTATGAATTGTAAACGACATTGACTGAAAAGGACAGTCAAATGACAAAAATAAAATGAACGTTATCACAATGCTGATGATAGCCAGGTGACAACTATGACCATAAAGGCTTACAGCGAATAAAATCTTCGAACGATTTGCATTCAAATAAAGGATTGTTCTTTCGAAATTCTCGAAGAAATACGAAAGTAATTTCTTCTATAATCAACGTCTCAATTCTCTACGACGAAAGCATTTTGTATTAGTCCCTGGGAGCCATTTGATCGTTATTTGAACTTATCTCCGGGGGTTTGCGAAAGATTGAAATATTGAAAGCAATGAAAAAGTAAATTCTCCAAGAAATGAAAGAGAATCAGAACTGATGCCACATTTAAAACTATCAAATCGAAAATACAACTTTGAACGGGTTTGAGAATAAGCTGGTTGAAATAATCAAGCCTCTGACCTTGAATAAAGCCTTTTGTTTAACTGCGCTAGTTTAGGGAAATGATGTACAGAAAACTACAAAAAGAAACAATCCACCAATCTATGGCTGTCAATCTATCAATTTATCTATCCCAGTCCATCTATCTATCTATCTATCTATCTATCTATCAATCTATTTATCTATCTATCTATCTATCCAAGTTCATTATCTATCTATCTATCTATCTATCTATCTATCTATCTATCTATCTATCTATCTATCTATCTATCATCCCACTTCTTTATTTATCTATCTATCTATCTATCTATCAATCCGAGTTCATTATCTATCTATCTATCTACCTATCTATATATCTATATATCTATTTATCTATCTATCCCAGTTCATTATCTATCTATCTATCTATCTATCCCAGTTCATCACCTATCTATCTATCTATCTATCTATCTATCTATCTATCTATCTATCCCAGTTCATCATCTATCTATCTATCTATCTATCTATCTATCTATCTATCTATCTATCTATCCCAGTTCATCATCTATCTATCTATCTATCTATCTATCTATCTATCTATCTATCTATCTATCTATCTATCTATCAATCTATCTATCCCAGTTCATCATCTATCTATCCATCTATCTATCCATCTATCTATCTATCTATCTATCTATCTATCTATCCCAGTTCATTATTTACCTATGTATCGATCTATTATCCATCTGCATGTGTGTGTGTGTGTGTGTGTGTACGTATGAATATATATATATATATATATATATATATATATATATATATATATATATATATATATATATCAGTTCATTATTTCTCTTTCTCTCTCAGTTCATTACCGATCCATGCCTATCAGTTCAGTATCGATCTTTCCGGTCAGTATCTATGTATCTCAGTTCATTATCAATCTATCTATCGATCTCTCATTTCATAATCAATCCTCCTATCCGTCTATCTATATCTATCTCACATCATTATCTATGTATCTGTGTATATATCAGTTCACTATCTATCTATTCATCTTTTTATACCAATATTTCATTCATACATAATTATCTCTTTCCGTTGATATTTCTTAATGTGGAAGTGGCTACCAATACGAGTCTCCGTCTATATGCCTTTTGGTTTACACATACATTCACATGTGTGCGTGTGCGTATCCCGATATACCTACGGAAATTATACGCGTGTGTGAGTGTCTGAAAATCAGTGTGTCCGTATGAGTCAATGTCTATGAATATCTATCAATGGGTAAACACCCTGGTGGCAACAGTTCGTGTTTCTACTTAAAAAGATCTACTTTTGATTTTCTTTAATTCTACGCGAGATGAGATTTGTTCTCCGTTGGAATACTAAACAGAACTTTCCCGAAGATCATTGATCCATGGCCACATAATTTGATATTCATGCATCGACCAAAAGTGATTAATGGTATTTATTGCTTCTTGCACACTAGTTGATGGAGACATCTACGCAGGGTCCCTTAACATCTAATATGAAAAAGTCACTTTCTCTCTCTCTCTCTTATATATATATATTTGTATCGATGAAAGTTACAATTGGAAGATGAAGAGGAAAAAAAACTTGAGAAAGCAGCTGTTTCATTTCGATTTTTGTATTGCATTTTTCGATGCATTTCGACGGGTGCTGGCCCACTTTTTCGAAAAAAAAACAAAACAAAAACAAACTTGCAACGGTTTAAAAGAAACTTTTTGTAAACAACTGCGAGTTTTTCTCTTGGAAAAAAAGCTTGCACCCGTCGAAATGCATCGAATGATGCCCATGGAATGATGATATAAATTTCGAAATGTAACACCTGCTTTTTCTCAAGTTTTTCTTTTGATCCCCCAGTTGTCATTTTCATCAGCATTCTGTCAAATCACTTCATACCCACAACACAATATGTATGTATATATATAGTCCATGTGCATTTATCCATCTGTCAAATACACAAATGTTGAATCAAACTTTCACGGAATCAACGTTAAATACTAAACAACAAAACAGAATTTGTTTTTTTGGTATCGGATCTAAAATCTGCGTCATATTGTCCATAGATAAGACATGATATAGAATTTGAGCGGATGCATCCAGTCCCTTAGAATTTTCCAGCACAAGAGTAAGACCTCTATATTGTACTAATGCCTACATATAGGACTGTGGAGCCCCCGCATCAAACCCAAACTTGTGTCACTTGTAGAAAGGCAGATAACCGAATGAAAACTGTTTTACAAGGCTTTATGTTGTTTAGAGTATGTGGTGACATTTAACTCCGAGGAAGTTAAAGTCTTTGATTAGTCTCATGTTTTATTTTGCTGTATGAATTTCACACAGGATAGCGATGCAACAAACACAATGAAAACAGATCGTTTAAGAATAGTCTCTGTGGTCTTTTTGATAAGCTCAACTCTAGGAAACAAACCACTTTGAGAGTGATCTTTTGGAATCATCTGTAGAAACAGATCAATCCTGATCAACAGAGCAATAAATTATACTTCAAGATAAGCAGTCTTTGTTTTGCGATTATTATAACATTTTCAGATCATTCAGAAATATAGAAGGCCTTTATCCAGATCTCAGTTTTCTTGTATTCTAATATCTTAGAATTTTATTGGTTGATAATCAAAAGATTATGTTTACTGTGGACTAGTGTAATTGCTTACGCAGCCATTAAGTCATTGATTAATAAGAATTAAGTTAATTCGCTTTGCTCTTAAGAAAGACCTACATTAGTGCAGAGAAATGGAAACATTTAGGGGTGTTCCCAGACCAAACATGATCTTCTTAAATGTTGATGTTGATGCCTTATATATAGTCAAATTGAGTTGGAATTTGGTACTGGAGATTTTGGGACCAATGTGCGTATTATGCATTCATTGAGCTATGAAAATCACAACCTTGCGCTGGCTGTAGCTTTCACCGTGCCTACTTCGAAAACCGATCCCCCATCATTTTGAGTAGAGAGACTCTAGAATAGTCCAAACTAATGCTAAAATAAGTGTATATATTGAGATAATTGGAAAATGTTCCTCAAAACATTTTTAGATGCTCGAAATTAGATTTGTATAAATAAGTTAACTCCGCCTCTTTGATGAAAATCACACTATAATGGAATGCTCTGTTGATTTAGTTGATTGTGTTGTGAATATAAAACCGAATGGTAGAAGAGTTGGTGGGGAAACAAATATATCCCCACCCTGGACTCTATTTGATGACGGGTTATGCAAAATTCGCAGTTTTTTTAGCGACTACATTCATGTCAAATAATTAAAAAGTTCCCTTATGCTGGCTTCGGCTCCAGCCGTTCTTGCTTATGCTCCACATGTCACATTTCTATTCACTACGTTCCCGTTGGAGATTTGTGAAGTAGATAAGCACCTGAAATCGCGTCACTCACTTTTCCTGCTATTCCACACATAGCTCGCGGGGGGAAATGGACTCACGCCTTTGCAACGGACATTAAGGCTGAGTGAATTATCGGGGGTCAGAACAGTTTTCGGAGAGTCCATTGTCAGTGCGATCATCCCCACGGTCACATTACATCTCCAATAACTACAGTAAAAAAAGGAAAGTGGTGCCGGTGACGTAACAATGTTATGATTACGCAAGTTCCGAATCACTGCAATACAAACGACCCAAGGTAGAGACAAAGTTAAGGGCTTCTAACTCCAGCCCCTTGTTAGGAGGATAAGATTAGAGGCTTGCATCTTACGAACAAAGATGGCAAAAAATTGTAAAAGGATGATTTCAGAAGAAAAATATTAAGTTATTCATTTTATGAGTGTAATACTTATTAGTAAGTAAAGTCGAACCCATTTTTAGCAACGGTAAAATATTTAAAAAAACCCTGTTGAAGCAAATTTTTCTGTTGACCAATGTTCAATTCATCCAAATTTATGGCTTGCTTACTGATCACTCAAGCTGCAAAACTACTACAACAAGGTAGAGCCGAGGTTGAGAACTCCTAGTTATACATATATATATATATATATATATATATATAAATATATATATATATATATATATATATATATATATATATATATATATATATATATATATATATATAGTAGATTGTGGATTTGCTACACAAACTAGCTCATGTTTCAGCCCTCTTTGGGCTCTACTCCAAAACAACTCGACTCCATGAGTAAAATGTTGTATGCATCGAGCACTCTATGAAATAAATCCATTACATTTCAGAAGTGACTTTATATTATTGATATATTATTATATTATGTTATACTGCTATACTGCTATACTGCTAGCCTTGTTTGTATCACATATACTGTATATATATATATATATATATATATATATATATATATATATATATATATATATATATATATGTGTGTGTGTTTGTGTGTGTGTGTGTGTGTGTGAGAGAGAGTGTGAATTATAAATTGCATTATATTATATGGAAACATATTTGATCTCCCGTCGTTACTTGTCTAATATATCCTTCAATTTAGACAACATAAATAGAATTAACAATTGGAGAAAACGGGGTTGCAGCAGGAATCGAATCAATATATTAACACGTTGAAAGAGACGAATAGACCGAGAATAAACGAAATGAGAATTTGGGTTTAAAGCACTTATTTGGCATTTGCATTAACGCTAGCTGTTTGTTGGATCAATGTTAAGAGTATGGGTACGTTGGAGTGGCTATCCTATCGGTAGTGGGTTCAATTCCTGCAGCAGCCCTATCCTCTTCAGTTGTTTATTCTATTTACGTTCTGTAAATTGAATCATAAAGATATGTGTGTTTGTATGTGTCAAATTTTCAGTAATCATCCTTGGTCAAAATAGATGTAGGAGCTGAGCAGCAATCCTTTGTTCTTTGTGGGCGCTCAAAACATCCAGCAAATCTGCCCAAATCATATTTGCCCTATCTGATTAATATTCACCACTGTATTAAGTTCACTGAGAAAGAGGAGCATTATATATATATATATATATATATATATATATATATATATATATATATATATATATATATATATATATATATAGAGAGAGAGAGAGAGAGAGAGAGAGAGAGAGAGAGAGTAGAATGTGGATTCGCTACACAAATTAGCTCATGTTTCTGCCCTTTCCAGACTTCATCATGTTGTAGAAGGCAGAAACATGAGTTTCTGTAGCGAATCCACATTCTACTATTTATTCCCAGCTCTACTCTAAAACAACTTAATTTCAATAGTAAATAGTTGTATGTATCGAGCACTCTATGAGATTAATCCATTACATATCAGAAGTGGCTTTATATCATTATTATATCATGTTATAATGCTAGCCTGATTTGTACCACATGTACGATATATATATATATATATATATATATATATATATATATATATATATATATATATATATATATATATATATATGTATATATATATATATATATATGTATATATATTTATATATATTTATATATATATATATATTTATATATATATATATATATGTATATATATATATATATATATATATATATATATAATGAAGTACAAGCTTGTTTCATTTGGCTGCAGACCTATTGATATACCTATGTATATGCATAAAAAAGCCATACTTAATATATCCATAATAAGATTTTGTTCAATGAGTACTGAAAAATGTACATAAATATATACTGAAAAGTGGTGCATTAATTATGTAGTAACATTTGAAATATCAAACATATTTAAATATACATTGAAAAACCCACCCACGAAGGTACCAATCTATATAAAATTGCTATACGTATTAAATTAAGTCTTCCTGGTAAATACAGGCTTCTATATCAGCTCATGAATATAGAATTATAACCTTTCTTGTTGAACTTGGTCTGGCATGTGAGACTCAGTTTGTAAAAAAAGACTCTCCTGTTCACCCGATGGGAGCTAATAATAGCGAAGAGAAATGCGTTTGGATGTTTGTCATGTGATCGATCTTCAAGACTAGTCACCTGTAGAAGACTGTGTGTCATGTGCTACACACTGACCAATAGATAATGTTCAAAATAGAAAGAAAGATCTTCAATGCACAATGAATGTGTCGAAAAAAAATGGGATAAAAGACATACCGTAGGTTAGTTTGGGTGGATCAATAGAAGAAAAAAGAAAGAATGGGTTCCGAGATCAAATCTCGCCGGGAACTTATTCTTTATTCCGATCTGCGCTGTTAATCTATTACTCACTGTTGAAGAGTACCTAACATGAGTTTAGTTGCCATAAAAAGCAACAACAATTCAGATGAATGTAAATTGTACCAGAAATTATTAATAATGTTTATATATATATATATATATATATATATATATATATATATATATATATATATATATATATATATATACATATATATATATATATACATATATATATATACATATATATATATACATATATATATATACATATATATATATATACACACGCACACACAAACACACACATATATATATATATATATATATATATATATATATATATATATATATATATATATATATATATATATATATATATATATATGCTAAAGTATTTCGATAACGTCGCATCACAGAACAAAAATAAAAGTAAGCCTAGAATCAGCGGGTCTCAAAAACTTACAGTGCACATCTTCAAGTTGAATTCTATAAGCAATGTCGATTTCTTCAGGTTCCGAATTCCCTTTCTCCGAAAAAAGTATTTCTATTTTTTTCTGGGTCATTCCCCCAAAAGAATCAAGATTAAATCTATAAAACTATGTTTATTTATTGTGAACAGAAGGTTTTTCAATCATCTATTTGAACGTACACTTGTTTTTTTCCCCCAATTAATTTTGGGCATAAAATCGTAGACTACAAAGTCATGATCGTTTAATAGATGAGTGGTTAGTACCAAAAAAAAAAAACGTTATAGTAAGATCAAGAGCTAACTCCAGCCGAAATTTTTTTTAATCATTTCATTTCAATTTTATATTCTTCCAAGCTATATAACTTTCAAATTTCTTGGAAAGTGTCAGTTTGGATCGACAAGATTTTTCAGATTTTAGCCAGGGGTTCTATTCATAATTTAACTATAATGCTAATCTGGGCCCCCACTTTCCACTCTTTATAAGAAAACTGCGAACGCAGATTTCTTCTTCTGAACTTTCAACCCTATTCATAGAATATAACTAAGGTATGTATGTATGTTTGCGTTCTAAAAAGTCAAGAAGTGAGTATCTCACAGGAAAAAACAAAGGTGGATCCAAATTCACAAGATGAAAATTCACCTCCAGCGCTCGTTTTAAGGTCGAATTTTACAAAAAAAAAGATTCATCGATTCAAACACGCTTATTTGAAGAAAAAAAAAAGAAGAAAGATTATCGCTAAAGAAATCAGTGAGAGCAACCATACACCAGTGTGTAGAAACGAGGTGAATGAATTCGGTGGATCGATTTCAAAACCCGATGGAGAAATTTTCCTTTTGAATCACATTTCTATTTATAAGACAGCCAAACTTTTCGGAAATCTTTCAGTTTTGAGAAAGGAGATATTTAGAGGTTTTATAAATAGGAATCTATTTTCAATGTTGCTGCTTTGCTAAACAACATCCACATTTTCCATTCGTCATATGTAACAACCGTTGTGAATATTTCTTTCCCTCGATGTTTATATTGGTTAGGCAATATTTTTTAATGGATCTAACGCTAACCTGACAATAAGGTGCGTTTTTCCTAGAACAAAAGTCTCTAACTGTAATCCCTAACCAAGTGTAAAAATACCACCTTGGCGCAATTTAAATCCGATAATCCCCTTTGATGTGCGAATTAGTGATGCCAGAAGTAGGCACATATATTTCTGATATTGAGAAAAAATGATTTTTTTAAGGTTTCAGGTAGGGGTATGAAGGCATGCCCGAGTGTACACCCCGGCCTGCCTAGGAGTATGTACAGTCCCGACCAAAATCTCTTTAAATATCTGATTGCGATTTGAGTGTGATTAGATTTGGATTTTTTTAATTAAAATTTTTCAGTTAAAGAAAATGGGACTGCTACAGGAATCGAACCTGCGATCGATAGAGTGGCTGATTTAACGTAGCGTTACTGTTTATCATTGAGCTACACATCCGCCGGTAATGTGAAGGCCCAAATTCTCATTTTGGTTTCAGTATGTAATAACAGGAAATCAATTGGAAATCAATTCGAATGATGATTGCAATAGAATTTCCGTATATATATATATATATATATATATATATATATATATATATATATATATATATATATATATATATATATATATATATATATATATAAACTGGAATAAGTAAGTTGGTTCCAGGATGTGTCTGGCTCTGGGAGTTACTTAGATTTTGGTAATGATAATGTGAAAATCATCGATAGGAGTGCTCGATGACTTTTCATAGAAAATGCTGAGTTTTAAAATTTTGTCAGAGTGAATATACGGTATTTCAATGACTATGACATTGTGAGATTCAATTGCAAGGAGAGAAATTTTATTGATAGAGAATGGAAAAATGTCTCCAATTTCCTCTACAAGTGTGCACTGATCAAAAGTAATCTTTTTTGGGGACAAATTTCATTGATACTTTTTTCATGCACCATATTCAGAGTTTTTACCTTTTAATTTTCATCTTCCGATCAATTTCTCAGTTTATATTCATTTTTTAATCCCACCCGTCTTTTGCTGAGCAGAATCACTTTCTTTCAAGGACTTCCTTGAAAACCTCCTTATATTTTCAGGGTAAAAGTGCTTAAAATAGGTTGTGTATGTCTATGGCCGGTAGCCATTGCAGATCTCTCGCAAGAGAAAAAAAATTAGAAATCAATCAGAAAGCTAAATAGACTTTTTTTTTAATATTCATGGCAACTTCAGCTTTTAACAATATTAATCATTGTTTTTTGCGCATTTTTGTTTCGGTGTTTTATAATTGTTTGGCGTTATTTTTGCGTGATGATTAAGCAGTCAGAGATTTTTCAATTTCTCCTATTGCAGGAGCAAAGTTGTTTTTATCAAAATTTCCTTCGTATTCATCATCAACACTCGAAAAATAAAAGACAATCTCGACTAAACTATCATCATCTTCAAATTTTCAATCGATTTTTTTTCTTCATAGTTCTTCTTTGAATTTTTAACCTCCTTTTTAAAATTGTCGTCTGCATTCTTGCCACCCAAGAGTAGCGTGTCCACCTACGGAAATGCTGTCCACGTATGACAGCTTTTCAAAAATGGAGGCTTTTCAAAGCAAATACTTTCGAATGAATGCAGTCATTCCGTCTCAAAACTTCCAGTCTTCATTTTTCTCTCTTTCTTTCTTTTTTCTCTCTTTCTTTCTTCCTCTCTTCATTTCTTTCTTTCCTTCTCACGTTCTTATATTCTACCCTTCCGTCTATCTTTTAGTCTATCTGATTAGTACACAAGCTTTTTGCATTCATCCTGTTCTTTTCCCATTTCTCTTTTTTTTCCTTTTCTTTCCTTCTTTATGTTCTTTAGTTCCCTTTCTTTCTTTACCTTTTCTTTGTAATTCTACCCTTCCTTTTTCATTATTCTCTTCTCTTTTTCTGTTCTTCATTTTAAAATTAATTTTCTCGTCCTTTTTATTTCATTTTTCTTTCTATTTCTTCCTCTTATTTCGAGCTTAGTTTTGTCCTTCATCTTCTTTCTTTCTTTCCGTTCTCCAAACTTTTCCAAATCATTTTTTCCCATGGCTAGTTTTATCATTTACCTCCAGATTTTTTGATATATCTATTTTACAAACATCTCTGTAAACCTTATTTCCTTTATCATATTCTATATTCTAATCCGACCTCAACTTCCTCACTTCACTCATTTGATCCATTCTTTTACCAATATGGATCCAATTCTTCTATTTCTTCCCATTTTTCTTTCGCCTTTTTCCAATTTCATTCTCAACTTTGCCCAAGTGAAGCTATCTCGGTTTTCGTTTCGTTTTTGTTCTTCTCAACTTTTCAATCCAACCTTCACATATGCTACTTTAGTATGATTCTAATCCTTTTTCCCTCCCTAATTCGTTTTATTCTCGATTTTCCTTTGTATCCGACGCCTTTTCTTTGCACCCTTATCTCTAAAAGTCTTTTGCCTTCTTCGTCTCCTTCTTTTCTATAAACGTCTTTCATCTTCACATTTGATTCATTCACATTTCTATGGTACATTCCGATTCATTCCCAAACTGTAATAACTGCCACTTTTTCCTTCAGTCCTTCCTGTCTCGCATCCATCTATACATGCCAGGTCTTCTCATCAAAGATTTCCTTTCTTCTTTTTCTTCTTCTTCTTCTTCATAGTGTCTACCCTTCTCCTCTACTTTTCTCTTGTCCCAATCAAGCAGCATCTCTCGACCGCAGTCATTTTTATTATTTAGAGTTCCCTCCTCCAATCAAACGTCGCCAAATTGCGTCCGGCTCAGACAGACTTTCAATTTGGGATCTGACTGATTTGCTGCGAGCATGCGAAGAATGATATGTCCGGAAGAAGAATACAAAAAAAAAAAAAAAAAAAAGAAAAAGAAAAAAGAACGAGTGAATAAGCAACAGTAATGAGAAAAGCACAATACATATGCTTATATATTTTAATACTCACACCATCATGCCAACATAATCACACACATACAGACGTTCACAGACACGTGAACACACACTCATACATAGATACAAACGAACATAGAGGAATATCAGTGCATTGATGAATACATTAATATATACATACCATATATACACTTATATATAAGTGTGTGTGTGCGTGTTTATGTAAGTGCAATTATGTGGGTATAACCATGCATGTGTATTATATATATATATATATATATATATATATATATATATATATATATATATATATATATATATACACAATATATTAATTGATGTAAGTGTGTGTGAGTATTCATATATATTCTTACATATTTGCATAGTTGTCCATATTCATATGATTGTAATAGACGTATAATAGACATATATGTTATTTTGTATGCACGAACACGTATGCTATGTACACACACACACACACGCACATATGAAAATAAATATATATTAATTGTTACATATCTATATCTATATCTATACACATGCGTGTGTATTAGAATCACTGAAGTGAGTTCTGAATAACCAAAGGTCGATGCAAGATAAGATTACATAGAAATTAACATGTATATATTCATGTTAGTTTATGTTGTGTATGTTTTTATATACGGTTGTGTTGGATACGCTCATATATGAGAACTTAGTTATTTTGTTTGCATGTGTAGCAAACATATATATCTGCCGTATATTTTTTTGCAGACCAAGACGTCATCATCCAGTGATAGATTCGGTTTCAAAATCCTTCCCTGATATTTCACAGTGTTTTTTCAGATACACAATACTTTGAAAATGAAAGTAAACAATGCAGACAAGCTTCAACATTTCACATGTAGATTGAAGGAGGAAACATAAATCAAAACAGAAACAAGAGACACAAACAATGAAGCGGAGAGGTTGGAAAATTGCCAACACATATGCGATTGATAATTTGCCTTTTGGGCTGATCGATACAAACAGAAGGAAACGTAGAACTGAGAATGAGACAATGACGGAGAAGATTGTCTTGAAACGATTATACATAGATTGATAAATAGATAAACAGAATCAAAAATATGCGATAACCCTTTACTATGATAGGTAGACAGATACGTAGATAGGTATGAAGATATTGAGATAAATAGATGTATGGACGAATAGAATTGAACCAGTACTCAAACAACAGCTGGGGTATGTATGTATGTGTGCTAGGCTTCTTTACGCAAAAGAACATTTCAATTTCCAAAATTACACGGTTTTCTTTTCTAATCCCAAGTTTACCAAGAAAGGAACTAATTGAGGGAGGAGCTAAAACTGCAAAATGATGCCACTGAAGATCCAGTATATCTTAAAATATTGTCTCAAATAGGAGATACAATATTTGGCTGATAAAGATGAAATTCATTCGATTAAAAATACAGTGAATGATTCTAATACTTTATCTGAGAGATACGTAGATTTTGTGCATTTATACAAATGAACGTTTATAAAAAGCAGTTTAGCTTATATATATATATATATATATATATACGCATATATATATATATATATATATATATATATATATATATATATATATATACATACATATATATATGACATTTACTCGGGTATATGTCCTTGTAAATAGCCTTTTCTTATATATTAATAGCTTTATTCAGTGTTAAATACTGAGCTCTGTGATCAAACATCTAAAACGGATGAAAACTGTTTTCATTAGTTTTCTGTTTTTATTACAAATTGAGAGATCATATATATATATATATATATATATATATATATATATATATATATATATATATTGCCTACATACATTTCGAATTCCACCAATAAACACTCATCTTCTCACTTGCTAGCATCATTTGCGATGTGAAGAAGTCCAGAAAAAAGACAAAATGTCAGGAATAAAATTTCAGTGATTCAAAACGGAAATTTCAATATCGTCATTCACTCTCACATTGTTGGATTAACTATGATCCACACCAATCTCTCTCTCTCTCTTCCCCTCTCTCTCTCTGTCCATGTATATATATATATATATATATATATATATATATATATATATATATATATATATATATATATATATGTACATTTGTATGGACATCTTAACGGCTATCATGAGCGGAAATGGAATTGCTGAATCAAGATCAAGATTTCCCGTTGAGGGACTTTGGACCAATGCTCTTTTGGAATGTGAGAATATATCTTTTCCAGTTGGTTAGAATTGGGATTACACCCTGTTGCTGGTTTCATGTATCCCATTACACTCTGTCCCACGTTACTTCGAGACGTGGTCAACACCATCCGCTAAACCATAATGCCCTTGATAATGCAAATAAGGACTGAGTATGTCATCACGGTGATCAACTTGGTCATGGTCCATGTTGCATTCAGTTTTGAAGTTCGGGCATGATTTGTTTTTTCTTATTTACAAAACACACATGCATAGACATTTATATGAATACACAACCCCATTATATAAACAGTTCACGTACGTGTGAAAACAATAGTGCACATATTTTCGGACAATTTTTCAACATTTTTCTCAAATCTATTCTTGCATGCAGTACAGAGAGATTATTATTGATTTTGACTTGCTTTTTACCTTCATCCCAAGTTTCGACTCCTTATTATCACAACTTTGACTATAAAATCCCCGTGGCTGAAAGGTAAAAAGCGGCCGCGCGTATCCTTGACTCTCTCAAGGATGTGAGTTCGATTCTCACCGTGTTCTTGCTCTTTATTTTCTGGTTTTGCTGTAAAATCCTTGCCGTAGGATTACAGATCGGTTTCAAAGTTGTTATTAAAAAGCAACTGACAATTAGGATGAAGGTAAGAGCCAGTAAAAAATAATAAAAGAAAAAACTAATTCAAACTGTCCAGTCCTTCAGTCAATATAAGGAGGTATGTTCGAAAAGTGAACGCCATTTTCTATCAACGAATAATTGATCGATTGCGAAGTAACATCAAAGACGCATAACCAGTTTTTGTGCTGGATTTTTTTATGTCATTTGTGTGTTTGTGTGTATTTTGTGTGCGTGAGCTCGAGTGAGAATAAGTACAGAAAATCTGTTAGAGAACTCGAATGGCGATGGGCTGGACATTTTGTAAGAGTGTCACTGGACATCAAGTCTCACAGCATGGATCCCCAGAGATCAGTTGCGAGGCTACAGACAACAGAAGGTAAGATGGCATGACGAGCTACAAAAATTTAGGAAGCACAGGCTCTGCAATGCCCACGATGGAGAGGTCTGGCGAATCTTGGGCAAGGTCTATGTCTAACAACAGACATTAACAAACTGATAATGATGATGATGATGATTAAACAATTGCACATGATTTTGAAATATACATATATCAAGATGAAGTCACAGTATTTTCGGTAACTGCCTGTAGTAACAAACACGTACTCTCATTTACTAAAATTGAGTTGCTGAACTATCCAACAACTGTAAACGATAACAACCAGTATAAACGAGTATAAAGCAATAAAAAAACAAACTCAGAAGAGTTAGCAACTCTCACTCCGATTATTACGCTCCTAATTTCGGCATAGCTTTGCATTGCGCTCCAAAGTCTCCAGCGAGATGAAAGAACTGTATATTACAGATCGCACATCATCATCATCATCATCATCACCACCACCACCATCACCACCACCAACAACAACAACAACACCACCACCACCACCATCATCATCATCATCATCATCACCACCACCACCACATCCACCACCACCACCACCACCACCACCACCATCATCATCATCATCATCATCATCATCATGTCTTTCAATGTCCATCGTTGGATATAGACCTTCCCCAGGATTCACCACACTTTTCTATTGTCGGCGTCACCGGGCCAGTAATTTCTGAATTTGTCTAGCTCGTCTCTCCATCTAATATCCTGCCGACATCGGTTGCGCATGTGATCCATGTCGTGAATCAGATTGTCCGTCGGGGTTGTCCGCCATTCTTGCAACATGGCCAGCCCCATACGACAGATAAGTGCCAAATCAGATTGGGACACCAGAAAACTACCTTGAGGCGAATCACCGAGGGTAATAGTTAGCTCTTCTAGCAAATAATTACTAATGTAGCGAGTACAATACTCACTTAGTGCCCTCCATTGCGATTTTATGTCAGTAAAATGATCAGCTTCGTAAATACACACACACACACACACACACACACACACACACACACACATATATATATATATATATATATATATATATATATATATATATATATATATATATATATATATATATTATTCGTATATGACGTTACTGGTTTTTTGTTTAGTCATGCATACACTGTATTGAAGGAATCTGACATTTTTTTGGTATTCAATGTATAACTCTTCAGTATTTGGTGAGGTGAAATTTTAAGCGTACGAAAACAAAATTTGACAAGATAAGCAAATCTTAGTAAATATACATGTATGCAACCATATGTTTTAATGTAGCTGTTTTATTTTTAAATGCTCAAAACAGTTACATGGTAAACAACTGATGGTCACGACAAGAAAAATTAACACATAATATCTAATTCTGCGTTCAACAATAACAAAAACACTGAAAAACTTTACATAAATTGCATTAACACATATTGGAAAATAGTTAATCAAAATCGACATACATCTTGCTTATATATTTAGTGTTTAAAGCTGTGTTTCATTAAAAACCATTTCCACCCCCTTCATTGAACGATAGCTACATAATGATAATTTTTTGACCGTTTCCACATACACACAGACAAATGGCGATTTATACAGTTCCTCTCTATTATCAACGTGAGATTTGATCCGCTAAAACCGTCTCTAGCCATTGAATCCACACTGAAATCTCAAAGAATGTGTAAGTTGAGTCGTAGAATTAACAATATATATATATATATATATATATATATATATATATATATATATATATATATATATATATACATATATATATGTATATAATTTCAAATATAGTTCGAACCCTTGTGTTACTAACACACGGGAAATTCTTTAAAAAAATAAGATAAAAAAGAACGCTCCAATATTGGCACAGGTTTCAAAGAATTTTGGCTTGTGCCAATTATATTACCAGCCAGAACTGATAGGAGCCAAAATATCCTTCAAGAAGTTCTTCAGACGACAGAGAGATACGTGCTACTCTGGCAATAACACGCCTGCGTCAACCTAAGATTTGTAACTTCGAGGTCCAATTTTTTTTGACGCATAAAATATCATCTGAGTGATAATAGTCATATAAATTATACATAAGAAAAAAAGTATGTGTCAGTGAATTTCTCTGTTTCAGCGGATCATACAGTACAATTAAAAAAGAAGTGAAAATCTAGTTGAGTACATTGACCTCGTCTGAGAACTGGAAAAAAAGATTATGGAATACGAAGATGTTAATAGTGACAATCATAGCTGGGAGGCTAGCATAGTAAATTGAAATTCCGGAGAAGATCAAGACCATCCAGTCGACAGCACTACTAAAATCGAAGATAAACTGCAGGGAGACCTGGAGTATTGAGGTAGCTTTTCCACTAAATCTGCCATGCAAGTTACCATTGACTACGATCGTGAAAATTCGATGAGTTTAAATAACAATTATTTCAAAAGTAATTAATAATAACCAATAATGACGATGACCAATAGGTAAATAATGCTAAAAATAAACACTAATATGTAGTAATACAGTTCAATGTGTTTTATCATAAAGAGATCCGGTCATGCAGACAAATGCTACTGGCATAAGCCAAGGACTCCCCTAGAAAGTAAAAGCAATAAATTACCCTCGGACTTTGACATCAAAACCTGCCACCCCATCCGAGCAAAAAAAAAAAAAGAAAAAAAAAGAAAAAAGAAAAGACAAAATAAAACAAACAAAAAAACAAACAAATCTGCTAGTTGTGCACAAGGAAAAGAGAACTTGCCAAATCATAGATGAGGCTGTACTTGCCAACCACAGAGGTAATACGAAAGAGAGTGTAAAACTGGGAGAAAAAGGACTACGATTCGGCCCGGGAGATGAGAGAGGTATAGAACATGAAGGTCAGGGTCGGGCAAATAATAGTTAGGGCACTCGGAACATGGATAAAGACGAGATTGGGGGAGTTGGAGACAAGGGGAAGGATTGGCACTATGTAGATCACAGCATTGCTTGGTCTGCAAGAATACTTAGGAAAGTACTGGAAATATGAGATCGATGACCTCAAGAAATCGATAACGGCTAAACAGAATGGACATGACATGTATTAGAAAGGGGGATAGTTTGGACAGTGCAAATGATTAGAAGAAGGCTGGGGACTCCAGGAGATTCACTCAAGTGATGGCCAACAGACATCTGGTGTGGACAAACAGACGTATGACTACAACTACTAATGCTACAGACACGTGAACACCTGAACCTCATGTTACCTGGTTTTATTCTCAAATGAACACCGTACCAAAAAGCACACACTGTTAGAAGCAACAAATTCATCGCTTCCATTGGAATAATTTCTCCCATAAATCAAATACTAAATTAGCCCCACACCTAACTATATACAGATAACACTTGATTATCTCAGCTGCACGATGAGCCCGATGATGATACACGTATCACCATTAAGCTTACCGCAAACATGACTTACCAACATTCTGCCACTCTTACCCACCACGAATTCACAGTCCAACTATACATTCACCCGCTATCTTGAAGCACCTTAATTCCTGACGAAGGTTGAGATAAGCAAAACGTTGAAATATAGCCATTTGTTCGAAACAGTCTCCCGATACTGTTTTTCTTACTCACATACAACTACCACCACCACCACTACCATTAATAATAATAATAATAATAATAATAATAATAATAATAATAATATGGTATTCGGCTCAAAAAATGAAATTTACTACTGAAGCACAATGTAATCTACTGCAAACAGATGAAAACTGCGACTGCAAAAAAAAAAAAAACAACAAATCTTTTGGGTTAGAAACAAACTCTACAAATACCTTAGGGGACTTGAATGTGGCCCTGAAAAACCAGGAGAAAATAAATATAGAATATCTCAAGAGAATGTGGCTGTTTTAAAAAGAACACACACACACACACACACACACGTATATATATATATATATATATATATATATATATATATGTATGTATATTCTGATCGTGTGAGGCAGATCATTACACCATCTGAGCAAACGCGTTTTCCAGTGTAAGGGTGGTAAAGTCACCATTCGGACAAATTACCCAGTTGACTCACCAGGGAACTGATTACCCCGTCAGCCCTGTGATTTGGGTGGAAAATCTGAAGCCATATCGGAAGATTTTGGAATAGATCTGAAATAGAGCAAAAACATCCAGAAATATTTAGGTTCTTGAGGATCTAAGTGTTATTAATAAACCCGTAAAAAAAAAAAAAAAAGCATTTTCTTTAAAAATAAAATAAGATCAGTTCTTAGAAGTGATCTAGTGGAGCTCTGATGCCAATGTTCAAGTATGTAGACAAAATGGTAAGGCCAAAAGCGCTGGAAAACATAAAGAAACACATACTGAAACGCACATACATATCTAAAAGGATAGTACCGTTTGCCATCTTTAATTATTACAGATTTGTTTAATTGCCTATAAAAAGAATATTTCTTTCATCGTGGTTATTTTCTGAAAAGTAACTATACCTATTTGCAGCAAATAATACATTCTATTAACATCAACGTATCTTGCAATTGTTTACAAATTCCCTTCCGAAAGATATAGATACACTCGCACGCCCACATTTTATTATTCGATGAAACTGACAAGTTAATCGATTCAGTGTCTGTATCCCGTCTCTGAAAAAGTTATCCATTAATTTCTTTTAATTGACTCAACAGGAGGTAAATGCTCCCGTGTTCAATTAAGTGCATTAGTGGTATTAATTGACAACGTTGTTGATTGTATTATTGAACACTTTCACTGAGCTCCTAGCAAGAGCATCAAAGGCTATGTGAATGTCACTTTCATATCCATGGAATACATCCTTCCTCCATTACTAAACAGGGACAAGATACGGTAATCTAGGACTGGCTTAGAAAGGAAAAGGAAACGCCCGAATCCTCCATTATTAGCGTTGTTACCGCTGGAGAAAAAAATACGTTTACCATCATCCTATACGGACAGGGCCAGAGAAATCCGATGAATTGATCGGCCGAAACGCCATGTTAATAACACAAACAAAAAGTCCGATCGCCCGAAAAACTCTTTGAACATCATTCCTTGTATCTCCCTCTGTTCACCGTTCGATTTTGACTCTCTGCAACAACATTCAAGATTAACTGCTGTAGAAACTAAGCGTCATTTTTCAATGAATTTCTGAGATACTTCCATGGAGTGCTTTCTTTAATACCCGTTTCTCCTTTTTTGGAAGATTTTCGTTCGACTACTGAAAAACTCAATATTATATAAAATTTGCTCCTAGCTGATATTAATGAAAGTGGGTAACTGAGAAAAGTATTCATATAGATAATCTACATGTACGTGAGAGGATACATTATTCATGTGAGCATATATATATATATATATATATATATATATATATATATATATGCTCACCTGAATAATGTATACTTTCACATATATTTAGATTATCTCCTTCTCTCCCTCTCTCCCTCTCTCTCTCTCTGTCTGTCTGTCTGTCTGTCTGTCTCTCTCTCTCTCTCTCTCTCTATATATATATATATATATATATCAACGGACGCCGATCACATAGAGAAATTGCATTCTATGATTCGTGGAAATTGCCATCTGATTGTCCATGGTGTTCTTGAGGAGGTTATCATCCGTCAGAGTCAGTCGATGGTTTCCATGGATCACAGAATACACTGACAAGATGCGATTTTCGTCCCTAGAATTGGGGAGAAGAAAAACCCCTCAAAACTCATTATACACGTCCATTCTAGCGAGTGTAGCTCCAAAACTAACCAACGTCGTTCTAAGTCAATGTTCAAAGTCCTCACTAAACAAACATACAAGTAGCAAGCGTGCTAAAAAATAACTGAATTCTATATACATATAAAGAATCTATTGGCATTGCAGCAGAGGGACTGTTGTAGTGTGATGACCATATAATAAAATTGAATGATATATATATATATATATATATATATATATAACTGTAATGGATAAATACATCTTTACTTTAATGTAGGTATTCGGTATTTTAAATATACATATAGGTGTATGTATGAGTGTGTTGGTATTTGGTGTTTGAATGTTCCCAGACAAGAAACCAGGATTTTATTATCCACTTGGTCTTTTGATACTTTGTCATGTTCTACCATTCCTTAAACCCTGGATCTTTATGCAGTTATCGTTTAATGACCTTCTTTCCCCCTATTCACTGATCCAATTTTCCATTAAATATCGCAGATGTTCCCGCCATCTTTTGTCAACAGTGAGACAGTTGCCTTTTGATTCATGTCTATTCAGTTTGGTGACTTTTCCTGCTTTTCCGCAATCTGCACAACTCACCAAACGAGGTTTATTGTTCGCGTATTCCCTCAAAAGAGATACACGAATGACGGGGAGTTGGGTGGGAGTCGTAGCAGGAATGTGTATCAATGCATATGAGATTAATTAGATTAGAGATTCAGTCCTACATCGGCGAATGTCGGCGTCTTTCGCGAATGCCCGGTTAATTTCAGCCATTTTGATTCAACGCGAAGACACTGATTCCCGACTGCACCGTTCTAGAATGACTGAGTACATTGGTGGGATTCGATATTTCTAGGAGCCGCTCAGTGCTTTCTTCACATCCGTGACTTTCTTTTTAGTCTGGGGAATTAATGAGGAAAATATATAACTAGTGATTTTGATGAATCTTGTGTTGCGTTATCGCCACATTTCCTCGAGCGTTGTTTGTTCTTCTGAAATCATCGGTGGCTGCATATCGATTAAAGAACCCTGGGACAAAAATAAGGTGCATGACGGGAAACAAAAGATGCTGTTAACTGGGTTCGGGGCATAGAAATGAAAAAAAAAGATTTTTAAATTCATCAGTCAAGGGTAGAAATAGAGAAAAACCCGCTCATTTTCTGGTTGTTGTCAACGTTTCGGAGAGAGATAGAGTTATTCAACAGCGGTATGCAGTCTTCTTTGTTGATAGGATATTAAAAAAGTATGGCTTAATCTTATTCTAACTGCTAAAAGAAGTTGAAGAATGCACAAACCTAAGTCAAGCGATGAAGTTACAGATTGAACACGGAAATGAAATAATACATAATGATAGTCTGGAAAACATTTAGAATAAATAGACACATCCGGGAGTGAAAACTGCCGCTAAGCTTGAAACGTCAAGCATACAATCAATCTATAATACCAGCTATGACGAACGGGTGCGAACACCTGGAAACTTAAAAAATCGCTTGAAAACAGCTCTAGAATAGAGACTACAGTCGAAAGAGCAAGGTTAGGAATGATTACCAGCAATAGAAGAAGATTAAAATGGATCTGAGAGAGAACCAGGGTGGATATCGTACAAGTAATGAAACAATATGTTGAGATGAGCAGATAACTTAAAAGAAGGGACAACAGGTGGATATGAATACTAACTGATTGATGCCGTGGGAAAGTAAAGGCAGTTGGAAACGAAAAGACACTAGATGGAAAGACAAGTTAGAAAAAATCGCAAGTAAGATATTAGTTAGATTAGCGCAATCACGCTCGTCATGTAAGGAGATAGGAGAGGCTTTTCCCAGCTGCAGACATAACGGCTGCTGCTGCTAATATTGGTACTACCCCTTCCAATCTCACTTATACCTTTTTCCTTTGTCAATTACGTCCTCAGAGACGGACTCAATAGTCTGTTGCAGAAGGTAGCTACCCTAAATGAGCCGCCACTTCTTCGGCGTCCAATTCGACACCTGAATAAAAAAGCTCACCCTCTTTGATGTTAAGATGTTTTTTCCACCAAACTTGGAGGTTCTTCACCTGAACGATACTGTCAATTAGAGAAGACTTACCTGCTCAGTGACCTGATAAAAATTAACTATTAGACGACTAATTACAATTTTTCATAACTTAATATTGTTACATCAAAAATGAATTTTCAATATTTTCATATCTCTTAACGTAATATTGTTTCAAGTGTCCATTCACAAAAGAAGAAAAATTCAATATTTTTTCATTTTCTCTTAATATTATTACATTTGATCATCATTAAATTTTTCATTGATTTCATACATGACTCTTTTGCGTTCAGCTCTGTGATTTTTTTTCAACCACATTTGGGCGGAATACATACAATCCTACATTAGAAGGCCAATCGAATCGATCACAAAATTTGTCAGATTTTTCATCTCCAACGCGATTTTTTATCGTTATATATGATATTCATTATTCAAAACCCCTTTCTTCTGAACTCAAATCAATGGTATTAATGACATTTTGAAGTATTTTTGAACTGTTGTGGGCATATCATGATTTGGTAAGTTTCAGGTAACGTTTTCTACATAATCTCGCAAACCATCCGTGCAGATTCTATCGTAAAATGTCAACAGAATCCGTGAAGTCTTTCTCCGGCTTCGTTCAAGTAAAAAAGGGACTTCAACAATACGTCAAGGATCTGGGCTAACTATGTTTACCAATTCATGAAGTCTCTTGTTAGTTCCCCGAGCATCATTTCTCGATTTTATTTCATTTCATAACAATCCATCAATCTTACTTTCATTTTTATTACTGCATCTGATGTCTTCGACAAAGGAAGCTTATATATCTTTTTTTTTCTTCTTTCCAAAATGCTCCAGAAGAAATGGTTTCATTTATTTTATTTTCACGGCATCTGCACTCTCAGCATTATTTCGAATGATTTGACAGGAGTCAGCCATAAAGCAAAAGCTGGGGAGTGCACTTCTCTTCAATTGCGTTAAGGCATCTCCCCATTTTTAGACAGGTTAGTGACTGGTGATTAAACATGGTTATTTTACAATATAAAGTTACGCAGAAAATGGTGTCATGGGATCGAACAGAGTAAAGTGCTATTCACTGGGACCTCCATCCAAAGCAGGCTTTATCAAGTGTTTGATGGATTGTGTCCCATCACCTATGAGTTACTATCAGTCAATGTTTCAATTACAAAAAAAAAAAAATCATTGTCAGCATTATGAACTTTTAAACAGCGCTTTGAAGGAAAAGAATGTTCCATGACGATGGTATCGCAAAGATCACATGGGAAAAAGATTGAAGATTCAGGTTTAAAGATAATTCTATATCATCATCATCATCATCATCATCATCCTCATCAGTCTTTTGACGTCCGTCATTGGACATAGACCTTCCCCAGGATCCGCTACATTTTCTATCATGGGCGATGTGGAACCAGTATTTCCTGGATTTGTCAAGTTCATCTCTCTATCTTGTATTATGTCGGCCTCGGTTTTGCATGTGGTCGCTGGGAATTGTGATGTCCATCAGTTGTTTGCCAGTCTTGCAAAATAATCAGCCCATTGCCATTTGAGTTTTATTATGGATTCTATGATGTCTCAGTTTTCTTCCTGATATATTGTGCTGACTTTCGATCTCTCCATGTGAGGTTGAGCATGATAATCTCATGTGCACGCTGCATGCTTCTCAGTTTGCGAGTCTGTCTCTTGGTTAGGTTCCATGTTTCAGCTCCATAAGTGACTATCGGGAGGATGCATTGGTTGTAAACTCTTCTTTTTAGATACACATTGTAAAGATAATTCAATATCCACATCATATGAATAATTCTGTATACACATTGTCCCCCGGATATTGCTCCATCTGGATACGACCTAATTTGAAGATAACCAAACCGTCTTTATATTGTAGTTCATGGGGACCAACAAGTATACAACAATGCTCCCAGAGATGCCATTTAAGATCTTGCATGGCACTGCAACGATATTGTAGGTCATTGAATAATTCAAATTTTATTCTGAAGTTCGGTGATATCAATGTATGTATCTGTCTGTCTGTGTATACATCTATCTTAGTTCGGTTGTATATCTTTATTTAAAAAAAATTCTTTATCCATACCAATATCTTCAAATTTTATATATATATATATATATATATATATATATATATATATATATATATATACAAATAGTAAAATGTAGATTCGCAACACAAACTAGCTCATGTTTCTGCCCTCTCTGGGTCTCATCACCGCATATATATATATATATATATATATATATATGCTACAGAAAGGTATGGAAATGTTAAGTCATAGAAAAATATGTATAGAATATGTATTTATATGTATTTTCCGCCCAGTTCCTATCCATTAGTCTGTTCTCTGTCTGTCTCTTTATGTATACGGCTGCTTCATGTTTGAAAGAGTTTTAAACTAAGTTCAAACCTAGTCTCTCGTATAAATGCATAATAGAGGATAAGTTTAGGAAACAAGGTTGATGAGATGAAAAGAAGTTGAGAGACTGAGAAGGGAGAAGACGTTAAACGTTGAAATGTAAGAAATCGAAGATCAAGAATAGAAAGAAAGGGAAAAAGTACAAAGTAATCAAGCTAGTGAAAGAAACATTATGAGGGAAGGAGTATTGTATCAGCAGCTTCAAAATCCCTGGCGAATTTACCAGGTATTATCCCTAGTGCCAGATCGAGGCTTGACCTTTCATCCACAATGACACAGTCAAGTTGGTCATCTTAATTGTAATCCATGGCTATACTTTGAGCCTTTCTCTTTAATTTCTCTAAAAGCAATGGCTGAAATTCCATCACATCCTCGAACACATACAAACATCGACATCAAAACCAGCAATTGATTAGAACTCTTAAAGAGGATTTTGGGCGACAATATCTGGGCCATTAGGTTCTATTCGTGATTAAGATAGAAAGAGGAAAAGAGAAAGTAAGAATGGGAGTTTGTGTGTAACAATTATTTTATTGTATCATATGAGTGAAAACTACTTGTTTCTGTTTTGTGTTCTGTGTGATATGTTTGTGGATGACTTTGTATTACGTTGATGCATAAGTTTCAAGTGCTGTCTTAGGGACAATATTGTCGATTCTTTTTTCTCTTTTGCTGTCTTACTTTTTGTAGGGAACTGATACTTTATTTTTGTAAATAACATGGATGAATAGAAAACGAACATTCGACACTTTACTCTCCATCTTCGATTTTGGGAAATGTACAGAGGCACAGTAGTTAAGGTAAAATTTCAACCAGAATTGTTCTAAAAAGAAATAAAAAGGATGAAAACTAGCACATGCTTAATGTGTAGTAGATGCTTAATACTCTTTCATATAAAACCAAGACATAGACGGTCTGATAAAAACTACACCAGCCATCTTAATTTCGAAATGGCCGCCCTGAGGAAAATTTCATAATACCGGAATTATTCAAATTGAGAAAAAATGAGGAAACTTGCATACTCGTACATTTTTTGATGCCCTTTCGTATTGAAACAGGATACATATGGTCGGGCCAAAACTGCAACCACCATCTTAATTTTAAAATGGCCTCCATAGAAAACAAAATTTACAATGAAGATGAATTGAAATTTCAACCAGAATTGTTCAAAATGGGAAAGAAATTCTTGCTGCTATGAGAAAACAATTTTGCAATGTACATTAGATGGAATTTCAAGAAATTGCTCAAAATGAGAAATGAATATGGAAACTTGTTTACTGGTAGTTTTTTTCCATGCTTTTTCACATGAAATAATCTGACCAAAACTAAACCACCATATTTAATTGAAAATACCTGCCGTAAAAGAAAAGAAATGCAAAATGATACGGTAGATTAGTTGAAATTTCAATCAGAATTGAAAGGGGAAAAAGTGTTAAAACTAGTTTACAAGTAAATTCGTCAATGCTTTTCTTTCATATATAAATCCAAGACGTACATGATTCACTAAAAACTGCAGGAGCCATTTTTATTTTAATATGGCTGCCATAAAAACAAATTTCACGATATTGATAAGTTGAAATTTTAACCAGAATAATCCAAAATGAGAAAATGTGTGAAAAATGGCATACTCATAGATTTTTCAGCACTTACGTATGAAAAAAAGGATATACTTTATTGGGCCACACTACGACTGCATCCTCATTTCAGAATGGACACCATAACAAACAAAACTTGCAATATACTACGGTAGGTTATTTGAGAATTACACCAGGTTTCTTGAAAAGTGTGAAACTCCTGTAGTGGTAGATTGTTAATGTCCTTTCATATAAAAACAAGACACACATGATTTGACAAAAACTGTAACCCCTATCTTTATTTCAAAATGGCGATCATGAAGAACAAATTTGCAATACAAATGAAGTAACATTTCAACAAAAATAATTCAGAGTTGGAAAATATTTCTGAAAAATTGCATACTTATTAGATTCTTTTAAATACTTTTTCATATAAATCCATGATGCGCACAATCATACAAAAATTGTGGCTGCGACCTTAATTTGAAAAAAATATTGCCATAAAAAAAGCGTTTTAGTAAAATAGATTAGTTGAAATTTAAACCAGGATTGTTCAATATGAGAGAAAAATTCTATAAACATGCATGTGGTAGATTTTTAATATTCTTCCATATAAAAACTGAACGTATCTTTATTTCAAAATGGACGCCAAGAAAAACAAAATTTGCAATACCGATTAGTTGAAATTTCAACCAGGATTGTTCGAGTGAAAACTCATGTATTGTTTGATTTTTTAAAATTTCTTTTCGTATAAAAACAGAAGATTCACTATCTGACAGAAACTGCCACTTTTTTTTTAAATGGCCGACATGACAAAAACAAAATTAGAAACATTTTACTTAAATACCAAGCATACAATAGCTGATACAATCATTTATATCAATGGATACAATGTATAATCATATATTTTCGCCTGCCAGGAATTACCTATAATTGGTGATATTTTTCTGTTGCACTTAATAATATTTATGCATGAAATACTAAGTAGCTCGCAATAGACGGATGCAACCTTTATTCACAGTGAATAATACCATGCAAATTGAAAGATATGCTCAAGAACGGATTGTTCAAATATTGTCATATACTATAAACACTCCCTATACGATGATACGTTCCTGCTAAATTACGAAGCCCAGTTTCTTGTTGCATTGAGACACTTGCAAGGTGTACATGATTTTCAACACTGTTTTGTTCAGTTTCTGGCATAACTTGGCTGTCTGTGGGAGTGTTGGTTGCAAAGGAATCCACTGACCAATACAGTCCATGGTTCAATATCACTGTGAGTGCTATTTAGTTCCGGTTTACTTACAATGAATATATCCTTCTTGGTATGCAGCTTTCTTAACGTTTTTTGTAAGCCCCTGTCGGTAGTATTAAATGCAGCAGCACCCCTGCAAAAACAAGAGGTTTTATGCCTAATCAACCTGTGAGGTTTCGCTTGTCTTTTCGTAAGGAAGTATCATAGATCTTTCGCGAATGTGATACAGTTGAACATTTGAGAAAGACTCTCACTAACACTTGTGTAACCTCGGGGAAAGCTGTTCGAGTGTCGTATTCTATGAGTTTATCAATGTCACCGAACGATGAAGTGGTGTGTGCGTCCGGAAAAAGCATGATAATAATGGAAATGCGATGGCCGTCTCCTAGGTTGGTTTCAATGTTTCGAACAGTTCCCACCGTGGAGTGTTTTTGATTCCGTGCACAATCCACTGAGTGTCCAGATGTAATGCATGGGTGTTTGAAATCACAAAAACGACGACATCAGTGTTAACTGACCAGATAAAGACTTTCTTGCAGCTACTTTGAAAGCAGTTGAAAGCAAGATGAAGCGTGTTGGCTTCTTCATGATTAGAAGGAATAAGTCATGTGAGACACAGCATTCATGTCGTCTATGTTACACGCGACGTCCCCTGTAGCTAGTCACGGAATATTGTTAGATATTTGACCAATCGTGGAATAAATTCCTAACCAAGACATTCCTGTAGTGATGTGTCCATAAAGATGTCTAATAAAACATAATGAAAATACGTCAATTGATATTCTCATAGAAAAAACCAAGACAGATGTTGGAAGTAAGGATACTTAGAACTTTATCTGTGAAAAATTTAAAATACTTAATTCTGTACTAAGTAACTTGTGAGGGGTCAAATTAATGTTTTTCATGATTCTGAATAGAGTGGAAGTATTTGATTTGCACACCTCCCTTCGTGAAAAAACGGCCATTCTCATATTTTGTGCACGTCACAACCTTTTCAAAAAATTGTTTTCTAAGTTGAGTTGGAGTTATTGAAAAAAAAATAGTGATATAATGGATAAGCCGAGTTTTATTTCGATGTCAAATGGGGGGGGGGGATTCTCGTCCTGATATTTTCAAAGATGTATTAGGGTACAGCAAGAAAAAGCATGATAACATTACCAGTATATCAGCTCATCAATTTGAGAAAAAAAAAGATGGCCTCCATGGAATATTTTATTGGCAATTTAGTCGATTGGAAAGTGGAAGTTATCGTGTTTTTCGGGGGGGGGGGGAGGGTGAAATCTTGATATCATGGTTAAACATATCTTAAAACAACGCATATTATGAAAAAAATTGTTGCCAGATTTTATGAACTTCAGAAGCAGTCATTTTGAAATACAAAATGGACGACTCTGAATGTACTTTTCTCCAAATTATGACCACCAACTATATATATATATATAAACCAAAAAAATCATCAGACACTCAAGGTTTCGAGAAAATTACATTGAAATGACAATGGTATCATCATTTGTCTCAAAATTAACAATATACAACCTAATTGTATTCTTCTAAAAATAATTATTATCATACAAGAGTTGTAGACATTTTCATACATCAGTACATACTACATACATGAATTTCCACTTGCAACCCGTAATTACATCACTTCTCCTTCAACGTACGACCCACATTTTCAAAAAATGTCATTGAAATTCATGGAGAACTTTCGGAGATATTGTGGTCATATTGAAAGAATATAGAAACGTATGATGAAAAGTATCTAAATATCAAAAACAAACGCTTGGATCTCTTTCAGAATATGATAAATTATTTTCTCGATGCAGTTTACTCCTCCAGGAAATTCATTCAGAAAACTTTTTGAGATATCGGATGGGGAGACATAACTGAATAGAGGAGTGTATGAAGAAAAAAAAAAGAAAAGAAAAATATATCTCTATCATATACTAATTCATTCGTCCACCAGAGAATTCCAGGGAGTTTTACTTGAATTTAGTGAAAACTTTCGAAGATACAGAGTAAACTAATACAGAAATGCATGGGAAAAAAACTGTAAAGTATCTTTCAATCAGCAACGAATTCCATTCCAAAAGTCAGTCACATCTTTATCATATCCCTTATTCCTGCAAACTTTCATTGAGAACCTCGGAAGATATCATGTTGGCAGACAAGAGTACAAACAAAAATGTACGAAGGAGAAAAAAGAAATAAATCTCTCAATCAAAATGAATTCCTAGATCAACCCCAGAATTTGATCACATCTTTCCTATAACCTTCCTCACTCTTCCTTAAGATTTCATTAGAATTCATCAAGAACTGGAGGAGATATCGTGTTGAGAGTCGTAAGAGAATACAGATTGCATGAGATATTAAAACGAAAATATCTGCGAATCAGAAACTGACACTTAGATCAGCACCAAAATTCAATAACTCAATCCTCATCCAATGGTTTAACTTTCCACAAAATTTTATTTACACTAATCGAGAAAGTACGACGATATCTTACAGAAAAGGTGGGTAAATTTTCGGGCTAATCGATGCATAATTACCTACCCTACATAATAGTTAGCTTTTTTTCCGTTATAGTATCCCTGGAGGATATTATGGTTACGAAAATGGTATTCTATTCTAAATGAAAGCTGTAAGATCAATATTGATCTCATGAATTTTTGGAAAGCTCAGGCACGGAGCTTTAACGGGGGCACCAAAAGAAATTACCCCAATTTGGGTACCAATATTCGGCTTATCCACTTATAAAGCTACTTTTTAATACATATGTAGGAGTGAGCATAGACGTTTTCCCATTGAGGGACGGTTATGCATAAAACAAATGCTAGCTATCGATTCAGAATCATTAGGGAAAAAAACCCTCGTTTTTCCTTTCACAAGTTGCTCAAGCCAGAAATTGACATTTTCAATTTTTCATGAGTAAGGTTTAGGGTATCCCAACCTTCAGCAGCTGTCTAGGGGTTATCCCATGGGAGTTGAATTTGAAACTTTTTGTATGTGTTATCAAAGATGTTAACAAACTCATTGGTACCGAAATATCTTGATAAGAAATTGATTCTGGAGGTTTTCGCACTGTTTCCAGACTAAGCGTATAGAGGGGGTCATAGGCTCAAGCTGTAATTAACTTATCAAGGCATCAAATGGGGCTGACTGACTGAATTGCCTTAGCTAATCCATACCCCGAAAGAGGTGCACCCATACCTCCATTTCTAGAATAACAGGAAATCTAAACTTTGCCAATAACTTCACAGTCCTTTTTCAGAGGCCCTTATTTGAAGTCCTTAACTGTCTTTAAGATATCACCGTATGGAAAAAGGTCATGTTTCTTAGATGATGTCTGACATTGTATTCACACGTTTTTCAAGCCGACCAGTAACATGGGGATCATATTGTTATTGCCTTAATGCTTCACTGATCTTGAAATTGGAAATGAACTTCCACCCACGGCCTTATTTGAATCTAGACGAACAAGGTCGCTGTTCTCTTCAGTGAAT
>OY735215.1:24315596-24330596 GCA_963457665.1 Thysanoteuthis rhombus | reverse complement strand
ATGATCACTTCGCTTTTAGAATCATAAAAGGAACTAGTTTGCAAGAAGAGTTTATCTTTTTGCAATCAACATTGCAAGGAACGCATTTAATCATGTTCTGAATGCTAAACTCCTGGGAAACATCTTTTAGACGCAGAATTGAATTGTTAAATAGATAAAGTATTTTGTTATGTTTCTATCCTTCTAAAATCCAGTTTGAAATCGATCAAGGAAACTGAAAAAGGGAACTCACATTGCTATTCGAAAGAGCTGCCAAACTAAAAAGGTAATTTTAATCAACCCCTGCACAAAAACCCCGATGGCCCCAACAATTTTTGGCAATAAAAATCAGATTTTATGCTTGTTCAAATAATTACGAGGATTACTGCATATAAAACGTACTTCTCATTAGTATTTGCAGTATATTATGTTGATTGCAGTAGAATTTGGCTCTTCTTATACAGATAAAACCAAGCAATCAGACGGAAAACGTTCAAATACTTATTATAGATACTTTATATGTATATATATATATATATATATATATATATATATATATATATATAGATACTTTATATATATATATGTATATATATTTATATATGTATATATGTATATATATATATATAAATGTGTATATATATATATATATATATATATATATATATATATATATATATATATATATAGTACCTCTAGGTGTGTATGTGTGCGTTTGTATGTGTGTGTGAGTGAATATAGAACGATAGAGAGAGAAAGAGAGAGAGAGAGAGAAACAGACGGACAGTGATAGAGAGAAAGAGAGAAAGAGAAAGGAAAAGAGAAATATATTTTCTTGAACTTTCCAGAAAGAAAAATATCAAACTTCCACACTATAAAACCGTGGGTAAATCCTGAATTCAAATTCTCGGCATTGAAATGTGATGGTCATTCAATAAGCTGACTGTAGACAGGGAGACATAAATGTCACATAATAACTGACCAATACGCTTTTTTTTTCTGATTTCGGAAGATTAAGCTGATGCCTGTCAGACGATGTCAGAATCTTGGAAGATAAACATTCGTAAGAAGTTCATAAACACATTTACCTGTACTTATATATATATATATATATATATATATATATATATATATATATATATATATATATATATATATATATATATATATATATATATCCCAAACCATCCCAATATATCACAAGGTATGCATGCAGGCACGCTGAAGAGCACTTATGATTGTATTATATGGGTACTATGTTTTGGGGAAGAAGAAAATTTGAGCAAATTGGAAAAAATAAAGGGCCCGGCAGCATTGATTTTGCAATATAACATTATGTGTCACTGTGAGACAGCTAGTCATAAATTTCGGCTCTCAAGTGATGGCTTTGGTATTGCTTTAAACATCATTCACTCCGACTGAGTGATACATACACACACACAAGCACACATGTTCATGCACTTATACATGTAAACAGCTCTGACACATGCATACGCACACACTCATACACACACAAGTACATGCATAAACGCATATATATAAATATATATATATATATATATGGCATAGAGGATACATATGTCTTTATAGAATATATTGATACACATGCGTTTTGATATTTACCCAACAATAATTCCCTACAACACAAGATCGGTTGGGAAGGATATTAGCTGGAAGATTATGTTGCGCCAATATTACGAGTTCAGACGATTTGCCATCTTAGATAATCGGAGTTCGTTATACAGCCTTTTTACTTGCTCTTGGACATTGGCACGATCGAAAAATAAGCATTGCGGACTCTAACCCTTCTTTTGCTCTCTGTGTGTCCCTCTCTGTCTCCCTATCTCTCCCTCCCTCTATCTCCCTCTCTCTCTCTCTCTCTCGATATATATATATATATATATATATATATATATATATATATATATATATATATTATATCACAGAAGCAATTGAGAGGTTCATTGCAAAATAGCTGATGATGCCCATGATAATTACTAACGAACAACATTGAAATTTAGACAACGGTAATAAAATTTGTTATTCTGTCTACAACAGAAAATATGTGAACTCAGTACATTTACAGGGATCGGAAGTAACTGACTAGCACGACAAAACATCGAAGGATTATTCAAAGATCAGTTTTCATCAAAAATGAAAATGAAATCTCGAGAAAAAAATTCTTTTTTCTGTTGAAATGAAAAGTTTATGATTATGGTTATGTATTGTGGCTAAAAAAACTGACCACTTTGATTTTTGTTGTTTTTCTGAAGAGCAACTGAAATTATCGCTACAACCTCAATCACCAATTTGACTAGGGATTATCGATATAGTATAATAAAAGTAATTTCAACGACTTTTGTTATTGAATATTTTAAGACAAAAAAGGAAATACTGGTTCAAAAGAATCAAAATTATCAATTTATTTTTTACTATATATATACATATATATATATATATACATATATATATATATATATATGTATATATATATATATATATATATATATATATATATATATATGTATGTATGTATATAATGTGTTTAGATAGATATCTAAATAGATAAATTTGTTACTGATCAGTTTCATGCGGACATCGATCATACTGACTGCGTGAAACTCATCAGTAACAACAAATGTATAAATATCTATTTACACTCAATTTCAAAATACTGAGTGCTATCACCATAGGTGAAGAAACCTACAATATATATATGTATATATATATATATATATATATATATATATATATATATATATATATATATATATATATATATATATATATATATATATATATATATATATATATTTTCAAGCTGTTTTGTCTATTTTTTTTCCCACTCATTCTATATTTTATGTTCGGCGATGTTAAAATGTCAAGATTATCAGATGCAGGTGAGATAGGATGCGCATGCGCATTTGTTTGAGTTTATCTTTGTTGTTGAAAGATGCATGGAATACTGCGTATAAAAAGAACATGGTTCACCCAGGGAACAAACTTATGTATATATATATACGCTTCAATAATACACAAATACACGTTCTATGTCTCTCCTCCCCCTCTCTCTCCATCTTTCTCTCACTCACTCAAGTGCACACACATACGCACACACATGCATATATCATTTTTATTCATTTAACGATCCAATAATCGTCCAGTACTTTCACAAGATATGGACTCTCAATTACAGTTCCTTGTTTATTATTATAATAATTGACATTTTCACGCCAGTTGCCCGGTGGTCACCTCAGAAGACTCAGTGACAGTAATTCTCCCCAGGTTTCAGCCCTCATTTCATATCGTCCTCACCTATTTCAGCAGCGCTGTGGTTTGTAACATCTCCATCGAGCCTTTTTCTTGGCTTTTAAGGCCATTGCTAACAGCTGAAGGGTCTAGATCCTATACTTCCAGTACTTTCCTGAGCATTCGTGCAGACCCCAGTAGGGCTGTGGTCAGTATAGTCTCAATCCGCCTTCTCAATTCCAGTTCCTGCAATGTTGTTTTCAGTGAATTTGATATGGTTCGGAATACACCTTCTATTACTGGTACTGTCCTCACTTTCATGCACTACACCGACTTTGGTGTTCCTGCCGGATCCTTTTATTACCCTAGCTTTTCACTATCTTTTGTATTTACTCCGTGATCTGCAGGCGCGACCACGTCAATTTTGTTTCAATTTTAAGAAGAATTTTGCACTTTTGATAAATCTAATTACGGTCCTAATTCTCCTAATTCTGAAGCTGTATAAGTACGTTGGATTGAATTTTTTCATGATGCATTGGATACTTTTTGTGTCCATTATATACAAATGCGTGTATGCGCGCTCACGCACGTGTTTGTGCATATTTATCGTGTATAAATCATAGTTAACAGAAAGTGACATAGTTTTTGAATTTACACTTTTGCTGGCTCTCTTCCCTTGTCCACAACTATCAAGTCTGGACTTCTCACTTTAGTGGGGTGGTCGGTATGGATGTCAAAGTCCCAGAGTATTTCGTGGCATCTATTTAGAGTAGAATAAACTACACTTTTCACGTGCCGGAAGAAATTATCTTGCCACTTTACACTTTCTTAATCTGTTAATGAAGATTAAAGGGAAGCAATGGTTCAGGACAGAACCCAAGAAAAAAATACAAATGATATTAGCCAGTCTTGTATAATAGGTAGTTGTGCATATTTCTCCGGTACTATAGGCCAATGTTAGAGATCAGATATCAAAACTAAAAAGGAAAAATATTTTATAGCACCAACTAAACATTTGACTCCAAACATTTGTTCAAAATTGGGGATCAGAAAAAAATATATTGATCCGAGAGTAACTTGTCAAGAACGATTGTCTAAAATAACATTTGAAATTTGCAGAAACTTGATAGTGCCATATCTGATGAGAGTTGATGCTTTCATTGCGTAGATAGGCCATAAAACCAAATATCGAATTATTTCTTTGAATTTATCACATATATTTGCTCTTGTTATCTCTAATTTTTGTAAATAACTGTTCAAAATTCAATTTTGTTTCAATTTTAAGAAGAATTTTGCACTTTTGATAAATTTAATTTCGGTCCAAATTCTTCTAATTCTGAAGCTGTAAAAGTACGTTGGAATAAACTTTTTCGCCATGTATTGGATACTTTTTGTGCCCATTATATATAAATATGTGTATGTGTGTGTGTGTGCATATTTATCGTGTATAAATCATGGTTAACAGAAAGTGACAGAGTATTTAAACTTACTCTTCATAGCCGATCAGCGATTCCCCACAAATCCATTCTACATACGCACGCACACATCTATACGTTGCACCATCAAAAACGTACGCACACAAATATCACTGCATCTCCAAAATTAATTTGTGTGTTTTTACGTAAGGAGGCAAAGTCTCCTAAGACTTTTCTGAAATTGTCATAAAAAACGTCAGTTTGAAAGTATTGATTTTTAATGAAACAAAATATCGTCAAATGAACGGATAAGAGGGAGAGAAAAGAAACATGAAGAGATCGTAGAGAGGAAGTAGAGGGAGGAGGAGGGAGAAAAGAAGAGAAAGATGGAGGAATGGTACAAGAAGAAAGGGAAGGAAGAGAGAAGGAAGTGTAGAAGAAGAAGGAAAAGAAGAAGAAGAAGAAGAAGAAGAAGAAGAAGAAGAAGAAGAAGAAGAAGAAGAAGAAGAAGAAGAAGAAGAAGAAGAAGATGATGGATGAGTTGGACAAATAGAAGAAGATCGGGGAGTGGGACGAGAAGATGAAGTTGGGGGAGGAAAGAAAGAGGTGGAGGGGGAAAAAAGAAGAGGGAGGCAGAGAAGGAGAAGAAAGAGGAGGAAGGTAAAGAAGAAGATGGAGGAGTGGAACGAGAAGACGGAGGGGGAGGAAGAGAAAGAGGCAGAGGGTGTAAAAAAGAAATATAGACGAGGAAAAGTAGGAGGAGGGGGAAAAAGAAGATGGGGTGTGAGACAGGAAAATGGAGAAAGAAAAGAAAGAGGCAGAAGATAAAAAGAAAAGAGAAAAAGTACGATGTTGCAGTAAAGTAATACGCATATATATATATATATATATATATATATATATATATATATATATATATATATATATATATATATAGTGAGAGAGAGAGAGAGATAGTGTGTGTGTGTATTTCGATATTCATGCACGAAGGTCGTACATCGAACAAGAACGTTCCGATGAAAAGGCGGTCAATACAGAAGAATAAAACCAGTTATATAAAGGTATTTGTTTCATTTGAAAAATCAATTGATCATACAGCTTCGAACTTCTCTTCCATCCTTTGGTAAAGATCTCCAACTGTCAAGTAATACTTTTTATTCAAAGGAAATTGTTAAGGAAGAGTAGATAAAAAAAACAAAAAAAAACGAAATGAATAAATTAAAAGGGCATTTCCCTGTTTTCATATATTTTCCAAAAGTAATGAGAAATCCTCGTGTGTAAAACGTGCGAGGGACAAGAATTGATACACGCAGAAGACTTCATCAGGGATTATCGATTTGATGTTGGATCAAAGAAGACACAAATGAAAGAAAAATAGTTCTATGAACAACGGAAAAGAAGGATGGGGAAAAAAAAAACGAGTGACAGAAGCCGCGTGGAGAAGTGAATGATGTCGAAAAAAATGTAGTCAGAGAAAAACATTCTAGAAGAAAAAAATGCGTGGAAGAGAGAGGAAGGAGATTAGAAGAAAGCAATTTCAGCAGTGTGGCAGAAAAAGAAAAATCTTGAACGGCTTACGAGGGCCAGAAGACGAAGAATGAACGGAGGGAAGAACGGAGAAGACTGATGAGTTTCGCAAGAGAGAACACAACTAAATCAGTGACATTATCATACACAAAATCACAAGCGGTTCAATTAATATTCAATAATATTATCGCTTTTGGAGCTCATAACCCCCATCCAATGCAAGCGATGTCGCTTGGCCCTTTGGAACCGACTACCCAACAGGAACGGCCGGTACAACTATTATTGACCGAACCATACAGACCCGCAGACTGAGAAGCATGCAACGAGCACACGAGAGAATCATGCTCAACCTCACATGGAGAGATCACATGACAGCACTGTATATAAAGAAGAAAACGGGAGTCAGAGACATCACAGAAACTATTAGAAAACTTGAATGGCAATGGGCAGGCCATGTTGCAAGAATGGCAGACAACCGATGGACATCACGACTCACAACATGGATCCCAGAGATCACATGCGAAACTGAGGCCAACAAAATACAAGATGGAGAGATGAACCGGATAATATATTAGATAATATTAGCTCCGCTACGCCCATGATAGAGAATTGTGGTGAATCCCGGGGAATGTCTATGTCCAACGACAGACGTTAAAAGACTGATGACGATGATGATGATTATTATTATCGCCCGGTTTTCATGCCTGTATGACGTTTACGATTTTCTACCTTGAATCAGAGTGCAACACTTTCCCAATCCTTGACCTTCCTGAGCCAAATTCAGATTTGATTTCCGACCGGGAAACCTACAATGATATCAAGTGAGAAGGATTTGGGTACGATGGCGAAGAATAGAAGTTCTCCTTTGATGCTTTCTTTCTTCAACAAGTATCATAGTATCAGCTGTAATAATCTTACAATTTCTCAGATACTGCATTATCCTCATTCCATTTTTAATCAGTACATTAGTATAGAGTAGTGGTGGAATGGACCGGGAAATGAGATGAAAGAAATACTTGTCGAAAATCGATAATAATTGCAAATCCTTCACGTAAGAAATTCAGACAACTTCAGATAATTACATCTTATTACTCCTAGGTATAATAAACAGACAATAAAAGTACGGTTAGAGAAATACTCGTCAAAAATTAATGATAGAATTGATTAATAAAATTAAATAATGTTTTATCTTGAGAAACTAAGACAATTTAAGATGCTTATTACTTCGAGGTATAAACAAGCAAGAGAAAAACGATAGAAGATATACCAGCTAAAAAATGTTAAACGATAATCGCAATGCTTCATCTTTATTTTCAACTAGTACCTTAATGGAGAGAGAGAGACAGAGACAGAGACAGAGAGAGACAGAGAGGGGAGGGGAAAGACTTGCAATAAAATACGAGTCAAAAGTCAATAATAAGTGTTTATGCTTCATCTATGAAATTCTAACAACATAAGACTTGTACATTTTATTACGACAAGTAGTATCAGCACCAACTTCATGCAACCTTTTGGGCTTCGGCTCGACTTCCTACATTTTTCGGTCGTTCCCTTAAACATAACAAAATATCCAACTGCATTTCCTTCCTGAAATTCCAAACTTATGAGATGATATTTAAAACAAACAAAAAAGCCGAAAGAATTATTGATAAAATTAGTCTCGATGATTTTTTGAAAATAAAACTCATCAGTATTGACAGACAAAACAACGGAATAACCAAATTTTTCAAAATACGTCCGTTTTCAGTGAAAAAATCATCGTAAATCTCAGCATTGTGACGTTTACTTTTTCTGTTATGTCTGAAGAGTATAGTTCCAAAACGTGATAAGCGCCATCTTAAAAATAAATGAGCTTTATTTAATTAAAAATCAAATTCTTGATTAGGACTTTTCATTTAATCAAAACCTTATAAACTATATATATATATATATACATATATATATATATATATATATATATATATGTTTGTGTGTATAAATATATATATATATATATATATATATATATATATATATATATATATATATATATATGTTTGTGTGTATGAATATATATATATATATATATATATATATATATATATATATATATATATATATATATATATAAAGCTTATTGAAGTTCGACTCCGGAATCTGATTGAACATTTTTTCTCTAAATGACGCTTATCGCTTTTGGGGACCACATTCATCATTTTTCGATGGTGATGTTTCTGCATTGTAAGGAACTGGAAATTTGCTGAGAAATAATAATATGTAATCTGCAATCTATTGCGAACTATGTATAAGCGATACGAACCAACTAAAACATAATTAATGTTCATCATGAGTTAGTACCTTTATTGCGTTTACCAAATTTCCCATTTCTCTAATAAAGATATTCCTTAATTCTGTTGATATTCATGTGCGTAATTTGAAAAAGAAGATATATATGATAAAATAATGGATTCGCTACTCAAACACGTTGATGTTTCTGCCTTTATTGGTTTGATTTATTTGGATCCCTATCCAGGAAGTTATAGGGTGTGTGTCTATTTTCATGTGAGGATAACCTTCGTCTCATTCTATTCATATTTCTATTTCTTGTTCGGTTGTTTACCTCAGTGTTCTATCTTCCATAAGGGAGGTGGATTCCTTTTATGGATTACTTTGCATATTTCAGACACATTTTTTATCGGTTTGTTGTTAATCCATCAGATTTTTGTGGTATGTTTAGAATCCATTAACAATCTCAAATGGCAGCGGGCTGGCCATGTTGCAAGAATGGCGGACACCCGATGGACATCGCAACTCACGACATGGATCCCCTAAGATAACATGCGCAACCAAGGCCGGCAGAATATTAGATGGAGAGACAAGCTTGACAAATTCAGAGAGTACTGGCTCCGCGGCTCCCACAATAGAGAAGTATGACGAATCCTGGGTAAGGTCTATGTCCAACAACAGATATTAAAAGACTGATGATGATGATGATGATGATGTTTTCTCAGGAAATATCTCTTCCTACTTCTATCAGTTCACTTTTGCATCACCCTAATTGTTTGCGTTGAACTATACGGAGAATTAAATAGGAATCAACAGCCAAACGAGGGAAAAAAGGGACAAAAAGCTGCTTCCAATCAAACCGAGCCATGTAAACAGACCAGTTCAGTCTTATCTGAAATAACCATTGCAAATTTTCTATAAAGAAATGTCAGTTTTCATCCTTAATTGTAAACTGGGGCGAAACAATGAGTTTCATAATGTATGTGCATTGTCATCGTATGTTATCATTCAGACATATTGTGATATATTCAGCAGCGTGGCTTGACCAAATAGGGTAACAGACATTGTGATCAAAGGACACTTCTCTTTGTAGCATGGCATGACTAGATAAAGACAAGTGGCGTACTCGAAGAGATCACGAGTGAACGCGTCGCGAATCGTGTGGCCAAATAATCACACGGCCTGTGTTGATGTAGCTTCGACCACGTAACGCATAATACAGCCATTGAACATTCGGGGCAACATTTTTACTTAAGCTTTTATTCCCTGCTTGTTCCTGTAGTCAGAGGTGGTCAGGTGATTTTAAACAAGAAATCTAGCCCCTTGTTCGACACAGGGTATTCAAAATAAGGAAACATATTCCCTTTGGCTGAGCTTTCTTTCTCACTCCATTTTACGTCCTTGTAGAGAGGAGTGTTCCAACCAAAGAACAGCGAGTTATGTTGATGTTTCCTCCCGATTACTAGAGAGGAGATCAGTGGCCATTTTATTACCTGCAAATACTAATTATTATAATTGACGCCATAGCCATCAAACCTATTTCATAACATATACATGACAAAGCAAAACAATCGATCTTTTGAGACTATCAAGCTCTCAAGTGAAAATAATAAATTAGAAAAAGTATCGCAAAAGGCACAGTTTGTCTGGAGTCGCTAAGCCAGTCGGAAAGAAAAAAGACAGCAGATTTTACCATCGGAAGAACTGATACATTTAGTCTGATTTTAGTTTTTGTAACCTTTCCGGGGAAAAAAAAAAAACTTGAACAATATCCTCATAACATTTCATTATTACCTGCCACGAATTATCTAACGAGTTTGTTTCGATTCCCTTAACATCAACCAGTCAAGTACCCTTCATTCACAAACTGATTGGAAACTTTGGTTTCTCAACAGGCTGCATAATAGATAAATCTTATTCAATTGATGTTTCTGCTGCGATAGAGACACATATGAACGAATTCAATTTGATACTATTCGTCCGTGCAAACCTCGAAGCTTCTCCCCAAAATTGTATTTTGACTTACCTGTAAGAACTTGGAGCCAAAGATTTATCTGCAAGCTGAAACAAAGTTTATTTGTGATATTCATCAGTGGGAATTGAATTTGTTCTTGTCATGTATGATCAAGAATGAATTTTGTTCTCGTCATGTAGCATGAAATACCCTTTGTCCTTGTTATAAGAGAATTTTACTTCTTCTCGATTTCTTCAGAAAACTGGACACGCGATTAGGAATTGCGATAATCAAACCTAAAGTATATTAACACGTCGAGGGTCTCTCACATACAAGCTTCGTTGTAAAAATTCCTATGCTTTGTTCAAGACTCTTGTAACTATTGAAACAATAAATATCCTGGAAAAGGGTTCTTAATCTAAAAGGAACGAAACGAAAAAAATATAAGCAGCGAAAGAAAAAAGCCCAGATGAGTAAATAAATAAAACATTGGATTGATTTGTCAAGAGGGAAAAGATTTTAAAGTCATATGTCTATCTGGACAGAGCGAGGAGTATAAAGAGCGGGTGATCGAGAGGGTTGGGGAACGAGTAAGGGGTACGGGTAGAAAAAACCCGGGCTGTCACTGTTATCGGTCGACCATCGGAAGATCTGTTACCTTGTTAGTGACTTCCACCATCCCTTACTTCCGGGTAGCTGAAATCCGTTCTACCATTTTCTCTCTCTTTTGGAGACTTAAGAGAGAGGACTTTTTTTTTTTTTTTTTTTTTTTTTTTACTGAAGATATCGGGGGGGGGGAGAAGCAAAGAAACAAAAATCCACTCGTATAAAATGTGGAGGAGGTAAATATAAATAAGAATATTACACTGATAAGGTTTTCTGCGTGGGCGAAAAAAAATAGTGGAGTAGAAAGGAGATAGGAGAAAGAGTGGGAAGAAATGAAAGGATTTATCATGTGAAGGGTAAAGGGGGACAGGGGGCGGAAATGGAAATTCCTTACGTCGTTTGAGGAGGATGAAATGAAAGCGGAATCGGATTTGAACAAACGCAATATATAAGGGTATAAGCATTTAACCTTCACGGAGATCGGCCACGTTCATAAATTCAATACGACATCTATTCAGAATGCCGCGATGTCCAATAATACGAAGGATTATTCTGACCAATATTCCTGTCGATTCATTCTACGGCTTTCCTCCTGTGTACGGGTCCCGTTAGAATGTGTTATGATATAATAAGAATCACCTATGTTTTACGGGTGCTGAGAATAGTGTTGTCGCCAACCAGCTCGAGTTGTTGAGAATAAGACGGCCTGATCGGTGTATCAGCCACCATTCTTTTCTGCTCGACCAATTTCTCTTTGGAAAAGTGATTTATTCCTTCCTCTTCCGGATGAAAAAGTCTGTAGAAGGGAGCAGCCGGAACGCCATCTCCATCACCAACACCAACACAATCCCAGTAGCAACAACAACAAAATGAGTTCAATAGTCTAAATAACTTGTGGAATGATAACGATTCTCCTCAAAATCATAGATTTATTTTCGCTGAATCTATCAATGCTTAATGTATTTGCATAACAAACGGAAAGATGTGGGGAGTTCTAATGTTTAATGAAATCAGTAAACAAAGTTCTAACTCCGACTGTGACAATATGCACCCGCTTTGCGTTCATAACCGTGTGGAAGGTGTTAATCCATCTTCTCTCTTTCTCTCTGTGTCTCTGTCTCTATCTCTGTTTCTCTGTCTCTCTCTCCGGCCATGGATAAATAACAAGGAAGACTGGGCCAGTCTAGCTGACAAACAACTTTGTATTCTGACTGGGAAAGTCCAACCTGTCGTTCTGCGTCGCGAGAAGACTGACAACAGACTGAATAGGGAAGGTGTTTCCAAAATATATGGGTGACGGGTCTCTAGCAAGCAGGATGTGGATTATTGTAAGTTGCTCAAGTAAAATGAATAGACAGTCACCTTGGTTACCAGAGGAAGATTTTAAAAAATGCTTATTCCAATAATCTTCAGAAACTTACAAATGGAACTACATGAATGCAAAATAAGAAAAATGAGCGAAGAGAATGAAATAAAAAATAGGTCTGTTTAGACACTCAATAGAAACTGTCTTTTGACAATGTGCCGTATTTGAGGTGATCAATAAAAGCATTGGGGGAAAGGGTGAATAACGAATGAATAATATCTCTGGTATTTTCTTGGACCAGCAACCCCTAAAAAAGTCTGCTTAAAAAACAACGGCAAGCGGGAATAAAGAAATCAAATATCAAAGATGGAAAATAGAAAGAAAATATACCCTGGATTAAAGGTTCCCACCAATATTCGAAAGTAAATCATCCTTATATATTTCTCGTGAGACGAAATCGCGATTACCATCAATTTATATAAAAATAAGTTTGAGCATCACCGGACCAGATAAAAACCTCGTAGGTTACTCCTACGCTAAGCATCAAACCCTTCATAGCTATCATACTCTTCTGATATCCTAGGACTCCCTGTGCTCACAGATGCACAAAATAAATCGACATGCTATGACATGAGTGAGCTCTTTTGTAAGAACGAAGGGGGTCAAACTTTCGAACAGCTAGAGATACCTGTGTGTGAAAAAAACCTTTGAATATTATTATAATAATATGGCTTTCCCTTGTTGAATGAATATAGATCACGGCCTAGCATGCTTTTTTTATTAATCATCAATATGTTTGATTCATGTAAACTTTCATAGCTAAATTTTCACACAATATGAAAAGAGTTTTGGAATTGTATTTAAAATCTAAGAAAGCTTCTTTTGTTAGTGCAAGACTTTAGCATGTCATTTACAAGCCTTGGGAAGAATTGTGAAGCTAGGAAAATATGTGCCACATGAACTTGTAGAAAGGATCTTTGGTCTACGTTCTCACGTTTGTATTTTTTATCTTTTTCGACACAAAAAAGTCATTTTTTGATAAGAGGGTTACAGGCATTGAAAAATGGATTTATTATGAGAATTTAAAATGAAAAAAAATCGTGACTAGATTCAGAATATCCGTCAACATCTCAGACTAAACGGAATTTACTATATGAATTAATCTTTCAGTTAAGAGGGATTCAAATTTAGATTTTTATTACAAATTTCTGTAATCTGGACAAAGTTTTATTGCACAGTACCTCAGTGAGTAATTGGCTCGTTTGAATGAAACATTAGAAGTGAAAAAGCTTTTGCAGATCAAGGAAATTTATAGTTTACTCTATATTGCAAATACGACACGGCAAACGACTTTGGAGAAAGTTCTCCCATATGTAGTGTATTCCCCCGGCCATTCACTTGTTCCCCTGCATGCAACATTTCTTGTCTGGTCAACGACTCCAACAAGATAAAGATCCTGAGAATCTCTCAAAGAATCCATCCAAAATTAGAATTTTTTTTTATGATGGAATATGCAACTTAATAGAATTCACAAGGATGCTATACTTTTTTTTATAGTTACGGTCAAATGGTGTTGGATTCACCGATTCTCGTATGTTCAAGATCAGTTAAGCAATGTCAAACCTGGTCATTTCTTGAATGGGTAACTGGGAATACTTGCTGCCATAACTAGACTGGAAATGGGGAAGCATCCCCTATAGCCATGCTGATCTCCATATGTACTGAACACGTATTTCCTTCAGAAGCCTTTAGCAGAGTCAAGAGTGCGGAGTGGGACTTGGCAACAGAAATTCCTCAATACTAAACGCCCAGGCTCAACGGTTCAAGTCCTGAAGCTGTTGAGGCCGTCTACCAAGACAAAAAAGGGCAACACGCACTTGAATTTGTTGATAATTGCTTTAAGCTCAGGGCCTCCATAGCCGCATTACTGTTTTTCCAATTAGGAGTATCGTTCATGATTATGTCTCTTTTGTCTATATATAAGCTTGTTTGTACCCATTTGAAAGAAAAAATATTTCCTGAAATTGAAAAAAAAACAACAAAACATTTCAAACGAAGTGGGCAGATGAAATGCAAATACATATTTTGGGGAGGGTGAACACTTTATGGAGTCGTTGAACATCAGGAGGGAGGCCGACAGTTCTACTCTGACAGTTAAAATCAGAATTTAAAAAAAAAACTAAATATTTTATTCTCGGATGTATTGTGTTTTTTTTTTTTTCTTTTTTACTCCAAGCAAGAAGTCCAGATCTATTCATAAGCGTCATCATGTCCTTTGCTAACTGAACTGTCACAAACAATTTAAACAGCTGGACGTGAAATATCAAGATCGGACCTACCTAGCCAATAGGTGGAGCTTTTATTGTAGTGTCGATCAGACCGATTTTTGGCGCCAGTTGATCAATGACATATTGTTTGGACACTGTCGAACCATTTTTCCCGCGTTTTTTTCTCTTAGTAATGTCACCACATCTGCTGCTTTTGCAAAAGAATTAAAATAACCACTTAAAAATGGCTTTGATGGACATTCCTATTGTACACAGCGTCTTTTATGTCATATCTCGCTTTTTTCCCCACATTTTTTTCGTTCTCTACGTCTACTTGCGGCCTGGTATTTCTCACGTAACGAAAGTTAAGTGGCAGGTTATGTCGACGCAGAGCTGTGTTGGTGGGAGACGTGAACAATAGGGTGTAAATGG
>OY735215.1:24210596-24310596 GCA_963457665.1 Thysanoteuthis rhombus | reverse complement strand
TGTGGACGGACGGATGTTTCATTAGAAAAAAAATAATCCCACTAAGAACATCTGAGAAAAATTACTATGCATTCCTAGGCAGGTTGTCTACTCAATTCTAATTAGTCAGCCACTGTGAGGTATTAGTTAACTTGTTACTGCATCATAATAAGAGCAGACTTGGGCAATAATCACCTCATGTAAAGTTACTTGTTTTCTGTTAATAATAATAATTATTATTATTATATGGTTGATCGTTTTTAGAACATGATGGTGCATGCTGTTGAGCGATAATTTTGGACGTAAGCCATTCGGAAAAGTTTATCCTCACTGGGGACCCTGCTGTTATGGCTTTGGGAATGGTTGTCGTGATTAGTAAATAGAGTGGCGACAAAGGGTTTCGAATAATGTACTTTACAAGAATGTGAAGTAATTACTAAATGCGGTAGCATCTCTACTACCAATCGCCGTCACTGACTGACTTTCTGATTGATTGGCATGTAGACATACCGAAATGGAATGAAGTCCCTTGCTAGATCTTCACACGAGAAAAATGTTGGCTGCTTCTGTCGGTTGATATAATTTGTAAAGAAAAACAGAATTCACTTTCAAACTATTATACGTTGTTCTTTTTTTTTTAGGAATGCTTGTAAAAATTTTAAAAGCATAGAGCTCCAAATACTTACTTAAATCTTGGCTACTATGATCTCTGTTTTAAATGTGTTGGAGTAAACATTAAAAGACGTCATATACATTTTCTTTCCTTATTTCCAAAATCAACTGCATCTATAGTCTGACTTTAAACATGACGCTGCACTGACTCTACTTTGAATAGAAATAATAGGACTAATACTGACAGTTCTTTTACTAATATCTTTACTTTTTTTATCCATAATAGTGGAGATTAGGTTAATGGTAATGACGATGATGGTCATAGTATGTCTACGACAAGTACCAGTTCTTCATGAAATGTTGGCGATTGTTGAGTTTAGTGCTGATCGGGGTTCGGGTAAAAGGAATAAATGTTTCAACTATCATTTGCAGCTAACTTGTGCAGTCTGGCTGAGTAAGTAACGGCACGGGGAATGGTATTCGGCGAGCTGAGTTCTAAACCCCAGCTGGAGCTGTTTGTGTTCAATTTATAGTACTACTCTTGCAGAAGGTATGAATACGTATTTGCCCCTCCCCAAACGACTTGAGGTAAAGTGTGTGACACCACTTCCATTTTTGGTCGCCTGTAAGTCTAATTTACGGATAGCGAACGGGTTATTTAAGTATTAATGTGATGTAGAGAGCCAAGAGAGGGGTAGCTGAAGACGTTGCCAGCGTAAATGTACTATATTTTTGCTATTAAAAAATAGTGGTATTATTATCATTATTAGCAATCTCATACCAGTTGCCTGGTGGTTACCGCTGGAGGTTGAGTGACAGTAAGTCTCTTCAAGTCTCCAGCCCTCCTCTCTACATTCTCATTGACCGCAGTATTGCTTATTGGTTTACAGTTTCACACCAGTTGCCCAGTGATCATTGCTGAAGGCTAAGTGACAGTAAGTCTCCTCAGGTCTTCAGCCCACATCTTTTCTCTCCCTCACCTATCACGCCAGTGCTGTGGTTCACATCTCCACTTTCATTTTCCTTCCACTGTTAAGTCACTGTTGAGATTTAGTGTCGCAGTCCTTATATTTCAAGCACTTTCCTCAATATCCGTGCAGATCCTAGCAGATTATTATTGTTATTGTTGTTGTTGTTGTTATTATTATTATTATTATTATTATTATTATTATTATTATTATTATTATTATTATTATCATTATTATTATCATTATTATTATTATTATTATTATTATTATTATTATTATCTGGAATCTCACACCAGTTGCCTGGTGGTAACCGCTGGAGTTTGAGTGACAGCAAGTCTCCTCAAGTCTCCAGCCCTCCTCTCCTAGTACTCATAGATCGCAGTAATTCTGCGATTTATAGTTTCACACTGGTTGCCCAGTGGTTATCGCTGAAGGCTAAGTGACAATAAGTCTTCTCAGGTCTTCAGCTAACGTCTCCTCTCTCTTTCACCTATCATGTCAGGGCTACAATTCGTTGCAGTCCTTATATCTCTAGCACCTTCCTCAGTATCCGTGCAGTTCACAGTAGTGCTGTGGTCTGTACGGTCTCAATCCTATTATTATTATTATTATTATTATTATTATTATTATTATTATTATTATTATTATTATTATTATGAGGCAACTGGTGTGAGATTGTAAAATAATGATAAAATAATAATAATAATAATAATAATGATAATGATATAAAACACTTTACATTAGAAATACTCATTCAACGATGAAATATACATTCATTCAAGTTATGAAAATGTTTGAAACTTGAAGAAATTTTACAATCTTACCAGTACAGAGAAACATTTGCTAGGCCCATTTTATTAATTCAGTTTTCCTAAATTCTTCTCCATATTTCAGCTGATAACTCACATAATTGCACAATCAATTCATATTATATCCCACAGGATCTAAATTTATCTATTTTTTACCAGTGAATATTAATACTTATTACATAAATTGGTGAACTACACGAGTATCTCAGAATTCTTTCAGGGAGAAAATCAATTTGTTTTTGCGATTCTGTTTTTATGATAGACCTAGCTGGTAGATTTCTTGTCTTATCTAACTGATTAAATATTAGAATTCCGTTATTTGTAACGTCATTTATTATCTTGAATTTTCAATTAACTCTTCCCTTGTTCTCTCAATCAATGTAGTAACGCCTAAATCTTCTAGTATATCCGTATAATGGAAATCTCTTATGCCACCTCTCATTCAGGTAAGTTTACTTGGTTCTGTCTCCTACTTTAAAATTAATTTCCAATTAGTATGTCTTGTATTTTGTTTTTTTTTCTTGCCTTATTCGAAATATCCGCGAACAGATATGTGAAAAAAAAATTTCCACTTCTACTTCACCAAATTTACGTCAGAAAATTGACTATAAACCAAACGACTTAGTAATTCAACTGTTGGAATTCGGAGGTCTCGCGAGATTACGCGAGATTACGCGAGATAGTTCAACGAATAGGACATGGACGACACTATTATAAAGAATTTGATATAAAGATACGAGCGATTAACAGATCGTTTGAACTGAACATTGGACATGGCTTTTATCGTTATCATATCGCATTATCCGACACGATGTATCTGTCATCTCTGAATATATACAAACGTCCCGTCTTCAATTATAAGTACTGATAGCATCGTCTCAACTTTCAACACCTCCATCTACATAATCTCTAAATGTAATTACCAGTTACTGTCGCCTTGTAACAATCGAAACTGTCTCGCTATGTTTATCTCATATCTAAATGTGTAGACCAACTACGACGTGTATATTTTGCTTGCATATCCAAAAATTATGTCAAAAAATGTTATGGTGATCTACCAGATTCGGTCCGTAAAATGGAGGTAACTCTTGTTTTTAAAATAAATGATTATCTCCACCTCGAAACAAAACATAGGTTTGAATAGTTTAGAATAGTAAAATGTTTTTATTTGTGCGCCGTTTTCAACATCGTGAGTGAAACGTTAAAGGTTTATATGGAAATTGAATTGTTTTTTTTAGATTTTTGTTCTATTTGTCATCCATTTTTCTAAGCGATGCATCATTTTTAACGTAGTCAATTGAGAGGGATATCGATTTGACTTACAAATCAACGTAAAAAAAAATATAAAGTTCTGGACGAAGAATGCTTAAACGTTGTATTGATAATGAATATATTGTATATCAAAGAGGGCCGTAGAGGCTTCAGACTTCGAAATACATGGATAAACATAGCATGTCTTCGCAGTGGGGTGCTTAATGTATGGCAGGGAGGACACGTGCCCTGGGTGCTATTTGAAAAAGGCAGCACTAAGCAGTTCATGTAATAGTGAGACAAGCCATCCTCGGATAGTGGAGACGTTTATTTTTTCAGATATATGATGGTTTTGATGAATGGACACAGGTGTTGTGTTGATCAAAGAATTAGTAAGGAAAGCAACCTGGCAATATTCGTGAATTGCAACAATCACTCAATCAACTTGATGGGTGTAGCCTAACCAGAACACAGTGATGGTCTTATTTTTTTTACCATTAGAGCTTTCCACTTGTTCTTCTCTCGTTCAAAACAGCACCGGGAAAAGCTATTTGATCAATGCTATACATTTCGATTACCATTGCCAGTTGTGAGAGATCATTCAGCTAACTAAAACTGATAATTTCATATCAAGGAGCTTCCATTGGTCAAGGACTGTGGTGTTTCACTGCTGAGAGTAAAAGGTGGAGTAAAAAAAAACCCAAAAAAACCCAAAAAGCTATTGTAGACAAGATCCTAACTTTTATTTTCAGCATTTACCCCCTGTGAAATATCCGGGTACTTCTCAAAATTTTCAGTTTCTTCTATCTCATTTAATGGTCCTCGGGCACAGACACGACTTCGATCTGAGAGTTTCCTTTTTCAAGTTCAGGGTCATCAGATGTGGTCTCCTCTCTTTGATAAGGTTGCTGACCTGCATGACAACGCCCAAGAATCTCATACATTCAATTTTCTAGGACAGTCTCTGTTTTTTGCAGATACCATTTATTCACATATTCAAACCAAAATCATTTGCACGATTCCCTGTATGCAATTGTCCTACACTATCGGAGTCTGGGGTCCAGCTAACTGAATATTTTGCTCACAATCGTATTCCTAACCCTAACGCTCCCACACAAACTTGGCTGATCGAAGCACAGAAGATAAGATAATACTAAAACATAATACCAAACGTGAACAGATATATGTCGAGAAGATAGTTTCAAACCAGTTGTCTGGTGGTCATCGCTGAAGGCTGAGTGACAGTAAGTGTCCAAAAGTCTCCCACCCTCCTCTCATATCGCCTCCACATATCACGGCAGTGTTGTTGTTTGCACAGACTCCAACATGCCTTTTTCATCCTGATTGTTAGGTCACTGCTGACAACTGGAAGACGTAGATCTCATATTTCTAATGCTCTTAGTATCAGCGCAGATTCTAACAGTGCTTTGGTTCGCATAGTTCTAATCTCCAGCTCCTCCAATCTTGTTTTCAGCGTCTTTGGTATGGTTCCGGGTGCGCCAACTATTATTGGAAGTACCCTGACTTTCATACTCCACACTTTTACAGTACCTTTGCTAAGTCTTCATATTTCTGTGGCTTTCCACTCTCTTTCGTATTCACTCAATGATTTGCAGGCGCGACCACATCTATTTTTTGGCAGGTTTTCTTCCCCTTGTCAACAACTGACAGGTCTGGTCTCCTTGCTTGGATGGGGTGTTTAGTTTGGTTTGGATGTAAGTCCAAGAGTATTTTGTTGCTTCTATTATCCAGGATTGTCTCTGGGTTGTACTGATACTATTTGTCTACATTGCCGAACCCAAGTTGTTTCTAATTGGTATCCCGTCATGCCAATTTTTTGTGCTCTTTCTAGGTTCTCCACATACGCGGCATTCGCTGCTTTGAAGGGTTTTGTCCATTCTCACTTTGACACCGTTTGTCCTGAATCATTTGTTTTTGGTTGCCATGATGAGCAATTCTGTTTCTATCTTTAGGGTTCTTTTGCGTATCCAGGTTCAAGATCTCTCGTCTACGATATTTCATAATTGTTTTTTCAATTCCCCATTTAGATTTTTCTGTTACCATTTTTTGCTTGTTGTCTGCTAACTGCTCCCTTGTTTGCTACCTAATATTTCTAAATAGTTTAATCTCGCTCAAGCGTTTTTGGCACTGTTAAAAGTATGCTACTTATTATAAATACGCCCCAATCTAAAAGTTCTCCACTTTCCCCAAGTCCCGTTCTAGGTTCTTGTATTTTTCAAGTTTTTTTTTCGATTTTTTATATTTGCTTTCCACAGGTACATTCATCTCTACAATCAAGCAGGTCATCTTCCCAGTGTTTATAAGGTTTTAGTTGAATATATATATATATATATATATATATATATATATATATATATATATATATATATATATATGTGTGTGTGTGTGTGTTTGTGTGTGTGTGTGTGTCTGTGTGTAAGTAGATAGGGAGAGACATGGTGGTTTATACTGTGGATTATTCTATATTTTGCAGTCTTTGTACAGATTTTCACAAGACCTCGAAACATCAAATTAGAAACATAAGTTACTGTACGTAAGCAAATTCTCCAGGATATAAACAGTTCGTAAGCGCGCAATCTTTCACATATCTCTTGTGTGTGCTTTGCCTGGTATCTAAACAAGATGGCCGTTGAATCGGGCCTTGATAGCGCTAAGCGCTACGATGACAGCTGCTGCTGTTCTCATCTCAGTGTTCCAAATTTACATAATTCCGATACTTCATTATCGTTCCAGCCTGGTGTTTGAATAGATTTACATCCTCAAGGAAACATATCATCATCATAGTTATCTGATTTCTTTTTCATCCCAAAATCTGGTGATTCCCGCCCAGGATCAAGTTTCGGATCATGATTAGCATTATTACTATTATGGTTATTATTATTATTATAACGAACATCATAATCACTATGATAATGCTTGTCTTCGTTGAATTTACGCACCAGTTGAATCCTTTGATTTTTACTCGAGAACAAGTGAAAGCAAGTTTCTTCAAAACTCCACTAATCTTTACAATGTAAGAGCAGAGGTTTAAAATGCCGTCGTTTGATAGTTTTGATTCTCTTTATTGTTTGTTCGTATCTTTCTTTCTCCTTTATCATTATAATTCCTACTTGGTTTTATTTTACACCACACTTGTATCAGGTGGCTCTCACCAAAGATAAAGTAGCAACAAGTCAGTTCAATACTCCAATGCTCTCATCAGTATTCTTGCTGATTTTAAAAAATAAAGTCTTGATGGTTTCAATTATCAAAATCCTTCAGTGTCAATGCAAAGGTCATTGGGACTGTTCGAAGAGTACCGGTAGTCATTGGTACAAAGACTTAGCACAATGTGAGCATTTTTTCTACATAGAAACTTACTTAAAATTCTTGTTCTTCTTGCTTCTCCCTCTTTCCTTCCTTGATATAATCAAGATTCATCTCATTCTCTTTCCCTTCATATTATTCAGATTCTTCTTCTCTTTTCCTTCATATTCTTCATATTCTTTTTCTTTTCACTCTCCTTCTTCTCCTTCATATTACTGAGATTCTTCTGGTTTTTCTTCTCTTTCATAATAATTGAGATTCTTTTCGTTCTTCTTATCTCCTTCACATTATCCAGATTCTTGTTCTTCTTCGCCTTCATATTGTTTAGATTCTTCTCCTTTTTCTCCTCCTCCTCTTTCTACTCCTTCTCATTATTCAAATTTTTCCTCCTTTTCTCGTCTTTTTTCTTCTTCATACTATTCATATTCTTCAAATTCTTCCTCTTGAATTTCTTCCTCTTCTTATTCTAGTTCTTATTCTTCTTTTTGTACTTTTCCTTCATGATCTGTTTCTACTTAAATTATTCTTTTTTCGTTCTCCTTCTTCGAATTCTTTTTCTATTACTTCTCTACTTCTTCCAATTTTTCTTTTTCTTTTCTACTTCTTCGAATTCTTTTTTCTCTTTCTTTCCCTACTTCATAATTTCTTTTTAACCCCCCTCCCCCACGCCAGCCCTTGACTGGCTGCTGCTGCTGATTTAAATTTTTCGTTTTTCTTCAATTTCTTCCCCATGATATTCTCTCTCCCCAGACTTTGCCTTCACTGCCTTCTCCTCCTCTGACACCCGCTTTCCCGTGAATAGAAACGACGACTCCGTTCGCCTTTCATCATTGTCTCTATTGTGGATCGGCAGCGCCTCCTCCCGAACACAGGCACATTGGGAAAGATCTTTTCAGTCCTGTTTAGACCGATTTTTGCATTTGGATTGACATCATTTTCGTTTGACTCCTAATCTGCACCCTGCAAATTGTACTCAGGACATATTCATTCACCCAGTTCTATCACTTGATGAGACTTTCATATTATTCTCGTCAGACTGCAACAGTATTTGATACTATTTAAAACAACGGACTCTTCCCTTGGAAGGGGATTAGTATTAAGAAAAAATATATCACTGAAATGCAGTATCCGTGAATTTTCCACGACGAGTTACTACCAACATTACAAATAGCTATACACACCTAATTTTACTTGGGTGCCTGTTGTTGTGTAGTTATTAAGGACTTAGTCCTTTACACCATTACTAGTGTAATGAGCTTAATCAGATTTGGAATCGTGACAAACAAAGATAAGTTCTATAAGTAACTATGAATCTTCAAGTCTGGTACTATCTATATATCTACCTATTCTCTTCCATGCTCTTATATATAGTGACAAAAAGGTCTCCAATACAACGTTGTTCGGTCAGGGTTAAGACTATCAAGTCTATGATTATTGATTATGGTTCATTTTACAGAGTATTTAGACACAACCCTTTAATTCAGATATATTTTAGAATATGTCCATGTGAAGAGACATTTACTAATTTCTCGCTAGTAAGGTAATAATTATATGCTCATATTCCAACCACATTGTAAGATTCCATCATATTTATGGTGAAAATGACTATGTGTTAATTTGAAACGTAAACATAACTCAATCCATTGTAAATTGCCTTTCATGTAGGTTGTCTGTATCTCCCTCTGTACTAAAATGAATTAGGGGTGAGGGCTTGGCATAGATAGTGGGAGACCCGACATTTCGTCGATGTGTGTATGCACGAGTCAATCCTATTCATATCTCAATATAGATATTTGAAAAAGAAAAAAATGTAGTTTGGCTTGACGATGCATCTTATCTTCCTACCAATTGAACTAAGATAAAATATGTAACCAAAACTGCTGCTAATAATTGATGTCACTTTTCTTTGTGTGTTGGCTCGTTTATTGTATGCAAATGATTGCTAATTCCTCAGTCGACGATATTTGATTAATTCACTCGAGTATTAACGTACTGTGTATAAAGAACCAGTTGATAATTATCTACTGTATAATAAATCACGTTTACTTATGATAACTCCTAAAAGCGTATTCAACTATTCAACATTTTGTGTGAAACGTATGCAATGAGCTATGATTGCAAACGTATCATTCACATGTTGTCGTCTATATAATGCTATCGACACCCCTTTCCGAATCCACTCGCTTAGGGAGTAAGATTGGAATGGCAGGAAGAGTATATCTACATTATCCTCTTTAACTAAACTAAGATAAGAATATGCAACTGTTGCTCATAGATGTTAATGAACGATACAATATATATATATATATATATATATATATATATATATATATATATATATATATATATATATTGTGTCATCCACGGACAGCTGTTTCGATGTATTAAATTCCTCCAGTGTGGCTATAGACTTCCGATTTTCCCATCCAAGCAGAATTGAAACCTTCACATCAGACCCAGAGGCCGATGTCCTACCTCTGGAATATGGAGCTGGACAGTCAGTAAGGCTGAATTAATGCGATATATCTATTTACGCACAGAAATTCCTCATCCACCGGAGTGTTCTATTCCTATGGAAAGTGGATTCGGTACTCATACAAGTTTATGTTTCTGCCCTCTCTAGGCAGAATCATAGATATGGGATTCGCCTGATGAGGCCCAGAGAGGGGACAAGCATAAACTTATTTGTGTAGCAAATCCAAATCCTATTATATATTTCCTGTTTTGCTCTAAAACTACTTGACTGTCAAAGTATAAAGTTGAATGTATCGAGCACTCTATGAAATGAATCCATCACACTTCCGATGTTGCTTTATATTACGCTATATTGCTAACCTGATCAGTACCATATGTATTATGTGTTTTATATATATATATATATATATATATATATATATATATATATATATTTATGTGTGTGTGTGTGTGTGTGTGTGTGTAGTTTAAATTATTCACAGTTTTAAGAACTAAACACATAAAAAAACTTCTTTCCAAACTTTTTTCGCCTCAGTAACTTCCCAATATATGTAATTGAAAATTATGTAATTTTCCTCAGTGATTTTTTTTACTCATGTTTTACACATACTTTGATTTTATGGTACTCTATGTACATTTTTGTTGTTGGGATGATTATTTGTTTACGATGTAACTGTTCCAGGTATTAAAAAATACCCAGTCATACTAACAAGGCAACCCACCGATGTTGATCAAACACCACTTCCCTATTAGCTATGATTTTAATGTATAGGTTGTATCATACATGTAGTTTGTTCTCTTATAATGTATTTCATATGGGTGTAATTTCATACTACACATCAATTAATATCCTTGAAACACGGGGTTTACTTACGAAGGTTACCCAAAAACCATTTTGGACGTTTAAGGATCATTAAGTATAACAACAGACGTGAATCGTTTTTCGTGTCAGTTCTATAGAGTGTTCACCCAGGTGAATATTTAATCAGTTGTGTCGGTTCTAATCGTGGACTGCATGCACATCAACTTATGATACCATTTCTAAGAATACTCATTACACAGAACAACTTCTTAGAGTTGATTTTCTGACGTTTCATTCAAACTTACCGTCATATTTTTTTCACTGATCTTAAAGTCGATTTTTCTACGTTGTATATCGTCAATTTTCATCCCTTTTGATTATCAAATTGATAATCCTTATATACATGATTGAAATGAAACAAAACCACAGTCGAGCCGGTAGTTACTTATATATATATATATATATATATATATATATATATATATATATATATATATATATATAAGTTGGATGGGTATAGAACTAAGCAGATGAGAGCACATTTTCAAATGGGTGGGGAATATTTTCATCTGCAAAACCTTCAAGTGGAAGAGTCAATTGTTATGGACGGAAAAATCACACTGTTCATTATATATACCATGCAAATAACCCGTCCGTAGAATAGGTATTCGGAAAGACATTATAACACTGACAAGATTGTCTCTCGTCTACAAAGATGAATACGCAAAGTCATTAGCTGTACTAATAGAATGATTTGTGGAAAAGTGGCAGATTTTCTTGGCCCACACGTTAGGCCAGTCGTTTAGTGAAACGTACATAACTTATATGAACGCACAGACACTTCTGCACTTCTGCTTAGCCACACGTACACACACAAGCATAAGCACACACGCGTATGCGCATACATATGTGTGTATATACATTTGTGCACATGGGGGCAGAGCCTTTTCCTTTTGTTACGCGTCCATGAAATCAATGTGCAATGATTTAAAAGCCTAAGTAGTCATTGATCGATTTCACACAATTCGCCTCTACTTAGTTGCTTAAGACCTGTCGCAAAGACCAGATGTCACCGTTTGCAAAATCCATATCTCGAAGGAAAGGCCTCATTGTTTCTACATTTTCGCGCCAATTTTCTAAGCTGCAGTCTACTTTCACTTTCACTTTCTTTTTCTTTTTTCTTTTTTCAAAAATTTTCGCCCATTTTTTCAAAATTTGATATTTCTTTTCCATCTTTCTTTTTCTTTTTTTCTTTTTAACTCTAAGCTCTTGTCTTTCACCCTTTTGTACTCCAATCCCGTATCGTCTTTCATCTGCAGCGCCACGTTTATACTGTTTCAACATTCCCCGCATTGCCCTCGACTCTTCCATCTGATTTCTGCTTTGCGTTCACAGCATTTCGATTTTTGTTCGCTTATTGAGTCTCTGGAGGTTTGGGGGTGGCGTGACAGTTACTGGCACGAAAAATCGAATCGGTGAACCGATTTCGAGTTTCGGCCGAGGCTGTTTACGTTCAATTCGCACTAACGCCCTTTGGGAAAAGCATGGACTGCCTTTAGAGAGCAATGTTCACAGTCCCCTCTCACTCAAGTCACCGCTACCTCCGACAAAGGAAATGCTACAGATACAATAGCAGAGCAGATGAAGCTCTTTAGCCCTGTAAGGCAGTTACTCAAAGAGAAGGTTACCCTCACAGAAAAAAAAAACTCTGCTTGGCAGTCACCACAGCTGGTCCCAAACTGGTTGACAAGTAGGATGGGGTTGGGGCAGTAGCATTACTCGCTCATCATGCCTTGTCGTACAGGAAGGCTTTCGATTTTTCGAGTGTCTAAGTCACACGGTATTTGCGTTGAATTATGCTGTGAATCCTATCATATTTGACAGTACTGTATCACTTTTCCATTACCTCTTCGACTACAGATATAGAAATACATGTTGTGCTGATAAGATAATTCTTCCTAGACTTTAGAACCGACTCTCATTGTGATTCTCCTGAGTACTGGTAATAAGTCCCTGTTGCACCCAAAGGGAGGAATTTGAGTATTTTTAGATGTCTGTGTTTATGCCTGAGTAACCATAGATATTTCTGCCATATGCCACAATTCTTACCGGGACAAGGAGAACATATTCTTATACGAAATGATAAAATACATCAATCTTTACATGATAATTTTAGTCACTATTAACAGCGCATACATTTTGGAGGCCTAATATAACAACTAAAAAAAAGAGTGTTCATCGTTTTCCTTGTAATGAGCCATTATAGAGCAGCGCACACTCTTCCCCCTTCTAAAAATCAATCTCCTATTCCTCAGGCCTCCCCAACTTCTGGCATCTCAGCCTAACGTACTGGCATCACTATTGATGAGGTATACATAATTTCCCATATAAATTTATGCTGATCACTTCTCTGTTTTACACCTTTTCGGCTTTCAGAGAAATATTTTCAATAGTTATGCCCTATTACAGAATTAAGGAAAACCTGTATTATAAGATTATAACATGCCGTCTAATCTGATTTTGTTTAATTCTGCTTATTTCTCCTTTGCGTAAACTTGTTTTTGATTTGTAAAACTGTATTTAAAAAGTAATTCCACTAAATTTCTTTTTAAGCGTGCCTCAAAGAGCTTCACTCCACCACATGTATTTAGATCAAGATGGCATATTGTTACCGACGCATTGCCGCCATCTTAACTTTCAATTCTTTTCTTTTTTAAATTCTCTTTTCATTTTTATTTTTTTAGATTTGATTTCGTATTACATGTGCCGAAGTCTGTTTTTTCTTCGCCCCCCCCAAAGAAACAAAAAATTAAACAAACAAATAAGTTTGCAAACGAGAATTCCCTCTCGATACACGTCAAAAAGTATTTTTAAAAAATGAAACAAATGAATAGACAGCTAACAAAAAAAAAAAAAAAGAAGAAAAATGGCGGCTGTGTCAAGGTCAGCTTGGAGTTTGTATGCAGACAAAAACAGATGTTCCTGATCAAGATCGTCAGGTGATAATATTGCCAGAATATAGAATGATTAAAAAGAGAATTTCAATGCGATAAATCTTTGGAGGAGGATGATGGAGATGATGATGTTGTTGAGGTATGATAGAACAAGATACGGGTTGAAACAGTTAAAGGAAATGCGAATGTAAAATAAGGTGAAGATGCTCGTCTCAAGGCTGCGAGATATCTCCGTGAAGTATCCAGCCATCCAATATCGACGAAAGAATGGACTAGTAAAGAAGATGGGGCTTTCATCCCTTTCTTAGTATTTCAACCCTTCACACGCTTAATCCAGCGTCCTTTCCGCTTCTCAAAAAGATCTAACAGATCGAAGACGTGACTTTGTCAGCAAATCATATTGTGAAAAAAAAAATGCAAAATATTCAAGTATGTACGACCTAGGTTCCTAGACTTTTTTTCTTTTTGGTAATATTAAATGCCTGTATACTTCCCAGACAAGCCTCGTATCTCTGGTTTTTCGTGTTTTTTTTTGTTTTTGTTTTTTTTTTTTGGTAATTACTCCCAATGATGTCTTTTTGTTTTCTTCCTCGTTAAAAGTCTCGACCAAAACAGTCATCAGAATAGTTAACGTAAGTTTCTTCAGTTTTTAAGTTGGTTCGGCTTACCGAATGGTTATGAATCACGCGTTCAGGCCACACAATTGGAGGGCAGAATATTGAAATAAACTCATTATTGTGTCAAGAAAAAACACAATTTGTCTTCTAAATCCCACCTTGAATAGCTTCTTTTTTTTTTGAGGGAGAGTTCAATTTGCAATGTAACTTTTCGCTAAATTGATCCTTAATTTGTGAGCACTCATTTTTTAGGGGAAAATTCAGACATTTCAAATTATCACTGCTCAGCAAAGTGCAAAAAAACATTATTTATCCATTGATCCCATCTTTTCCAAATTTGATTAATTAATCACCCCAAACATGGCATACTGCCAAAATGAGTTAGTCACGTGACAGTTGTATCTTTCATTATCATTCAAATGGACGTCATTTCATTCTGTTTCTATCATTCGTTTTGTACATTTTCAACTACAGCAAAAATCGACAGTTCCTAGAACGAGGGAAACTATCACGCGAAGACCAATTTAAAACTCGGTTAACAGCGTTTGTGAGGAAATAAGTGATTCAAAGAGAGAGAAAGGGGAGAGAGAGAGAGAGTGTGTGTGTTTAAAGAGAGGTAGACGGTGCCATTTTCAATCGGTATTGCACAACGAACTGGAAACAGATCAGGGTGAACAACTAGAAATTCTACCAGTAAACAGCCAGGCTGGATATGTTAAAACACAGTTCTAATGTTCACATAGTCAAAATATTACTAAGCTTAAAACTAGAAATGTTTGTCATGGAGAGCGAGCAACAAGTGGATTCTTTTCTATTTTATGTCATACTACGTCGTATCATTCCTTTTTTCCAGATCAGTTCACGAAATAAAGGAAGAAAGTATAAGAAAGAATGAAAGTAGGAAAACATAAAAAGAAAGAAAGCAGACTATACAGTGTTTATAACGAACGTATACCCTCTCTCTACACATGTGTATATTTATGAATTTTTTATTTGCCAGTGAATTATATTTCATTTTCGGTGATATTTTTCCTAATTTTTTATGCGATTTTTTTTGGGTTTCGGATATTCTAACAGGAATTGGTTTGACAACTCAATTGGAAACAAATCTTTTTATTACAGAAAGAAATGTAGACAAATGCTTTATGATGTTATATAAAAAGTCGTAGCTTTTTTTTTAGAACAGAATTCGCTTTTTTAATTTTTGCTTTCACATTTATCAAGTCCCTTCAATGCTGCTAATACCAGTATTTATAATGACGATCACAGCAGCAACAATAATTATTCAAATAACTGCGATGACAGCAGCAGTAGCAGCAAGAAATGTTGCATGTTTGCCTGAATTAATCATCTGCTCCGTTTTCTAATCGACGCATGCTCTGCCGGAGTTAGAAATCGGAGATATAGGCTCTTCATGCAGAAATCGGTCGGCGGGGACGAAGGCACCCTTAATTCTTTTGCAGTGACCCAGAAGAAATAACGAAGACAACCATTTGGAAATGCATTGACGAAAACTTGATCAGTTTTTAATGTTGCGTATTGATTTTTTTAAAAAGAATTTGTTTACGTTTTGGGTTTTTTTTAGAAATTATTAAAGCAAATGGCACACAGAGAAAAGTTAATCGGAAATTCGTCTTTTAAAATGAACAAAATGGCTCAGAATACAATGATAACAACTGTCTCGCCAACAATAGATCGGTTTATATTTAAATCATGAAAAATAGTCTTGACGGAACAGGAAATGATTCTCTGAGGCTTTAACTGGGCGGAAAATTTCTATTTAAAAATGATCTGTGCATTGAAATCTATTGATATAACGTGGTGTATGTGTATATTTTTGTCTGTAACATCAAGGGTGATGATTATGAGAAGCTAAGTATAGATTAGTCGTCTTTATTTATTTCATTTTTAATTTTTGCAAGTGCGTTAAACGTTCTGGTTAAACATAAACTAGGCTAATATTCAAAGGGAAATTATAAATCACCGCCATCCATTAATGATGTTTTGGGGATGATCAATTGAAAAGTTCAGAAAATGGGTGATCAATGAATAAGTTACTTCTCTTGTCTTATATTGGGCTGTGATCATTGGAAAGAGGTTTGAATTTTCCAAAAACAAAAGGGCAAAAACTGGTGACTGATTTTGCATAAACCTGCACTGCATATTGAACCCCCTTCCATAAAAGACTGTCTTGAAGGGGAATATTTTCAAAATACAAAAAAACATTTTCTTAACTCATTGAGAGGAATGTGTGCGGACAATAAACTTTGAACCTGGGCGAATTCCGGATACATACTGAGATAGATAGATAGATGAGTATAAATGTTAGAACACATGAATAACTTAAACTCAGCAGCAGGGATGAAACCGGTCTGTTGTGGGTGGCGGCGATTAAAGATACAGAGTAACATAATGTTTTTGATACTTTATAGGCAATATATATAATGATTTTATAATTGTGCCATCCACAGACAGCAGTTTCGTTGTATAACGACTATTCAGTGTGGCTATAGACTATCCATTATCCCATCCACTACCACGAGGTAGGATCGAAACATTCACTCCAGACCCCAAGGCTGGCATCTTACCTACGCAGAACTGGACAGTCAGTAAGGTTGAGTTTAAGCAATATATTTCACTCACGAAGAATCCCCCATCCACCAGAGTGCTCTATTCATAATATATATATATATATATATATATATATATATATATATATATATATATATATATATATATAGTCATATAAGGACACGAATATATTATCTTTAAAATAATATATTTTATGTAACAGTGGTCTGAAGTGATATGTTGCAACAAATCGGAAATTAACATCATCAGAGATATATTAGATAGATAGCCATAGAGTATCATCCACACAGCATCAGAGCAATATTTGAGCATGGACGAGAGAGAGAGAGAGAGAGAGAGAGAGAGAGAGATAGTATTATACTTGCGTGTCTGGAAACAGTCGGTCCATTGTATTGAATTGAATTAATAATCAGTGTCTTCATAGAGACATATTGGATAACGTTGCGCGGTCATACGCTCTAAATTATATGATTTGGTTGTGGGTTTTTCAACATGTGAAGGACTCAAAAAACATCCCAATCCGGACCAGGGCCTCCATTGAAGAGACTAGTATTGATACGGCAAAAGGGTTGCAACTAACATCTGGTATAGTAAGTCCATAACTGCACATGATCCCTCCAGTTATATGGTAAACTGTTTTGAAGAAATACCATTTGAAGCTAAGGAGTCGATTAGCAACGATGTCCTGGAGATACAATGTTGTATAAATAAAATTCCTTGCCCCGAATGATATTTGTGCTTATTCTTTCATTAATCCTTCGCTTGTTCGCGCACACACAAACACAGACAAAAGCATATATGTATGTGAGTGTGTGTGTTTATGTGTGTCTAGGCCAAATGAGACTTACACATATGATAAAAGATCATTTCAAATATAATATAGCATAATTTATAATCTTTCTGTTAGACCATACGTCCACTTCTTGATAACATAATCATTGCGTTTTTGGAAAGAAATTGAACAAATATAGACTGTGAATAAGCAACATGAGAATTATGGGTTGAAACAGTTTTTTTTATTTTGGCCTTTGCATTACCGGCAGCTGTTCAGCTCGATGGTAAGAGCAACGTTACATTGAAGCAGTGACCCCACCGGGTGCAGGCTCGATTCCTGCAGCAGCTCCATTTTTCAATCGTTTATTCAATTTACCAAATGAGACATTCACCGTATGATAACGGGAGAACATTTCAAAAAAGAGTTTCAATATAGTATGACGTAATTTAAAATCACTCAGTCGGATCATATATCCATCTCTAATCAATATATATATATATATATATATATATATATATATATATATATATATACAAAAAATATATACAGTTTGGTTTTAATCATCATCATCATCATCATCAGTCTTTTAACGTCCGTCGTTGAACATAGACCTTCCGAAAGATTCGCCACAATTCTCTATCATGGGTGTCGCGGAGCCAGTATTTCTTGAATCTATCAAGTTAATCCCTCCATCTGTACTGTTGGCCTCGGTTTCTAATGTGATCTAAGTCAAATGTCGGAGACCCCCCTATCTCCTCCTGTGACGACTGCGATTTCACTAACCCGTGCCATTTCGAACCGGGAAATATGTCTATATCACCTACCCACCCCTCTAGTCGCTGGTCTTTTCCAATCGTGTTTATTGTCCCCTTCGCATTACAATTTACAAAATCATGTTGACTGATCTAAATAGTAAAAGTGGAAAAGCAGGCTTAAAGATGACTAAAACGAACACAGAATTAATGCCCCCTCAGACTACAGAAATAGAGGGTGAGGTTCTACGAGAGGTTGACGAATACGTTCACCTACGACTGTTAATAAAGTTTGAGAAAGACTGTGTAAGCGAGAGATAAAAAAAACGATGCATAACATTCGGCTGGAAATCATTTGGTATGAATAGACACATGCTGAAGAGCACCTTGTCAATATGCTAAAAGCGTAAAGCATACAAAGAATACATAATAGCTACTATTACTCACGGGCGCAAATCGTATAAAACAAAATGAAAACCACTTTAGAACTTAGTAGAGAGCTTTGGAAAGGGCAAATCTACAGATAGAGAAAGATCGTGGATCAGAGAGAAGACTTGAGCAAAAAATAGAGAACTGAATACGTAGCAAGAAAAGACAACAAATGGTGCCAAACGCTAACCGACTTGTGCCCATGAGACAGTAAACGCAGTAGGAAAAGAAAAGGCGCAAGATGGAGAGATTGGATTGAATTGGTCGTCAGGGAAGGAAATGAAAAAAGCCTTTGTATGATATATAAGCTACCAAAACGGCAGCTATTTCATGCCCATTGCTGGACAAAAGCTTTTACCATTCCATCCATAGATAGATAGACAGCGAAAAAAGTTCAATCAAGTTTTGTATTATATGTGTTCGTGCGTGCATGCGTGCGTGCGTGCGTCATCAGTTTATTCTTACGTATTAATTATTTTGTATTAGGTTTAGCTAAAGTTACTAGCGCCATCTGTTGTATGATGTTAGGAAAATCGATATCTTAAAGTGTCTTTAAATTCTAATCAGCTCATTATTGCCTGTACAATCTAGAAAGAGTAGGAAAAATTGAGAATACGAGAGAATGTATCCCACATAAAATAGTGCAGGAATATTTTGTTCAGCCTTTAAAAACTTATTCTTTTCTTCTTATATGACCAACTAACGATGAAAAGTGAATTTATTACGAGAACTCAAAAGCGAAAAACAAAAGCCAAAGCATACTCACACACATACACATATATATATGTGTATATATATATATGTGTATATATATATATATATATATATATATATATATATATATATATATATATATATATATATATATATATATATATATATGCGTGGATGAGTGTGTGCTCACACAAACAAACACCCATTCACATAATACAGAATTTAATCCTTTTCTCTCTCTCTATATATATATGTATATGTCTATATCTATTTATGTTTATCTTTCTATGAAAATGTGTGTGTGTATAATACAAAACAATGTCTTTTTCACATGTATATATATCACAGAATTATATATATATATATATACCTGAGAGAGAGAGTTGGCCTAGACAGCGTAAACAGAATTTAGAATTGTAGAAATAGACTGCAGTAGGAATTGAAGCCGTGTCTAACAGGGTGCGATCTCAATACGACTGTTGTTCTTATCATTACTCTTACCAAATGACACATTCACTGAGCAATAATAGGATATCCGTTAGAATACACTTTCCAATGAATGCATATATAATTATTCCATTGGATTATGTATGATGATAGTTGTATAATAGCTGTCTACAATATAGTTGTCTGCGCTTAGAAACAATAGAGTAGATATGGACAGTGAATGAACTAGACAATATTTGGACGTAAAGCAGCCATTTGGGCCTCCGACTTAGCAGTTGGCTTTTTAGTTTAATGTTAAGAGCGGCGTCAAGTTGAGATGGCTTCTGGTTGAACGTGGGTTCGATTCCTGGAGCAGGCCGATTCTTCAATTGTTTAATCTATTCATACTGTTGAATGCAACTGACAAATTCACCGAAATATAACGGGACGTCAATGTGAACGGAGTTTCAAATAAGAATAATGCTTAATCATTATTCTATCGGGTTCTATACATATACATTTCTTTATGAATATATACATATATATATATATATAATTTCGAAATTTACTCACGTGTGAGTTGTATTTATGCAATAATTTAAATCTTTAAAGTTAATGTCTCTTGCGTCCATAGCTAAATGTTTTAATAGAAATCTTATTTTGTGTCGACATTTTGCAACTAATTCATTTTTTTTAATTTAAGATTTAATGATCATTTGGGAAGCTAATTATATTAGGCTTTTCTTCCAAGCACAAATTGCACATCTGCATAGCACTATTCATCTCTAGTGCTGTTTTTGAAGAGCGTCTATTTTTAAAGGCAACAACAAACTTCCATGTATAAACACGACATACATTTATATATATATATATATGTGTGTATGTGTGTGTGTGTGTGTGTATGTGTGTGTGTGTGTGCAAAAATTAGCATGTGCATAGATACGCAAAGAAAAACATGTGTTCAGGCTTATTCCCATGCATATGAGTGTTTTTACTAAACAAAGAGATAGTTCAGGGAGATAAGTAAATCTCCATTTTAACTTCTTTTTCATTTCTTTAATTTTCTTTCATTTGTTTTTTTTATTTTCATTTCTACAAAATATATCTTTTTTTTAAAATCACACTCCCCAATTTTCTCACGCACGATCGTTTGCTTTTACACACACAGATACACACACATATATATATATATATATATATGTTTGTGTGTGTGTGTGTGTAAATAAACCAGCAACATAGATTTGAAGAAAAGATTAAGTAATGTAATATAAATACATGTATATGTGACACAAGCAGAAATATATATATATATATATATATATAGAGAGAGAGAGAGAGAGAGAGAAAGAGGGATTAAATTCTGCATTATATAGATGTATATATATATATATATATATATGTATATATATATAGTTGTATGTGTATGTACCAATTATCAATGACACACATACATTTATATATCGAATAAGAGTAAGTACTATGATAAACGCATGCACACAAGTATACTGCGTGTGTGTGAGATGTTGAGTACGTGTTTGTGAGTACCTGTTTGAGAGAGACAGACAGAGAGAGAGAGAGAGAGAGAGAGAAAAAGTGGGTGAGAGACAGAGGGACAGGGTTGATTCTTCCTTTCGTTTACATTACCCAAACTCCCATTCCGTACATCTTTATACTACAAATAAACCAATAACTTAAGAGGAATATATATCCGTACGTCAACATTCTTTCTTTGCAATAGAAGACTTAGAAAAACGACAGCACCTCAGCGAACGTCAATTTTTTTTTTCGCCGTGAATAGGTAATAAAGTTCAAAGAACAAAGTATGCAAAAAGACACAGAATCATCATCGAATGATCACGTGGTAACCCCGATTCTCTGACAACATCCCCGTCCTTTTTAAGGGAAAGAGAATTATGCGAGGAAGGCAAATGTAATCTCGCCTTAATCATTTCTTGACGACGACCCCCCGCACTCCCAAAGAACAGTAAATTGATAGACTGGAACGAGAAATCAGGTTAAAAAAAAGGACCATCGAATAATCTTCGATATACTTGGGGGTAAAAGAATACATAGAATGAAATGAAAACAATATATCGGAGGATTCTTGTGATTTTCTTCCCCGCTAGGCCTGATCGGGGCTGATGAGGCTCGTGTTTTTTTTTTTAGGCAATTGCGATTTTTTTTTTCATGAAATTGGCTTTGTGTAGTTTTTTTTTTTTTTCTTTTTTTTTTTTGCTGGTACAGAATGCAAAATCCCCATCGGAAGGAAAGTCGTTAGTAAAAGACAAAGTGACTGACAGATTGATGCCTGGCTTTTGATTGATATATAAAGATAGATACATACACACACATCAACAGACTGAGATAGATAGATATAAACAAAGATATATAGATAGATATGAACGGACTGAGATATACAGATAGATGATAAAAATTCATAAATAGATTGATAGATAGATAGATGATGAATATATATGTATACGTATATATATATATATATATATATATATATATATATATATATATATATATTGAGAGAGAGAGATACAGATACAGATGGATAGATAATGAAAATGCAGAGATAGATAATGAAAATGCAGAGATAGATAGATAGATAAATAAATAAATAGATAGATAGATAGATAGATAGATAGATACATACATACATACATACATACATACATACATACATATTTATTCATCCGGTAGTAAAGTTGGTCCTTACTTGGAGCTACTGATCGGTTCTTTATGCACAAAGTTGGCTTCGCGTTTTGTATCAGATAGTTGAGTATTTTCCAAATGATTCCATTAATTGGTGTTCGAGTACAGCTTGAGACCAAGATCTTAAAGGCTGATATCGGTGAAGACTAAGATTTTAAATGATAATTCAAAAGTTACATCTCGGGTATTGGCCAAACCAAATCTTCCTCTCCCAATTTTCCACGTCTGATCCTGAGCCACACCAAGCAACGCCCATCATCATCATCAGTCGTTTAACGTCCTCAGGATTTGCCACAGTTTTCTATAATGGGCGTCGCGGAGCCAGTACTTCCTGAACTTGTCTAGCTCGTCTTGCCATCTAATATTCTGGCGGCCTAAGTTGCGCATGTGATCTCGGGGAATCCATGTAGTGAGTCGTGATGTCCATTGGTTGTCTGCCATTCTTGCAATATGACCCATCGATGACATATAAATAGATGAATATTTATATATTTCGAAGTGTGATCGATCCTTACTGTGATTTTCAAGATTATTACTTTGTTATCGACAAAATCAAGCTAACATCATCGAATGTACCTTTGGTTGGAGTTCGAATCCAGCTGAGAGCAATGTTTGCAAATGCTAACTTTTTAAGCATATCATTTGGAAGACTGTGCTAATAAATCTTTTTCTGTATTAAAACACTGCTACCTAATATTGGTTATACATATAATAGTCATAATCTGACGATAAGACTAGCACTAATTCCTGACCAGAGACAGTCCCCTTACCTTGTTGAATAATTTTTATAGTAAAATGATTTACAATACATTCATGTTAAAAAATCATTTACAGTGTATATTTTGAGTGAAACGCAGCTATAAGATGATAGTTATGTACACTAACTGGATATACTTGACCCCCGGGCAGCAATCTACGGCTCTGTGGAGCCCAAGGTCGTAAAACATTGAATCATTACTTTACTTACGGTTATTTGGGCGTAGGCTCCGTATAACAGAAGATAATTTTCTGGAAGTCCGGCATTTTCAACTAATGTTAATAGAAAATTGAAGACAGATTTGATGCTGTTTTCAGATAATAATAAGTACGTCTTATAGTTCGTCCAACTTAATTTACTAATTAACTCCGGATAAAATGAAATATGAGAGTAAACTTAAGTGAAAATCGATGTATTTTTCTTTTAATATCAAGTTTTATTTTGTACTGATAGACGAAAAAGAGCGACTAGATTAAAGTTAAATCGAAGTTATGACGGTTACTTTTAGTACACGAAGAAAAATTATATATGCAAATCTTATAACCATCTTTTGGGGGAGGTTGTAGTAAAATGCAATCACCGGGAGAAACGTTGTGACGGAGAAGTTAAGCAAATCTTTGTCAAAAAGATAATAGCTGTTATTTCTCTGGCAGTATATTTTCAATGTATGGATATGTTAGCACAAGGTATTTTATCGTCAAAATTATTTTTCATCCTCATTATACTTTAATCGTCTGTCGTTGGATATATATACTCTCCAGAATACGCCACACTTCCCTCTCGTGGGCGTCACAGAGCCAAATACTTTCTCAACCTGTCAAGTTCGACATACCATCTCATATTCTACTGGCTTCGATTCTGTATTTAAACTCTGGGGATTCATGTTGTTAGACGTTATATCCATCGGTTTTCTGCCATTCTTGCATCATAACTAGTCCATTGCCATTCGACTTTCCTAATGGATTCTATGGTGTCTCAAACTTCTGTTTTCCCCGAAAATGTTCTGCTGTCTCGTGATCTCTCGACGTGAGGTTGAGCGTTATTCTCTCATGTGCACGTTACATGGTTCTCAATTCGTAGGTCAGTTTCTTACTCAGGTTAGGTTCCATGTTCCAACTCCATAGGTGACTATTGGAGGGATGAATTGGTTGTATACTTCTTTTTAGAACTAATGGGATTTTCTCGTTCTTGAAGGTTGAATTTATCCACAATTTTGTACAGAAGGGCTTGTGACATTTCCTTTCATTCCCAGATTAAATTCTTCCATTCAGCCATTTCAATTTCTTCATATGAAAGAGTGATAAGCGAATACTTCAAGAAAAAAAAATAATAAAAAACAAATTTTAGATGCAACTGTAGGAAACATACTTTTTAAATAGAGGCTGATTAAATTGAGAATTAGAAAAAAAGCTTTATTTTTTACTTTAAGAGATTAACGAAAATAAATCGATAAATTGAAAATTCTTCTGGTTAATGCGATAAATAATCTAATCTGTTTTACATTTGACGTCATTCCGTTCTTTCTTTGAGTCTATCACGATCTGTTTTTATCTATCTCAGCTCGTACCTGTCCATTCCAAACATCATCATCATCATCATCATCATCAGTTATGTCCACTGCTGACGCTGATATCCCATATATATATATATATATATATATATATATATATATATATATATATATATATATATATATATATATATCCTCTGAAAAAACTACATGATTACATTACCAGGTATTGGTGAATAATTCCCTGAAATGAAATAAATTTTTAGAAATCTTTCTCTCTCTCTCTCTCTCTCTCTGTCTCTCTCTCTGTCTCTCTCTCTCTCTCTCTCTATATATATATATATATATATATATATAAACATATATATATATATATATATATATATATATATTTAATGTAAAGATTTCTAGACTATATATGATTTCAACTCGCGTTATATTACACATAAATCATTTGAACTAGACGACGAAAATAGAATGAACAATTAAAGAGAATGGGACTGCTGCATGGTAGCTTTGCTCTGACAATTGAGCTAAACAGTCTCTAGTAATGCAAAGGTTGAAATAATTGTATTCACTGTTAATTTTCATCTCACCGATTCTCCGTCTATTCATATAGTTAAGAAGGCTTTACAACTTTAAATACTAAACTCATCGAGGAAGTTTTTCAAAAATATTCTTTTGTCACTTAATTGTTGATGTAATTTATGCAAATTCCTTATATATATATATATATATATATGTATATATATATATATATATATATATATATATATATGTATATATATATATATATATATATATATATATATATATATATATATATCGTAACGAAACGGCAATTCTTCATTTAAAAATACATTTTTAAAAATAATAGACGAAAATCTTTTTGTCAACTTTTGACGTTTACGCATAGATCTTTTACTATGTTTGAAGGATTTCTAATAACCACTTTTGGAATGAGAAAAATAACAAATAAAAACTTCAATGCCATTTGCGTATGCGAACTAAAAAAAGTAAACAAAAAAAGAATGAATAAACCGAGATTGTCAGTTATTTTCAACAATGTATGTTTGAATATATATATATATATATATATATATATATATATATATATATATATATAGTTTAGATAGCTTTACAGTTTTAAAACACCACTCATTAAAAAAAAATTCAAAATATTTTTTGTCTCACAATACGGTGCGGTCACCTATTTTCTCAATGCATTTTCTATTCGTAAATATTTGTTTATAATATATATATATATATATATATATATATATATATATGTGTGTGTGTGTGTGTGTGTATATAAATATATGTGTGAGTGTGTGTATGAAGAGAGAAAACGAGTGTGTGTGTGTGTGTGTGTGTGTGTGAGAGAGAGAGAGAGAGAAAACCGTCTTATAATAATATCGGAAAATGTTATCAAACGGTTATTGTTTTCAAAATCAGGAGGCCCCAAACATTTCATTGTAATGAATCAAAAATTAGAAAACAGAAAAACAAATTTTATTTAGATTGTGTATGGTTTAAGGTTTGTTTTTAACAATGAATATAACTCTTATGAACATAGCACAATAGATTACTAACAATAAATGCAAATTCTAAAACACCATGTCAAAGAGTGATCACATATAACAGCTCCTCTTGTATACATGTATCTGTTCGTATCTATTCCAGCCATTTCATGTATATCAATGATTACCAATCTCTGCTAAGATAAACTGATGGAGAAATCTTATGTGTTTGGATTTTGAGAAATCAGGATTCAAAATCCTGACTGGGCTTGGACACTGACCTCTTGCTCGTTTGTTTTTTTTTTCTAAATGTGTAACTATCTAACCCACCAAGCAAACAATCTGCCAATTGTCTATCCATCTATCTATCTACGTATCGATATATCTATCTTTCTTACAATTTCCATACGTACGTATTTTATTATGTTTTTTTTTTTCCAGTCTTTCTCAGTTTTCTGACTGTCTCGGTATTTTCACGTCTACATCAACTTGTTCGTACGTATCATTCAAGCGCCTAGTAATGAAGTATCTGCATGTAAGCAGCCGACATAGGGAAGAATTCAACTTGAATAAATTTCAGCCCATACCAAGATTGGACACAGAGGCCAAACGAGAACAAAATCAAATCAACAATCTGGACACTGCTGGGCAATTCCCATGCTTTATGCGATGCTCTTCGCCTTTCAAGGATTACACTTTGAAGCCATTTCGGACCTCTTCTTGACAATGAGCTGTCGTTGACGATACAGCAGTAGATATTCGGATCATTTTATATCTATCTAACTCAGCCTATTCATCTGGGTCTACACACTTCTGTTTATTTTTCTATCTATCTATCTGTAGCATAAATGCGTTATATTACATCGAAACTTTAATTGAAATTATCCCTGATATTACATGGCAAATGTTTCGTTTGGCCTGGACAGCGTGAATAAGATGGAGAATTGAAGAGAATAAGGCTGCTGCAGAGATTGAACCTGCGACACATAGCTGCATCAACATAGAACTGCTTTTATCATTTAGCAAAACGGCCGGCGGAAATAATCAGGTCCAAATAACTGCTTTATCTCCAAATTCTTATTGTCCTATTCTTGAAGTCTTCTGTTTATTCGCACAGTATCTAACAAAGTTCTTACTAATGTCAATGACATTTTGTGGAAATGCATGGGTAAAAGTTCAGAGAAAGAGAGAGAGGGGGAGAGAGAGTGATTAAATTTTGGAGCGGCTCGATGCACAATTAACTTCCATGCATTGCACCTATCCGTCCACACCAAAGAATATCTTCAACATGTTCCAGCCAGCGCACACAATATCTTGATTTCAATGAAATTTCGTGGAAAGACAGACAATAGTTTGCAAAAGTGGTCACAAGATTTTGAAGAATTTTCATGTTCAATTCCCTCCCAATTTCGTTTATGGGTACCAGCACCACACAGAAGCTCCAAGAATGATCTTGCTGTCCACACAATACATCCGAAAGATCTCAATGAATTTTATGAAAGAGTGGGCAAAAGGCTGAGAAAGAGGAAATAACATCTTACAGTGGATAAACAGGTGTCTTATTTTAAAACACAAGTGTTCATGACTTTTGATAATGAATAACTCGAAAGCATTCTTGGGTAAAATTTACTAAATATGAAATTTTGTTTCCAACGATATACAGTACTTGATGAAAAGTTTGTTTTTTCTTCTTTCAGACAAGGGCACCACAACGAAACCCAACATTATAAAAAATGGCGCTAAAACTATTTTTCAATCGGGTCTGGAAAATCTACCCAATATATTCAGATTTCAGATACTGAATTTTGAATGTTGTCTTCAACATTTGAAGACTCTTGTGTCCCAACGATACGTGTATTCATCGCTTTACGAAAGTCCACTTTATGGCAAATTGCTCGACACATTGAGAAGACATGATTGTTGCTATAAAATCCAACCGAATAAGGCAAATAGAGATGCAATTGGTCTAATTGTTAACAGCACAGAAAATGTAATCGGCGGACCGAGTTCGAACTCCACTAGTGACATGTGGTGTTTGATCGACATGAATACTTTTTTGGGTTGGGATAAATATATCTCTTCCTTGCCCAGCCATGAGTAAATAGCAACGAACATAAGGACCTTCAGCCGAGGTAGACACACTATGTATGATACGGATAACCAGCCCAGTATCGTGAATAACTGGCAAACGGAAATATACGATTAGCAGTTGAACTTTAGAGAGGCCTAGCAAACCGGTGGTAGATTAAACTGCTCTAGTTAAAAATGATAAATGAAAAATGAGGGGAAATACAAATAGTTGGACGAAATACGTGACCGTCTTTATCACCTTCCCATGACACTTCGAATCAAAGAGGAAGATTTTAAAAAACAAACTTCATCTCATAAACGAATCCAGTAGATAATTCCGTTACTTTTTCGATCCAAACAGTATCGAATAGGCTTGTTAGATGAAAATAAACCCCTCAGATATTACTCTTATGACAAGAAGGAAGATACGGGGAACACAACTTGACGTATTCTGACATTAACTTGAAAATATGGCCGAAACATTGAAGGACAGAAATGATGGGGAAAATGCTGCATTTGACACGGGTGTTTTTTATAACTGACACTCAACATTATGACAAGACATGTCTTTCAATGGATGCAACTATTTTTCTTCTTCAGGATTTTAACAAATATTTGCAATAAACAGAAACTGGGGCTTATTACGGGTTCTTTAACAGTTATTCATTGACTCTTTTATATATATATATATATATATATATATATATATATATATATATATTTATTTATATATATATGTATGTATGTGTGTGTGTGTATGCGTGTTACGTTATTATCTTTACTATATACTTATACATACATATATATATACATATATACTATATATACACACATACATATATACATACATATATATACATACACACACACACACACATATATATACATACACACACAGACATATATATACATACACACATACACACACATATATATATATATATATATATATATATATATATATATATATATATATATATATATATATATATATATATCACCCTGTTCATTTGTATCTACCTATCAATTCTTTGTTTAATACAGCATTAGGCCAAATGATAAAGTTAGAGGGACTTGAAAATTAGGCCCATCCTCTGATGGGGGAGCAACTTGCGTGTCTTAAAGAATTAGGACTCTAAAAAACAAGTTGTCTTTTTTTTTGTTTTCAAAAAAAAAAAACGATTAGTGGACCGCGTGTACGTCTATTGATCGATTGAAGTTTACTAATTTCACTTTATTTCTGCACAAATGATATAATGGCGAGGAAGATTGTATGATGCCAATCTTTCAAATAGGGGAGGGCTGACCGCTTGGGAAATCTGGAAAATGATTTTAAATCTTTGTCATCCCCTGGGAAGGAGCACCAACTATTGGCCGGTTGTGAACATGCTCCTATCTCAACCACTTGGCAATTTTTTTCTTATCATCTCATGCTTTTTTACTTTTTGTATCGTTTCATGTCCGTGTGCAAGCTATTTTGAAAATTACATATTACTTTTAAAAAATGACGGTACTATTCTATGTATCGATCAGCACTCCTGACTAAGATCAATATATGTATGCATTTTGCCTATTATCAGAGAGTTGTCCCCCGACACTTCTGCCTATGATCAGTGTAGTATCTGTGCACTCATTGGAAATTTTACTTTACATGCAAACAACATATATATATGATTCTACAGTGTTGATAAAAGTGATGTTTGGGAAGTGAAGAGAAAAGATTCAAGAGAAAAAAAAAGCAAGGATTACACCTCGAAAATGTTTATCATCATGTTGGCATATTTAGATGCATTTAACAACAACAACAACAACAACAACAACAACAACAACAACAACAACAACAACAACAACAACAACAACAACAACAACAACAACAACAACAACAACAACAACAACAACAACAACAACAACAACAACAACAACAACAACAACAACAACAACAACAACAACAACAACAACAACAACAACAACAACAACAACAACAACAACAACAACAACAACAACAACAACAACAACAACAACAACAACAACAACAACAACAACAACAACAACAACAACAACAACAACAACAACAACAACAACAACAACAACAACAACAACAACAACAACAACAACAACAACAACAACAACAACAACAACAACAACAACAACAACAACAACAACAACAACAACAACAACAACAACAACAACAACAACTAATTTCAAATGGGCTGTTTGGGACCTACTGATTTTGATAATTGCATGATAACACTATATGTAATTGTGATTACGGCTTTCTTTGCATATTGGTGCACATGACGTTTAATGGATGATTTTTTTTTGCATTTTTAACTCATATTTTTGCTTCATTTCTATCTGATGTTGTAATTGTTTTTTCCTTTCATTATTTTCTGCCGTTTTATTTTTTCTTTCTCCTTACAAAGTTCTCCTTTCACAATCTTTCTTTTGTCTTTTTTCTCTTTCCAATTGTCTTACTAGTTTGTCTCTCACACGGATCCTTCACAGATAAACCAAAAATATTACGCCGCACAAAAGCAAAAAAAAAAAAAAAAATTGATAATCAAAGTTTTCCATAGTCAACACAAATGAATTCCGGTGTCATTTGGATCCCTCCTCCCCCATCTCTGATATCCCAGGATGCAATTTCCATTATCTGCGCTTAAGCACTTCGAAATAGAAGATAGTTTCTCTGCAGAAATCTCCCATATGACTCATCTTGCTGGAAAAAAAAAGGAGTCTGATTACGGCGAGAAGTCCTTCACTACACGTTTGAATATATGCACGGGCAGGGTGCAGATCGTGTATATTACAGTGTGCAGATGTGTTGTCAAGTTTATAATAACCGCTGAAAAAACAATAACAACAAAAAGAAAAAAAGACCAGAGAAATATATAAATAAGTAAAGACATAGTCGATGATGAAGTCAAGATATAATTGGAAAAAAAAATACGGTTTTGTATTGATTAACTATTGGTATTGAGCTGTTTGGGGAATTACGAATCTGATCGTTAATCGAAAAGGAATTGTGTATTTTGTTCTTTTTTATTTCTTTAATTTCTTTGGGTTGTTTTTGCTTTCCTTTATTTATATCTAATATTTTCATTGTGGCAATTTTTTTTTTGTATTACCTTTCCCTTGCCCACCTCTCTGTCTCTTTTCTCAAGCTCTACTGCAATCCTGGATTATCGCACGTGTCGTAAATATCGTGTGATCGTGAATTGAAGTACGTGTTGGTAATATCTTAGAGTTATCGACATGATATTTCTGGGGAGTTGGGATGTTTTCCTGACCGTTATCGGCGCATAGAATAGAATTGGCAGTGGAAGTTCAAATTCTGGTTGAGGTTGTTGATGACTATTTTGCACTAATGTCCTTGACAAAAGCATGAATTCACCTCCTGGTCCCAAGCTATGAGTAATATAGCAAGGCAGATGAATTTTTTTCAGCAAGGCACATATAGCCATTCATAAAGGTAGTACATCAAATTAAAGGCTATCTTGGAACAATAAGGTTTACAACTTGGAGGTTGCATAATTCGTCTCCTTTTATAACTTTCTCATTTCGTTTTTACTTTCATCCAGTAGTAGTAACAGCTGACTGGGAATAACCGATATTTTTACCATATTCCAAGTTAGATTTCCCACTTTAAAGATTTATATGATCTTCTCTATCGTTCCAATTATTGGCTCTGTCGCTGGAACAATTGAGACTCTCAATTAAACAACCTCGTTAAGGCCTGCAAGAACTCTCTCTTAACTGCTGATTGATTTGCATTTTTAGACTTGTGCAGGTAATTTGTTTTAGAATTGCGGATTACAAAGTGAATCCTATATTTTTCCACAATATTGAGTGGTTCCCCAATATTTCCCTCTACTTGGACTTACAAAACGTACGCCATTTATTCAAATAAATTAATAGGATTTTTCAAGAATATTTCATGGACCCTCAATGTTCAGCTATCAAACAAAAATCGTTTCCTGTCGTATAAGCTGTATGAACATCCACTAAGTGTGATGATTCCGTATTTTTTTCAAGGTTTAGTAGATTAGGCATGTAAACAGATATAGTGAGTATTCAAATTCGGAAACTTGTTCATTAGATATTGTTTTTAACTTTGACAAGATGATCAAAGTGTCATCCTAGTATATCTGTTTTGGATCAGAGTGTAGTATAAGTTTGCTCACCGAAAAGTGTTACACGCTCGCGTACGAACACACATACACACATATACACACAAACATATATATAGATAGATATTTAAAAAATACTGAAGGAAATTACATAAATTATTTAGTGCCAGAAAGTTTTCTAATCTCTTCCTTAGGAATAGAGCATTCTGGTGGATGAGGAGTTTCTACGTAAATGAATATATCGCTTAAATTCAGCCTCACTGACCACCCAGTTCCGTAGTCCAGAGGTAGGATATCGGTCTCCGGGTCCGATGTGAGGGATTCAAATCTGCCTTGTGGTACTGGGTGGGATAAAGTCTATAGCCACACTGAAGAGATGTAATACATCGAAACAGCTGTCTGTGGATGACACAATAATACATATATATATATATATATATATATATATATATATATATATATATAGAGAGAGAGAGAGAGAGAGAGAGAGAGAGAGAGAGAGAATTTGGCTTGACGTTGTTTAGAGAAATATTCTCAACAAGGCGCTGTGTTTCTGATAAAAGGGGACCGTGTCGATCATTCAGTCATTGTACATTTGTGTACTGTGCATTTAACTACAGTCAACCCCCCTAACTTATGGTAAACCCTGCTTTAAACTAATTGACCTGATATGACATTGGTTCGGATTGGTAGAGTATAATGAGTGTCAGATAGATTTTATGTTATCGTTGTTTACTATTAAGGTTGTTTTCTGTTGAGGTAATTGGGCTGGACGACATTGCTATAAAGATAGATTTCGAACTAAAATATACCGATTACGTAAAGCCGACTTGTATGCTCCATTTTACAATACACAAGTAGATTTTCAAAAAGCAAACATGGAACTATTGCAAATTTCTTCTTTTCATTAAATTGTATTTCCTTTCCTTCCATTGTATTTTCCTTGGATTCCCTCTTCCTTGATTCTTTTTTCCTTCTGCTCATTTTCTTTCTTTTTCCAAATGATTTGCGATTCGTCCCTCTTTTCTTTCTTTTTTTTTCCAGATAATTTGTCATTCTTTTCTTTTTTTTATTCGTTCTTCTGATATTTTTCTTACTTTTTTTTTCTTCCTTTTTTTTTTCTTCTCTCTTACCGATTCGATCCGTTTGTTTACACCCTGATATTTCTTTTTCAATTTTTTTCTTCATCTACCCTTCCTCTGAAAAATATTTTCTTCTATAATCCTTCCTGTCTTCGTACAATGTGATCTTTTTTTGTCTTCATTTTCAGCTTATTTTCAATTTCACGGAATTTTCCATTTTTTTTTACCTTTCTTTCTATTGATTTTCTCTACCTATCTCCCAAGGAATTTCTTCTTTATTTTTCTTTAGTTCATTTTTCTTTGTCATAGTTTCATTTTCTTTTGGTTCACCTGCTTTCTGCTATTTTGTATTCAAGAATCTGTCTATTTCTTTCTTTCTTTCTGAATTTCTTTCTTTCTCTACCATCTTCATCTCCAAGGCACTTTGTTCAACAACGCCAAGCCTTAAAATGACATTCTTGTCTAAGTGGACATAGCTACAGGCCCACTAGGATCCGACCGCTCCCTGGATAGTTACAGGCATTTGACATAACCAACCCTTTAGATTACTTATTTCCCGAACGCTCTTCCAACCACTGAAAGCTGAATGTGTCCAAGTGTCACACAATGGGGGCTATTTTAAAGTGAAAAAATAGATTCACTCTCTTGTTCTTCCGAATGATCGAACTTTTCTCTGATTGGTACATGTTTGAAATGCATGTACATAAAATATGCATTAAAGTTTCCTGGTGTTTCAGTGAGGAAGGGGGACATACTTTTATTATCATGGGTAATATCAAGTTTGATCATCCATACTCCAGCTGTCCGGTGAGACCCTTTGAAAATCGAGCAGGATTTTATCACACGGGCAGAGAAGGCTGATTCGATTTCCACTCGACCTTTGAACTTAGTTGACAAGTAACGGACATTTGCTGTGAACAAATGTATTTCTAATATATTTTCAGTTGAAGATGAGTAATATTTTCTTTCCAAAATCTGGTCCGATGATCATTAAAATTACTAGTGTCTGTCGAATTGTATCTTTTAAATTATTTCAGTCTAGTTTATCATTGAAAAAAAATTAATTACAGTATTTAAATAATTCTGGTGACTGACATCAATCATGACACCATTGAAGTTAATTTCGGTTGACAAAGATTAATATGATAAACAGTCTAAAATTCGCTTTGAGTATGGATTTGTTTTTATACGAAAAAACATTAAGCTCTTTCCTATCAAATAAATCAAAAACGCAAATAAAATGTTCAGACTATTGCAATATATTCTGGATTTTTAGAAGAAAAATCTATAATCATTGCTACAACTTGTTTATACGCAAAATATGAGATGTATATCCGGTCTACAACTTCAGATATGAACAAAAACATAGCGTGAAATGTTGCACTTCTGAAAGCAACAGAAACTGACCCATGTATATATGTATGTATATATATATATATATATATATATATATATATATATATATATATATATATATATATAGATAGATAGATAGATAGATAGATAGATAGATAGATAGCCAGCTAGATAGATAGATAGAAAAAAGAAATCATCATTAAAAGGTAGGCTCACTTCAATGACAGAGAAGTAAAATGAGTGGCTACGTATCAACATTTCAGAAAGATGTCTTGGAGAAAAATTAGCAATCATAATTTTCCCCAAACCAAAATTACTCATAAGCAATAGATAAGAACTAATACAAAAATGTCAACTCGAAAATACATTACCATTACGTTACATACCACAGGATTACGATTCTAACATTTAAAAAAAATTAGCTTCAGAAACAAAATCATGAACCTAAGACTACATAAGAGAACAAACAAAACATTACAACAATACAAACAAAAACAGTTTGATGACAAAATAAGTAAAAAAACAAAACACTGGCCATCCAACCCAAAATCCATGAACAAACATTAACAAACTATAGCCACTCATATGCAAGTTAAACTTACAATTTTAGTTACATTTTACTCAAACAACCCTTAACTCATTCTTATACTCTTAATACATCCCTGCGTACTTGTTTATCGATTCATAGGACAACCTAACTAATGTTAATTGGATTTAAACTTAACCTCAACCCCTCTCATATCACCTTCACCTGAGGTACCTTTGTTAGATCACTCTACACCAATATTACCATCTCAAATCTACGCCTATCCCATGAGTCTCAACTAATGGAAAATCCCATTGAGTCTTAGTCAATAATAATTTAATTTCATTTGAAATATAATTTACCTGATCCATAAATTCATTCCTAGCCGACTGTTTGCATGAATCACCCGAAATATGTATTAATCTACCATACTAAGTCCATGCTGAACCAAATCAACAACTTTATTCACTTACCCGTACAATAAGTCAGAAGGAACAAGAAATCCAGGAAAACTGGGAAAAAAAAACGTAGTCGCGAAAACAAATTAATTTCTACCCAGGGGATTTTGAAATACCAGTGTAGCCTGCAAACTAATCTAGTAAATAGTACAAAATGCAGATAATTTTATGATTAGATAACCGATGAGCGAAAATATATATATCAACAGAGTAATTCCAGGAATTATCAGTGGAAATACAAAGGAGAATTTACGATATTAAATCGAGTGTATGAGGAAAGGTCCAATAGAATGTTCATGAAAGTGACAATTGGAAGGTGGAGAAAGAAAAATTAAGAATAATCCATATCATCATGTAGGCATGTTCCGATGTATTTCGAGGGTTGCAAGCCATATTTTTCAGAGAAAACTTGCAATGGTGCCGAGACATGGTTTTTGTTTGAGGTTGAGGAAATTTCTGGGTTGTTGGTTGTTCAAGTAGGCGCGGGAGGATCGTTATTATCTTTGTTAATGAAAGTCAATTTTGGTCTGAAAGGAAAAGGTACTGTGAGAGAAAAGGTCAGAGGGTGTTTGTTGTCTATTTCTTTGGGTGTTGGGCTTGTCTCAGATAAGAAAGGGTAATGATAAGAGAGGTCAGTATGAGAACGGTCAGTTTTCAGGATGGGTTTGTTTCATCGTGGCCTTTTCAAGAATGGAGAGGCTGGCCCCTCAATTATTATAGTGGATGTCCACACCGTTATAAAATAGCCGTAATTCAAAAAAATATCGATATTGTACATTATTTTATAAGGGATTTGCAAACAGCAAACAAACTCGTATAAATAATGGTTCCCCCAACTATGTCATTGACAACCAATTTAGATTAAATCTGAAAATCCCTATAAAAATACTATAAACAGCAATTACAATGAAAATAATAAAACAATAAACCATTTCTATTGAAACCAGATACACGAGGATAACAATGCTACGTAACATATACGAAAAGATCCCCTTTGTTGAACCTGACAAGAGTCAATTAAATCAGTTTCTATTAAAAAAACACTGAACAGAGTATATGCATCACTTGCTTCAGGCGTTGTACTCGCCGATTGTTCTCCCGGTCCATAATTTGCACTTCACACCATAAGGGCCTGTATCAAACCCATTCCCTTCACGTATGGACCACCATGCCAGATTTGTAGGCGTTGCCCAATTAGCCTACTGAGGATCGATATAAATAGCATCTGGGAACCTCTCATCTAAAAGGACATCTCCGAAAGAGAAAATAAATCATCCGATGCAAGAGAAGCTGTTCCGAATTTGACACCGAAAACACAACCCAAATATATAGGATATACAAAAACCGGATATGACGTTCCCTGTAAAATCAAGCATGCGCTGTGAAAAATAATTTCATATTCCAGACGAACACCGAATGACCAAAACATGATGAACAAATGAACACATAAAGAAGGAGAATATTCTGACCATACCATACACAGTGATTAATACACCCTGTCTAACAAAATCCAGGCGAAGATGACACATTATCTGTTGACCAAATCAAGGGTTTTTTTCTCTAAATATTAACTCGTTGTTGACAATAAAAACATGCTGTGATTTCTCCCCACCTTATTTAAAAAGCTGATATTAAATAAAACAAACCATAATCCACTGATCGCTCACTAAAAGCATTCTCGGGTGGAGTATGTCCGATATTTCTTTTTTCTTCCATAATACTTGAGTTCTTCTACAAGGATTTAATTAATTTCAAAACAGACTTTTGCCCATACTTATAATGATGATTGATTTCTTGACAGAAACTTGAACTTTCGCAGCATTTCTCCAAAAATGTGACGTTACTTTCCGAGCAAACTAATACATACCTATATTACCACCCCCACTCCCGCTTCATCATTATCGATATTACATTTATTGATACTATTATTACCAGATTGTCCCAGTAGCAATAGAAACGGAGAAACATATAATATAGCAAAACATAGAGTAACTGAAAAATTCCGATTGTAGACAAACTAAAAATGTCTTTTCTTTGATACAAAAGAGACAATATAAAATGTATATTTTAATAACATCTCTATTCAATAAAAGTGAACTACTGACTTACATATTTTTTCAGAGTTTTGACAAAAGTATTTCCTTTAGTTTGAGAGAGGATACATTTGTATAAATGTCGACGTTTATGAATCCGTGTATGTGCGTGTGTGTGCTAGCATATTTTGTGTATATGTCTGTAGGTCCACGTTTACACGGAAAAGTGTGTAACACAAACCAAACTTTGAGAAATTCCTCTAATTTGTTACACGTAAATTTATTAGTTTATCCCAAAGTAATATTTATTATATTCAATCATAAATTTACTCCCAGACAAGCTAATAAATTTTGGCTAGTAAATTGGAGTAATTTTTTTTCTAAGTTGGTCAAAAGAAATGCTTATTTCAGTGTACGTGTATCATCATCAGTCTTTTATCGTGTGTCGTTGGACATAAACCTTCCCCAGGATTCACCAGTCCCTTATATCGTGGGCACCGCAGACCCAATACTCTCTCAACCTGTCCAGTTTATCAGGCGATCTCGTTTTCTGCCGGCATTTAATCTCTGGGGATCAATGTTGTGAGTTGCGATGTCTATCGGTTGTCTGCCATTCTCGCAACGTGACCAGCCCATTGCCATTTGAGTTTTTAAATGGATCCTATGTTGTCTCAGACTCCTGTTTTCCCCTATATACCGTGCTGTCTTGTGATCTCTCCATGTGACTGAATGTGCAACTGAGTACAAGTGAGCGCTGGTATATGTTTATAAATGTACGGGAACGACTGATCAATTCGTGTTTGTTTATACTGACGCGTTCCTGTGCACGTGTCTCAACCTGTGTATTCACGTGCGTAAAATTTGCAAGAATGCGTTCCTTCGAGTTTCTTTTGTGTTCTTCAAATATACAGTTGATTCTGGTGATTTTTTCGTCGGTTCGTCGAGCCAATGCTCTTCAATAGCGCAATGAGAACCAATTACATAAAGGCCAAGACAAACGAGAAAGAGAAAATAGCAGATACTTGAAAATGTTAACTGCGTGGAAGTAAAGATGAGATTGTTGATCATATAATAAGCTAATGCAGTATCGTGCCCTAAAAAGATTACAGAATTAGGAACAGTGGGCTGATGGAGTTTCGATCCATTGGGATCTTCGAAAATGATTTGATTTGATTTTAAGAATACGACCAATGATCATCGTGAAAAAAAATATGAAGTTTTGTCAGATAGTGAATGTTATTGTTTAAGCAAACCATACGTAAAATAATAAAGAAGATTATGTAGGTCATTGTTTTTACTGGGGCACCAGGAATAATCTAAAGAGTCTTGCAAAAGATGACTGAATAACTGAAAATTTGAGAATGAATTGAAAGCAATACCCAGGTGACAGCATTACTAAAATCATTGAGAACACCGAAGAGAACAGTGGAGTATAAAAGAGACTTGCTGTCACTTGATCTCCAGTGAAATCCACGAATTGATACTGGTATGAAATACGTAGGTAGTTGTGATAGAGAGAATTGCTCTTTTTTTTACCAGTGAAATATCGTTTTTGAACAGCAATCAATAGCATGAAAAAGAAAAAAAATCTAAATACAAACGTTTTTTTAAAAGATGAAATAAGGTTGAATTTAAAGAATCATGAAAAAAAAGTAATTCTATCATGAAACAAAAAAAAAAAACAGAGTGCCAAGTGAATAAGAAAAATAGTTTCGAAAATGTTGTAATGAGGGGTATGAGCAACGGTAAAAAAAATGTCTTTGGAGATAGGCGTAAAAAAAAGCAGAAAAAAATCTTGTGAATTGATCAACTAGGGTGAAATGATCGCAGCAAGATGGCGGCGTAAATGCTTGTGAAAAGACAGTAAAAGAAGAATGGGGTAGAGAAATAAATGAAAATCGACGTAGATACATGAACGGTAGCAAATGGCAACCGGATATTATCATTATTATCAGCTTTACTCCATCTTATGATTGCTGTTTTTACCGCAACACTCTAGAACAATACACACTTCGATCTCTAGAATAAACAGTGCAAGATCAAGAATAAAGAAGTGTTTTCTGATGAGACTGGAAATCACATTCTACACATCTATGGACATCGCTTAGTCTCCTATTCTCAACCCGATCTCTGTTTTGTTGACAATAGTAAGGTGATTTTTTCTTAATTCTTAAGATGAAGCATTTTTAACAGGTACGCTACTTAAAGATCATTAGCATACCTTCATCTTATTAAGGCGACGTTCATGGAAGTGAGACGCCTCTTACTGAGCTTGCGTACTGCATGACTGGCGAATCAACAGTGACGTCTCTTGGCAGAACATCGCATCACCATGATTGGTCAGCTTTTAAACAGTTCGTAATTGGCTCCCAGTGACTCTTAATTTTTTTCCTCGTTGAAAAGAAGATTTCAGATTGTAAATAATATTAAATGATAAGCAACGAGGCAGGTGATAGTGATCTCGGAACAGGACTAATTAAAAGGGACTTTGAAGCGGACTAAGATGCCATTTTCTCGTTATTGTTATTTACAGATCTCGTATATATATATATATATATATATATTATGTCATCCTCAAACAGCTGTTTTGTTGTATTACAACTCTTCAGTGTGGCAATAGACTATCCATTATCCCATCCAGCACCACGAGGCAGGATCGAAACCTTGGCTTTAAACCCGGAGCCTGGTATTCTCCCTCTGCTCCATGGAACTTGACGGACAGTAAGGTTGAATTTAAGCGATACATATTCATTTATCGAATATATTCCTCATCCTTCGGAGTACTCCATTTCATGTTGGAAGAGCATTGCATAAGCTTACAATGAACGAGTTACCCTAGTGTTCAACACTAAATAAGGGAGCATCAATTATCTCTCTCTCTCTCTCTCTCTCTCTCTATATATATATATATATATATATATATATATATATATATATACACACACACACATACATATATATATATATATATATACACCCCCCACACACATATATATATATATACATACATACATACATATATATATATATATATATATATGTATGTATGTATGTATGTATATATATATATATATATTTATCTATTTATTTATTTATATTCCTGTGTCGTATTATCTACGAGACTAAAAAACTGACATGAATATATTCTCATATAACAACAAATTCATCCCTCTGTACAAAATGACTCGAATTCAAGATATTTTCATCACAATCCACACGTTAAGTATAGTATTTGATAACATATAGCTTGCAAGGAATAAAAAGAACGACGGTTGCTCTCCTCAGTTGGGGATATTCAGGAAATAATGATAGTCTCTTGTAGTAAACGCTAAATTCTGACTTACGGGAAGGACTCGTTTTCTTATATCATAGTCAGAGGGTTTTTTCCACTCCTATTTTTAGGTAAGATTGCGAGTATCATCTTCCCCAAGAATTCATATAAAAGTCATCCTCTTCAAATATATATATATATATATATATATATATATATATATATATATATATATATATATATATGAGTGGTACATAATAATCTGAAAAATCTTTATTTCAATAGCGCTCCATCGTAATGTGTTGCAAGGTGAAATATTACAATTGACATTTTCAAATGAAAGTGTATTGTCTATAGTATATAAGTAATCTGAAGACTTAATTACCCAGTTTATCTAAACACGTATATATACATATCTGTGTGTAGGTGTGCATGTGTTTCTGTAAGTATCCGGAAGTATCCAAATATTTTGACAACTGGTTGTGTCACTCTGATGTAACTTTTCAACCAAACAGAGGGATCTAATTGCGCGTTCGGGGACCGATTCTTCTCCACGAGGGCTTTTTGGGCAGTGAAATACCATTGAGTCGGTTTGTGTTTGTGTTTGACCACTTACCCCCTAGAACGTGACACAAAGTCGGTTTTAATGTTGAGGTCAGCACGAGCCCGTGTGGTCAGCACATGGTAACAACACCTGGTCTTCCCAAGCGGTCACTAATCTAAATGCAGATCACGCTCGATGCTGCTTAATTCCAGTGATCGAACGAGGATCAGCGAGATTTGACCGTTGACTTGACTTGAATGCGTGATTGCCATATTTAAAACAACCGAGCGTGCCCACGCTTCACTTTTTTCATGCAATTATTTTTTGGCAAAACATCACATCGTCCCGGTCTGTAAGCCCTCCTTACAGTCCAGATTTCTGGCGTTTTTGAAAGTGGGATTTCAGACCGTTGATGAGATTGATGAGAACGCAATGAGATATCTAGTGTCGATCCCAAAAGAGGACTTTCCAGATTAACAGAAAAGTGGAAGGGATACTACGATAAGTAGTTGAACCTCCATGGGGAGTACTTTGAAGTAGACCATTGCCCTAGGAAGAACATTTTTTTCATTAATAGTAAATGGTCGTATATTTTCCGGACAGACCTTGCATCTGTGTTTGGAATGGTATTCGTATGTTGTGCGTGTGTTGATCGACCGTATATGTCTGTTTATGGTGTGTATGTGTGTACTTTCAGGCGGACAATGTGATTTGCGTGTGTGTGTGTCGTTGGTTTTGTATGGAGGTAGTTGTTTGTTTTTGTGATGTGTATCATGTACGTATTCGCTTCTCAGGTGTGTATATATTAAGCGCTAATCTGGATCGATTGGGTGTCTATTGGTTTTGTGGCGATGATTCTAACGCATCAATATTGCTCTGAGACGGATATTCAACATTACTTTAAATGTAAGGTCCGATCTCAAACGATATTTGTTCTTCAATGTTTCTCTCTTCGATACCTTCACTTGGTCCTTTTTAAGATTAATTCTTTTGAATAAGTTAAATATGCTGCTCATTGCCTTCTACCAAGCTGAGCTTAGTCTGTCACAAGAGTACGTCTGTGAGACACATCAGTGAAGATCAGACCCATTACATGAGTAAATAATACCTCTTAGGCTAGCTTGTTATCTTTTGGTTCAGTTATCTGCCCTTCCGTCAATGTTAATTAGCTTCACATTTGTCAGACGCTTTCGTGTCCACACACGACGTGAAGGTAGTCTCCTGTCTTATCTCGAAACATCCCAAGCACACGTGCCCGAAAGACAGTTCCAACACTTTATCTAGTAACAAAAGCTGACTCACCTTCTCTAAGTTTTTTTTTGTTTTATTTCTTATCTCCTTCTTCGCTGTCTTATTTTTATTCCCCAATATTCTGCCTCCTATTATATCCTTAATCTTCCCTCCTTAAACTCTTCATCTGTTCCTTTCTTTCTTCTATTTTTTCGTGCTTCTTCATAAGATTCTGCTAATCCTGCTGATTCCTTACTTTTCTTCATAAGGCTTTTTTTCGTCTTCTCCCTCCTTTGTTACTTCTACCATCACTAAAGCCTTGCTCTCCTTTCCATTCCTCCCTTAGTTCATTTGTCTCCTTACTCTCTACCCAAATACCGTAATCATCATCATTCTAATTTTTCACTGTTTGATTGTTCTTATTATTTGTTGGTCTTTTTCTTCTTCTTCTTTTCTTCTTCTTCTTCTTCTTCTTCTCTACCCTATTGTCATTATCACCCTCTCTTTCCCTTCCCCGTCTTCGTATAATATCCTCTTCATCACCATTACCTTATCTTCATTACCAAAAAAAAAAAGGTTCATTTCCTCTTCTCGTCGCCATTGTTGCCCTTGCCAAGTACCCTCTTTTCCTCTGTTGGAAAGACGGAAGAAGTTGAGAATTGAACGCCATAAACGATACAGGAGAAGCGTCCGAGAGTGTATCAACAAACACATCTTATCCTACTAGACATGACCCTGCTTACCTGGGAATTTCTCTCCAATCTACATACGCAAGTCCCCATCGATGCAATAAAACGTTCAAGTTTCGATAAAACTTGATCGCGGTACTTCGGCACAGAAACTGCTTGAGGCTCATCCATTGTATACAAAAATTGATAGAATTGGGCCAGAGGAAGAAATTATCACAATTTTCCATTGGAAGTGATTCTTGGGAAGCAAATAAGTATTAACAAAAACACGCACAACAATGATTTACATGCAAAATATATCTGTGAATAAAAGATGTTGCCTAAACAGTAGGACTACATATTATCTATGAGACCGACGCCATATTTTCTGATAGTTGTAGACGCTATAGTGCGAAGTATAGTGGACCTCTACACGGAGTTCTTCTTCGATTTTATTACCGTTCTCTCTGGATTATATTTGGTGTTATATTAAACAGCTGTTTGTTTGGATTGGTGGTATGCAGGGCGAAGTAATCTTCAGGAGGTCTCTGGATTTATAATCATGATACCCTTCCTCTCTGTTCCCAAGTGAGTCTTAATTAACGCAGGTGCATAATTCCTGATTTCTGAAAGGTCTGCTATTTGAACGCCGATGTTTTGACTATGATTTGCGTTAATAGTAGTAATTGGCATGCCTAGTTACACCATCAAAAGCACGCACATGCCTCACCCTCTCGACAATCTTGTTGCTCTCATGCGACCACCTGTCATCAATCCATAGCCTCGTTTCGAATGATGATTGCCAGCGTAATGTAGGATTCCTTCTCGGCTCTTTGGCAGTGATTTGTGGTCATTGGCACCCACCCGTTCTCGTGGCATTTTGGGAAGATTCCAGCAAATCACAAGACGGCGGTTGTCAAGAAAAGAGGTTCAGTCTTTGGTGAACAAGTTCTGATGATGACAATTAAGCGGCTGGGCAAGAGAGAGAGAGAGAGAGAGAGAGAGAGAGAGAGAGGGGGTAGACAGACAGACAGGTAGAAAGCAGAGAAAGGAAGAAGAGAAAAGTAGAAAGAATAGAACAAAGTAAAGAAATAGAAAGAGAGATACAGACAGACAGAGCAGAGAGAGGGAGAAGAGAAAAATAGAGGGAATAGAAGAAAGGAAAGAGATAGAGAGACAGATACACAGACAGAGCAGAGAAAGGGAGAAGAGGAAAACTGAAGGAATAGAACAACGGAAAGAGAGAGAGAGAGACTAAGCTAAGATAAGTATCTCTCCGTTTAAGGATATGAATACGCTAACTTTAAAATTAAGATCGCTTTCTTTTATTTATTTTAATTACCTTAATGTTTTAATGGTGGTGTGTTGGACTTTTTCGCTAGAGATTGGAGTGGTGGAAGGTACGGGGACATATAAGAGGGAGGGAGAGGGTACGCACTGCCTCTATGGCAGCTATACAAACGCTTCACACTATTTTGCTTCTTATCTTCTTTTGTATATACAATAATGTTGCATAAATCGATCTCCTGAAAAACAAAGGGGTTTTGTATTTCACGTCCATATCTCACGAGATGAGAAGAAGAAACAACGTAAATAAAGAGACATCGAGGGAGAATACAACAAATATTGAATAAATGGAGCAAGAAGGAAAGTTTGAAAGAAAATATCCCATTTTAAAAATGTTACGTAATCTGAAAGGAAAATACGTATAGATCAATTTTGAATATGTGCACACCTTATTGAAAACTTCAATAATGAACGAAAAATCGTACATTTACCAGTATTATTTACATTCAGGGACAAAAGTAAACAATATGAAATCAGTAAGTACATCGTCTAGTAAGGATTATTTCAACCATAGCATTGTTAACCCTGATTTGGATAGGAGCATTTGAATCACATGAAAAAAGTTCGAAATCTTTCTGGTAGAAGTATGAACAAGGGAAAACGCTTTGAAGTTATTCACCGATTTATTTATTCATTTGATTTTCTTATAAAAAGGTCAAATGAAACCCAAGATTGAAACAGTTGTAAGTTGCTGGAATTCGCGAATATTAATTTTTAAGAGCAAAATCTTTTATGGTTTGAAGATCAATAAATAAGATTATTTCAAAGTTCCTAAATCAAAGGCCGGTATTTACGGACAGAAATATTACAACAGAACAAGAGAAGAACCAAAACTGATTGCAATTAAAGGTACAAATACAAAACTATCGTCATATATAAATATACAAAAAAAAAGATGTGATCATCATCATCATTATCATTTTAACATGAGTCATTGAACATAGATCTTCCCCAAGACTCGCCAGATCTCTCTATCATGGACATCGCAGAGTCAACGCTTTCTGAACTTGTTTAACCATCTTATATTCTACTGGCCACGGTCTCACAAGGAATCTCTGGGGATCCACGTTGTGAGTCGAGAGGACCAGCTATTGTCTGACATTCTTGCAACATGACTATCCCATTGCCATTTTTGTTTCCTCGTGGATTCTATGATGTCTCTGACTTCTGTTTTTTTCTCTTCCCTAATATACTGAGCTGTTGTGATCTCTCCATGTGATGTTTAACATGATTCTCTCACGTACACGATAAACAAATGAAAACAAAGGGGTCTGGTTGGTCACTCAATGGATACCGTCAATGTATTTTGGCTGCATGCTGTGTTTGGGTGATCGATAGAAAAATTGCAAAAAAAGGGGTGATCAATGAATAAGTTACCAGTCTCGTTTTTTTGTTGAATAGCGATCATTCAGAGAAGATTGAATTTTCGAAAACCGAAAAAAATCTAAAAGTAGAAAAAAAAAAAAAAAAAAAACAAGCATGATTGCTTTAAGGCGTAAAATGATCAAATTAGCATAAACTTGCATTGCAAACTGAACTTGCACTAAAACCTTTTTACTGGGATGGATTTCCACAGAATAAACACAAAAGAAAAAAAAATGTTGCTTCTTCTTTCTGGACATAAAAAAGATGAAATATTTGAATTTTCGGATCCCTTAATCCATTGGCACGACCTGTACGTGTGATCTATACATTACCATGCAGAGCAAATTCAGTTGATGGTTTTCTAATGTTCTAAAGGATCGGAACTCAACGTTTAAGATTTACCAAATGAGCTCGCCGATAAGGACTTTTCATCACTTGCCACGAAATAATGGATAACTTGCAGACATTTGTCTGAATCTCTTTCTTTCAACCCTTTTCTATCCTTCTATTCATAACTCTCTCACTCTCTCTCTTTCTCTCTATCTATCTATCTATCTATCTATATATATATATATATATATGTATATATATATATGTATGTATGTATATATATATATATATATATATATATATATATATATATATATATATATATATATATATATATATATATGTTTGTGTGTGTGTTTATGTTTGCATGGGTGTATCTGTATGTGAATAAACATATATGTACGCGAGAATGAGTCGATAAAAGGATCTTTTTGTACAAAAAATCTCCCTGTCTTTCTCTTTCTCACACAAGTACATCACCCCCTCTCTCTTTCTCTCTCTCTCTCTCTCTCTCTCTCTCTCTCTCTCTCTCTCTATATATATATATATATATATATATATATATATATATATATATATATATATGTGCAAAGGCCAAATAACTTTCAACCCAAATTCTCATCTCGTTTATTTTCGGTCAATATGTCTCTTTCAACGCGACAATTATGCATTTAAGAAATGTATATATTCGGTCTGACAGAATGAATTATAAATTACCTTATATTGTATAGTATAACGCAATTTTTGATCAATATATTATATAATATAATTCAGTTTATAATTCATTCTCTCGGACCCAATAAGTCCATTTCTTGATACATAACTGTCTCTTATAGACCGAGAATAAACGAGATGTGAATTTAGGTTGAAAGCAGTTATTTCGCTTTTGCATTACCAGTGGGCTGTTTAGCTCGATGGCAAGAGCACCACTATCGAAACAAGTCCAGATTCACAGAATTTTGGGTCCTGGAATTAATGAAATCTTCCGAGGCGTTTTAGACCGTTCCTTGGTTTTTGAAGTCCTGGCCTTGCAGTAAGTAATCGAAATGCTTGAAAAATAGAGAGATATGGTAAGATAGTCGGGCGAGATAGAATTTTGTAGCATAGTTTATTCAATTTCTGTGAGGTATATCGTGCAACATTCGAGGTTTCTTGCTTTTCCAATCTAATGTAAATGTCGGACAACTGTTTAATGGTCAACGTTCAGCTCATCTGCAACTGCTCGAATTGTTTTGTGTGGATTCGCTTCAGTAATGACTCTTAATTTGATATCGTCAATCATTGAAAGGGGTCAACGTCTTTAAGGCTTGCATCTCCGTTTACGCTCGTTGACAATCCCTTAGCTTTATACTTGGTTGATATTGCGAGCAGTTTCCATGGCTTTACGTTCCATCTTGAACTCATCCAATAAAATTGTTCGAATTCACCTTTTTTTTTTCATGTTTTATTTAACAGACTCAAATAAACAATATCAGATAGTTCAAAGGATACATTCAGCTTAAATAAATTGAGCGAAATTCATACTTCAATATGGTTTATAACATGAGAATAATTGAATAGTAGTCTATCCCAAAATAAACGTAAGCGTTTGAATCAACGAAAACCTGCAATTACTTTTGCACCTACCCAATGGGACGAAATAAGCCCTCGCAAACTGGTAACATTTTCGAAATAACACTCGTCAGTTTTACCCAGTAAGAGAGTCGATTCTTGACCACTTGGTCGTGATTTCAAATCACTGTATGGAAATTTTGATTTTATATATCAGTTCGTTTTAACGTGATGGCACAGGGAAACAACGGATAGTTTACTTGGCTAAATTAGATTTGAATAGTTATTGTTGTTACGGGGAAAAAATAAGTCAATTCCAGCCTTTGATCTGGACCGGATTTTGACATGACAATTACGTTAGCTTGGATATTTTAAATTCTTATCAATATGGTAAAAAATACGAATATTGCACATCAAACTAACTAAAAGTATCACACATGAATACATCGCAGGCATACGTACACTGGTATACGCTCACCCCCACACGGATATATATATATATATATATATATATATATATATATATTCTCATATTCTCATGTATATTTTGTTTCAACTCTTGTAAAGTTGTATATAGTTCCTTAGTGTAGTTTCTTCATTACAAACGTTAACCAAACTTTGTAATTACTGAAGTTAAGAATCTATGGATGTTTCCTTTGCTCAGCTTGTTCTTTGGTATGTTAAACTCTCTTTCCCGATTGATGCCCCCTGGCGGTACAAACTTCTCGACGTATACTTTTCTCTCATCATCACTCTTCAAACATCATATACCACCGTGACCCTGTCTCTCGTCTCTCTCCTCCCTCATTCTCTCTATTCTCTCTCTCTCTCTCTCTCTTTCTACCTCTCTTTCGTTTTCATTACCATCTTCTCTCTTTCTCCGCCTCGTTGTAGTCTTTCTTTTGTTTGATTTGACTTGACTTCCTTTGTTCGAAGTACAATATATTTCCTTCAATACCAGCTTCTTCATTCAGAATCTGTTTACTTCGCCCTTTCTCTTTCTATATATTCTCGTGTTGTCCCTGTTGATATCTCCATTTATTTTACCATTTACCGTCTATTCTATAACGTTCGCAGCCATACAGCACAATCTATCCACCTCAGTCCACATAATTTGAATACCGTCTTATCTTTAGAGAGTAATGAATAGATAGACTGTCGTCAGTCGCTTCATACGATCCATTGTATGATACATATCACTTTATCTATCCGTCTATCTAGCTAGCTAGATAGTTTCCTGTCTTTGGTTCATTATTTCTTCTCTCTCTTTTCCGGGTCACTCATTCATTATCTTCCATTCCCCAATCCTCAGACTTTCGCACATTTTTTTCTTCTCTAACAGTTCTTTGCGTTTTTCCCTCGTCTCCTTGAGACCTCTCCTAAACCTAAACCAACGCCAAAAGTCTTTACAAAACTCGAACGACGCCAAGCTGCTCACCTCCCTCTCCCCGTCCCCAATCTGATTTTCTAAAACCTCCTGACAAGTGGAGAATAATCATTTCCAGTACAGCCAAAATATCCGCCAACGCTTCGTTCTAACAATGGGACTATATATATATATATATATATATATATATATATATATATATATCCAAGCAATCGACAATAGATAAATCTATAATTAAACAGAATTCTTGTTAAATGAAGAAATCTCGGGTGCAGGGGATGGGGGGGTGTTGATTGAGATTTTCGGGGCTGGCCAGATCCTTAGGTTTGGGGGGTTGGTTGAGAAGTGCCGGGGACTGATCAGATCGAATGGGAAATCTTTTACAATCTTACAAGACAAGTCTCGTTTGAAACACAACGATGCAATGTGTTAACCTTTTAGACTCACGCTTCGCGGGTTCGCTTAGACCATCGTCGACATACGTGAGACGCTAAAGCCGAAACAAGGTGTCTTCTTGTTGTTCGTTAATTCGAACTTTCGAGGAAAGTCGTTCGGTTATTTACACGTATTGTTCACCTCTGTTTACTGTCTAGCGTAGGTTTTGTTGTCTTGTACTCGTGTATGAAACATAACGGGATTTCTCTCTGAGACGAGGTGTAGATGAAGTGTTCAAAAGTTGGGAATCGAAGCGCGGTTGATTTGTCGGAGAAATGTATTCTCGTATTTCGATTATCGTTCTGGGATCCCCCGAGGGGGACTCTGGAATGGAGAACATTGCTGTGATAACGATTTTAAAGATCTTCCAAAAGTGATGGGTGACCTTTTTTTCCTCAAACATCGTATAGTCATAGACAAAGTGGCACGAAAAATATAAAATCGATCAAACGGTAGATTCGAACGGAAACAGATATCACAAAAAAGAAAGACAATACTGCATTTCTTTGAGACAGTGGTTTTTCAACTGGACGTCACACAGTGGAATCTTCATAATCTTTTTTAGTCATGAATTTCCAGAAAATTTTCTCTTTCATTGGCAAATAGCAATCGTTTCTGAATGGAAAAATTGGGTAGTTTTGCTATATGGAGTATATATTTTAAATAATGAGCTCTGCAAAAATCAGATATCGGCATTTTTGTTATGGTTTTGTGGAGTTCGTTTGAATATTTAAAGAACAAATCTGATTTTTCTGTTACGTTGGAGGTAGATTCCTTTCTTATTGTGTTCGGGAGCGTTTCATTTTCTCTCATAGCCTTTCGAGATCATATTCCGTGAAAATCAACGTCACTCACTCCCTACTCTTTAGGCTTTTTATATTCTTCCATAAACCATGTCTATACACTACATTGTAGCCAAGAGAAGACACATGCCTATGAAAAACGTTATTCTTGCCGACATCTTCATTCTCTGATTTGTCAGGTGTTTCAGTTCGTTCCATTTCTGGAAAACTGATGATGTCAGATATTTTCCAAGATTACTTGATTTTGGATGATTTTCTGTGTTAGTATCCCTTGATGTCTTTTCTATCACCTGATTCTTGATTATTCGCAGATTTTATATTTCAATAATTTGTGATCATATCCTCTAGATATTTAAACTTTCGGATATTCTTTACAGGAGCGTTTCTTATTGAGATTAATGTAAGTCTCGGTGCTGCTTCTTAAGTGCTGTTAAAAGCCATTGTCTCAGTTTTATCTGCTGAGAACATCAATCCATATTGGTTGCAAGATGCGTGCGCCGCATCGGGGTAATGATTAACGAGATGGACGTATTGCTGCCGGGTAATGATAAGCGAGGTCATGGTAAAAGGTTAAATAAAATATACTCGTATTAAAACACAACAAATAATACAAATGCCATATTTTTACTGCATCTCACGCCAAATGGCTTATATCTGCAGATGTTAACCGATTTAATGTAATTTTATCACAGTGTGAAATCGAAAAAATAGTGTACCTGATTTACTGTCAGGAATGTTTGAGTGCTGGAGATTTATCTCTCTGGCTGCACAACCTCATTACACTAAAAGTTGGGTCCTGATACATTCTCTGGTGTCTTTGGTTGATACAAAGGCACTTTGGACATTTTATTGAATATTTGCTAGTCGTTACGGCCAAATCCTGTTCTCGCACGATCACTGAAGTTAAGAATCGTCAAGTCTGGTCTGTAACTAGATGGGTGACTAATGGGGTATACCAAGTGCCGTAAGCAGCTCAAAGTTATGTTGAATGCCTCCCGTGATAGAGGACACCTACTTTTGCATTAGGATCAATAACATAAACCAAAGGTCCACTCTCTTCTTAGCTACCCTCAACCAATTGATTAGCCTGGCTGCGAGCCACTAAAAACGAATGATCTTTCTAGACGTTAAAATATTCGGATCATAACGCTTATATTTGCAGTCTTCAATGTGTTTTATGAAAAAAATTCAGACTCTTTCACATCTAGATATCTTTTAACATCAAACTATTCACCGTCAGCTTTCTTTTTTCAGATGTGTGCCACCTCAATAATTGGAACCATTTCCGAGATCAAAGCAGCCCAGATCAGTACTGACCAGAGATGGCCAAATTTGGCAAGAAAGAACAGAAAAATGGACGACAATCAGAAATGATCTACCTCAGCCAATTTCTATCTATCTATTTGTTCGGCAACCACAAGGCCATTAACACAAGGTGACACGACTCGTACACGCTACAGTAGCAATTGAGTAGATAATTATTAGTTAAACTTCGCCTTAAATCTCAGAGTGGATTATCAGTGACCATCTAAATCACGGCAGTACTAATGAACTGCAAGACTACTTTGCTGGAGATTTCATCATAGCAAGGCGCCTTACCGATATTTACAAATCAGAGTTTAGTCTTCCATGCGAAAATGAAAACTGGTAACCCTTTGGGGACCGAACTCAATGCGTTAACTTTTAGTTTAGCAAGATGATCTCGCTATATTTATGTACATTCAAAATCTACAATATCTTTGGGTGCAAATGCCTAAGATGGGAGTAAAGGATGATATACAGAGTGTACATTTCAATATGTTTTAATCTATCTGCGTATCTATGTCTGTCTATCTGTCTCTCTCTCAAATATATATATATATATATATATATATATATATATATATATATATATATATATATATATATATATATATATATATATATTCCAGAACGGTTTACAGGTTTAAACACTAAACATTAAAAAATCTTCTTCAATTTACTTTTGTATCTCTTCAGCACTTATTTCTCTTATATCTGTCAATGAAACTAATGCAATTTTTTTTCAGTGGTTTTTCCCTGTTTTACATATACTTTGGTAATATAGTACGATGTGTAAATTTTCTCTTGTTGGGATCATCAGTTGTTTACCATGTAACTATTTCCTAGATTTAAAAAAGCAAAAGTTTTATTGACATGGTACCCCAGCGGTGTTGATCAAACATCACCTACCTTAAAGCTATGTTTTAATATGTAGCTTATGTCATTCATGTAGTTTGTTATTTCATATAGGATATTATGTGTTTTGTCTATGGATATTATCTTATACTACACATGATAGGATTTTTCGAATTAGGTCTTACTCACGTAGGTTACCCCAAAACGTATCTCTCTCTCTCTCTCTCTCTCTCTCTCTCTCTCTCTCTCTCTCTCTCTCTCTCTCTCTGTGTTTGTGTGTGTAAATATATGTATGTAATGAGGTAGGGATTTGCTACGCGAACATGTTCATGTTTCTGCCCTGTGTCAAGCGAATGATTCGGTCTATTTCAGATTCCTATTTGGGACATTTTTGGGTTGGAGTCGTCTATAATCCTTGCCTCATTATATCTTAAGCTCTACTCTAGATAAAATTGAAGTTTAATGTTACATGTATCGAACTCTTTATGGAATGAAGCCATCACACATATAATATTGTATTATATTATATTGTATTCCTGATTTGTGTTATATATAAATATAACTATAACTATAACTATATATATATATATGTATATATGGTTATGTGTATGTATGTATATATACATGTATATGTGTGTGTGTGTTTTGTTTATACGTACTCATATGAAATAGATTGCTCCATATTCTAGAAAAGGATCATTGAAGATATATCAATAACAATGATTCAATAAAACAGAAGGTGCAATAATTAATAACTATATTATGTGGGTCACTACATTTTGGCCTATTTGTTTCTATGCTACAGGCATTTTGTGAAATGATCAGATTTCAGAATCGTGTCTTTGTTTTATGATATGCTCGTTGGTTTTAAAATTTTTATTCATTTATTCTTATTTATTTCATTTCGCTGCTTATTTTGATTTTTTTTTTTGGGTTTTTGTTGCTTGGTGGGATAAGGAGGGTGTCGGTAATACTTGTAACTTTTTAGAATATTCTCTCGCTATTTGTTTATACATATCCGGTTACTAAGTTTAATTCAGCGTCATTGACCAGATTTGTCATCTTTATTTACCCAGGACTCGTCTGTTCGGAGCTTTTCAATTATCATATTATGCATCAAATTCTTTAATTCAAATATTAATGATATAATTTAGTTCAAAATAGAATAGATATGAAAAAGATATGCAATGATATGATCGTGTAAGGAAATGTGAGAAATTAGAATTGAAATAAGGGGTAGGGGAAGGGAAGAAAATGAGGGAAAGGAAGAAAGGAGGGAAGACAAGGGGAGTGGGAGAAAAGGGAAGGAAGGGAAAGGAAAGAAAGGGGAGAGAGGGAATAGAAGGAAAGGGAAGGAAAATGGGAGGGGAAGAAAGGAGAGAAGAAAGGGGGAGTGATAGAAAAGAAAAGGAAAGGGGAGGGAAGAAAGGAAGAAAAGGGAGAGAGGGAGAGAGAAGGAAAGGGGAATGGGTGAAAAATGGAGGGTGGAAGGAAAGAGAAGAAGAAAGAGAAAAGAAAGGGAAATGAAAAGAGAAGAACAGAAGTAAAAAAAGAAAGACAAAGAAGAAGAAAGAAAAGGAAAATTCGACTTGAAGATATTCCAGGAATCGTAAGTTCTCTGAGACTTTTGTTAGTTGCTCTTCTCGAAGAAACTCTAAAAATATATTCAATTATTTTGTAATTTGATAATTCAATATTAATATATTATAAATGCAAATTGATAAAGGAAAGAAAACAGAATATCCGTCGACTCATCTTAAACTTTGGTTTTAAAATTCGTTTAATAAATTGAAATCAAAGAATAAAGCTGCTAATCATATGGTTTCATGCAGTTTATGCACGGTTAGACATATCCAATTATGGATGTCCATTGTTCCAATCTGAATATGAAATATATAATGTATATATTACACTTTACAGAGATGCAGTGTTTTTCCTAGGAAGCAAAACATTTAATATAGCTTGTGGAATATTGATGCCATTCATAATGTCCCGTATGAAATATTAATGTTATTCATAATGTGCCTTATTGAATATTGATTGAGTTGTAACTATCGTCATTATCGTTGTCTACAGGAAATACATTATGTCATTTGTAAGCAAGTTAAAACGTAATGCATTCATAATACTAACAGTGCATTCAGTTGGTATAATAAAAATAATGATGATAATGATAGAAGTACTTATAGTAGAAGTAGTGACATTTGAATAATGGTATGAAAAAAGGGATTATTGAAAAGAATAAAATGATGTTGTTGGTATACGAGTCAGTCGTTAAAGTCATTGTCTCTTCCTGCATATTTGAGTGAATATTTGTTTTTCTGTCTGCATATAAGAAAAGTAGACCCATACAATAATACAACCAAAAAAATACCTCCTATACTACAAAAAACTGATAAACTAGTGAAATAGTGAACTTATATATATGTATATATATATATATATATATATATATATATATATATATATATATATATATATATATGTGTGTGTGTGTGTGTGTGTGTGTGTGTGTGTGTATTTGAAAATAGTATAATGAAGCAACAATCCTCCATTTAAACACATATTGTTGAAAATAACAATCCGTCTACATAATTTTTTGGTCAATTTTCTAGTTTTCTGCATACAAACATTTTTGAAGTCATTGAAGTTTTTCGATAACGCTCCCAAAGTTGATGATCCGAGATCTTTTGGCCATCATTAGTCATTATCAAGAAAAATCTCAAACTACCAACATTGGAACGCTTACAAAGAGTTTTTTTTTTTTTAATTGCTGACATCAACCAAAGCTCTGTACACAAATTGGAAATATTTACTAAAAAATTAGTTAGGCACAATTTGCCTGCTATTTTTTTTATCAATGACGGCACTATATATATATATATATATATATATATATATATATATATATATATATATTTATATATATATATATATATATATATTGCTGTCAATTAATTTGGGGACTCGAATACACCGACTCCCAAAATCATTTTTTGTAATTCTTTTAGAATAATATCATATGCAAAATCACATCATATATATATATCCAGCCCTTTCAAGTAATATATATTTTGACGGGAATAATTTACATTTAATGCAAATTTTCTGCTCAAGTAATGGTTTTCCATAAACCCCATTGTTACACAGTTTACTTACACTGCTCAAAATCAAGTTTTCTAGATTATTTATTGATGATAAAGTAAAATAATCCATTTATAATACTCTTTTTAGTAGAATCAAGTCAGTTGCAATAGACAAAAAATGTATCTTGTCATCAGAAGCACCAGAGATGATCATAAACTTAAATGGTTGAAACAGTAAATGTGATGGAAGTTGATTATTTTAAAAGTGTTGCTTACAATAATATACAGATCTTCAGTACAAATGGTGGTTATTTAGGTTGGTCCAGATCTTTATATGAGAGGAAAGGGACCAAGCACATGCACACACGCACAAATAAACACACGCACACACACACACACACACACACACACACACACATATATATATATATATATATATACATGTGTGTGTGTGTGTATGATTATGAATTGCATTATATTATATAGAAACCTATTTGAGGTGATCTCCCGTCATTAAATGGTCGATATATCACTCACCGTAATCAACGTAAATAGATAATACAAAGAGAATGGGGCTGCTGCAGGATTCAAGTTGTTAAGGGCGAGTGATAAATAAACCATGTAATGACGGGGGATCATCTGAAATAAGTTTCTATATAATATAAACCAATTTATAATCATTCTGTCGGAGAACATGTGTCCATTTCTTTATATATATATATATATATATATATATATATATATATATATATATATATATATAGATAGATAGATAGATAGATAGATAGATATAGATAGATAGATAGATAGATAGATAGATAGATAAACACATTCATTAGAATTTCAATTAGCAATACAAAAGTAGTTGTTATTTGGAAATATGGATCGGAAATATATGTGGTCATCATGAAAAATTTCCTAGGGCAATCTTGGCTAATAGAACGTTCCCATAAAGCATAATGTTTCATCAAAGAATGCGTTGATACGCTTCGAATTCGTCATAAAGACTGGAAACTTGAATATAGTTGTAAAGTGATATGGAATGGCGAATTCAAACTTTACATCTTCGTACCTGATGGTTGGAGGTACGTTAGGAGGATAGGCGAAGAGTGACACCCAAAATGCATTAGAGAAACAACTGAACACAGAGGAGGGAGTGCCACAATGTGGGGTTGTATGTCTGGAAAAGTTTCCAATCCGTTGTATCGAATTAAAAGGAAATAAGTCTCACCTAGAATTATTGAATGCGGTTACTCTACCATACTTTCCAAATTATGGAAGTCGGTTGTGGAGTTTTCAGCATGGTAATGACCCAGAACTAATCACCAAACTAGTCAAAGACTAAATTGAAGACAATAATGACTTTTGGTCCTGCGATGGCAAGTCCTGTAGGTGGACCCCAACTCCATCGGTAACACATGTCATAGGGTCAAAAGTAACACCAAACACAACGATTCCACAAGCTCGATTGATCTCTACAACATTATGTTATAATGTTGGGAAGGTCTCATTGTAAGTAATATTGAACTTACGTACTTACTTTAGTACAACGGGATCTCAAATATAACGCTGCTCCTGCTCTTCGTAGTTGAAAATCCTTGATATATTGTTATACTCCAGTACAAAGTAAAGAGTCGACTTTGTTTCCCTTGCGTAACAGGAGCGATCTTCATCGAAATGGAGGGTATAAACTGTGATTTGAACTCACGACTAGGGGAGTATCTTACTGATCAGGCAAAATTGAGTACTCTCAGACATTAACGAATGTTTATCATACAGATACGTATAGAAGTATTTGCGTTTATATGAGAAGTATATCTTTTAATTTCTTTTAATTTGTTACATGTACAATACAAGTTGCAATAATCATCTTCACTGGGAATAAAAGTTTGATTGGGTTTGAACCTGCCACAGCCAGTCGATTTAACGTGGGGTTCCTCTTGCAGACAATTAAAAACATCGCTCTTGTCCCAGCAATCATTCTGGAAAGGGCTTTAAGACCCTTTCAGAGCAATAGAGAGGGGCTGCCTATGGGCTAACTGATCCCCGAGACTGAATAAGGTAACAGATCTTTGAGAGGAATCACAGGCCTCTGCGCATGACAATACCAAACTACAAAATATCCTCGGTTACGTTAAAGCTTCTGCACAGAGACACTGTCGAAGCGAATAAATCCAAAGAGCACAATTGATGGCAATATATATATATATGCAAATACATACAATCGACTTTCAAAGAATATCTTATTTACAAATATAGTTTTTAATATAAAATGCAGACGAATTAAATACCGTTTTAAGAAGCAGCACGATTATTTGCAACTAACTTTAATCAACGATTCGTAATACTCGAGTGAAATAATCAAATATTGACTACCAATTAAAATAGATACATTTATCGACAATTCAAAGCAAACGTGTTAGAAGATTCAAATGTAGCACCGATATGCTTTCCCTTTTATGGAATATTAACATTTAAGCGAAAATCTTGAAAATGCAACTAATAACTTCACCAATTCAGTTGTCTATCATGAATGAATAGATAATTATAATGATTAAAACAAGAAATAGAAAAGTAGAAAGTAGGCAGAAGAAGAAATGGAAGAGGTAAGATGAAAGGATAATGAAAGGTAAGAACTGAAGAAGAAGTCGTCAGGGAAGATAGGATGAAAACGAGGAACAACCGCGGAAGCCAAAGATGACGATTACAGAAACAGGAGGAAGAAGAGTAGGAGGAAGAAACAAATTTGGAGACGACAACAACGATTACGACGACGTCCAAATGCACAAGTTTTTCAATGACCAATTAGACTTGTCAAGTATTTATTAAGCTTTGCATAAGGCTTTGATAATGCAGTTTCGGGGGGGGGGGATCGAACTCACAGACAATGGCTTACCAGATCGATTCGATTCTTATCATTCTGCAGCAGGCAGCGATACATAAAAAGGTAAATATTTATCAAGCCCAGTTTCATAAAGAAGAAGAAGAAGAAAAGAAAAAGAAGAAGAAGAAAAGAAGAACAAGAACAAGAAGAACAAGAAGAAGAACAAGAACAAGAACAAAAACAAGAACAAGAAGAAAAAGAACCGAACAAGACAGAGAAAATGAGGGACGTAAATAAAGAAAAGAAGAGGGAAAGAAAAAGGACAAAAGATGATGAAGATGAATGGGAGGAAAGTGAAAATGATGATAGTGAAAATGAAGAAGAAGTAAGTAAAAAAGAAGGGAAAGACGATAGAGAAGAAGAAGAAGAAGAAGAAGAAGAGGAAGAAGAAGAAGAAGAAGAGGAGGAGAAGGGAATGATTAAGAAGGAAAGACGAAAAGAAAAGTTAATAAGAAAAAGGAGAAGAGGGAAAGAGAAAAATGATTGAAAGAAAAGACCAAATCTATGAAATTGACAGGGAAACTATTTCACTGACTTTTTTCTCAAACAAAGATGGAAACCAAACGGGTTAGGCATCTGGTTGCATTGAATCAACAATCAGTGGCCAAGATGTCTGTGCGTCCCTGATCACAGCATAAGATCTACAGACAGGCTGTCGTCGAAAAAGGCATTTTTTTCTTCCATTCATTTGTCAATATAACATACACTCGTCAATAAATTAAAACCTATCTCCAAGATGAATGTTTGGTTGGCACACGTGTTTGTTTATGCGAGCGTTCGTGTCGAATGAACGAGTGTTTCTTTCTTCTTTTATTGCTTTTTTTCCAAGGGAGAAGTGTTAATAATGTTTCGAGCAATAATCATCATCAATTTTTTAGCATCCTTCGTTGGATGTAGACCTTCCACAAGATCTGCCATCATGGACATCGCGGAGCCAGCACTTTCTGAATTTGTCTAGTTCGTCATCCTACATTCCGTCGGCTACAATTCAGTATATGATCCATATTGTGAGTTATGATGTCCAGCGGTTGTCTAACATTCTTGCAACATGTCCAGCACATTGCCATTCGAGTTTTCTAATGTTTTTTTTTTGATGATATCTCAGACTCTTGTTTTTTTTATTCTCTAATATATTTTGTCTTATGATCTCTCCATGTGAGGTCGAGCATGATTCTCTCTTGTGCATGCTGCATGATTCTTGTTCTATCAGAATACATGGGATACAACAGTGCATCTTGAGAGGTGTACACGTGAAGAGGTTAACGTAGGACAGCAGATGTACGGATGCCCATTATTGCACATTCGTCAATATCCTAGCGTGTAGATATTGAAGTCTGGAGATTTGCACATGAACTGTATACGAAAACATTTAATCCTACACACATATGCACACAGACCCGATCATACGTATATGTATAATGTATATTCGTCTCAAAGATCTAAAAGTGTCATGTATTTGATCTCCCTTTGAAACTCCCACCTCTATGGCCTTGAGCTAGACTGAGCAAAGCTTTGTGAAAAAAAACATGTCTGTCTGGGGAGTATCCAGCCGTATTGAACATTTTGAATACCAGTTTGAAGACCATTACCCCACGGCATACACACACACACACACACACACACACACACACACATATGTATATATATATATATATATATATATATATATATATATATATATATATATATATATATATATATATATAAGTGTGTGTGTGTGTGTGTGTGTGGTTGTGTGTATGTGTGTGTGCGTCTGTGTAAAGTAATGAGATTTATACGAAATATAATCTATCACTCTTGATGAATGGATTAACTATGATACGCGTGTTGGGTATTTTATCTTCCTATTCATTTTTATATATAAATATATGTATAGCATACCATACACAAGTATACAAAAATTAACCGCCATAGCTATCTTAGTCCCTTCGTTATTGATATCAATAGTAAGAGTTGTATTACTAATACTATTATTTCAAATCGCCCAATCACCTTTTTCATAATTATTTTAGATGTCTAGAAACATACCAAACTGAGAATAATTAAACTAACATCAATGGTCATGTAAAATTGAACCCTGACAGTGGGAAACAGGTTTAGGTAAGAATTAAATACTCTCAGAAAAGAAAAATATCACCAAGAGCTGATGCTTTAACTACATACTGATAAGGAAGTACCTACAGTATCTCCTAACAACCAGACAGTAAAGTATCTCCACTATGTAAAAAGCAAAAACATAGCAAGCGACGACTTCCAACTAAACCAGGAGAAGAAGAAAGAAAAGACGCATAAATAGAATGATTGGAAGTTTCTCCACCTTAGAAAAAAACACCCCCTAAAAATAACCCCAAATAGGGATCTTAGTGAGATTGAACCATTATTCTGAAGAAGCCCAAACAAGGCAGATACATAAACGTGTTTTTGTAGCAAATCTTCTATTTCATCATATATATATATATGATCTACAACACTTTGAAATTTTAAGAACTAATGATGTTACATTGTTTATTCAACTATCTGTGTGTCATGAATGTCAGTTATCCACTTTTTTTTTCGTTGCCTGAAGGTGTTCAGAGAGTTAGTATATTTTACACAAATGAAGATTTCATAGTACTACCAGTGAAATCTTTATTTGTGTAAATGATGGGATGATCTATTATGTACGATAGAACAGTTCTAGGGATTTGAAAACAAAATCGTTATTTGACGATGCCTCCCCAGCAGTACTTATCAAGTGTTACCCAGTTCAAACTAAAATGTTCGTATAATTTGGTGGTTATTTGAATTGAGGCTATGATACGAAGCACAAAAGGCACACATTCATATATCATAATTTCCAAAAGATTTGGTATTAAATCACATGCATCAGACGAGGTATATATATATATATATATATATATATATATATATATATATATATGCAATGCTCTTTCAACTTAGGGATACAGCACTCTGGTGGATGGGGAATTATGCAGGAGTGAATATATCACTTAAATCGAACCTTACTGGTTTCGATCCTACCTCGACGGGATAATGGATAGTCTATTGCCACACTGGAGAGTTGTAATACAACGAAACAGCTGTCTGCGGATGACACATTTATTCATTTATTATATATATATATATATATATATATATATATATATATATATATATATATATATATACTTTTCATAAAAGTTTTCATGGAAGTTCAAAAATAAGCATGAACTCAAATCTTGAATACATATAATTTTTTTTTTCGAATACTCAATGTCTACATTACCTGAGGTATTGATGAAGCTATATAGCATCAGAAAAAATAGAGAAACCTCACGTTATACATATATATATAAAGGGAGAGAGAGAGAGAGAGCGGTAGATAGATACATAGTAACATTGTCAGTAACATTTACATTTAAATCCATTTTGTCTTTAATTTCAGTATACAATTTACTAAATGACTACCAGAACTTGCTGAAGCGAAATTAATTCGAAAAATTTCTCAATTCCAATAATTAAATGGAGAATTTTACATTTGCTTACTTTTGGTGTATGTTTTAGTATTCACTGTTTTGATGTACATGTAATATTTTGTGTATGCGGATTTAAAAAAAAAATTTTTTCTCTAATAAACACCACTTGTGATGTCACCGTTTGCATAAATAACTAATAGATAATAACTTTCAGTCCGTTCAACGCCATTCACACGGATTAATTAGTGAATGTAGGTGATATTTTCAAATTCAAGTCCAAGTCTTGAGTTGATTTTGTTTTTCACTCGTAACAAAGACAACAAGGGCAATCCTCACCAGATTGAGGGAAGTTAACCTTGATTATTTGTCTATCACCTCACATCAAACCAAACCTATACCTAAAATCAAGGCTTCTCTATCGTGATTTGAAATGCGATGGGAAGACGACCCTCTTACATCATCATCATCATCATCATCATCATCATCATCATCATCAACAATCTATTGGCATCCGTCGATGAACATAGACCTCCTCCAAGTTTTGCCAGACTTTCCAATCTTGGCTGCTGCGGAACCAGTACATCTGCGACTTGCCCAGTTCGTTACGCTATCTATTATTAGTTTCGCATATGATCTTTGGGGAGCCGTGAGTTTCAGCGCATGTCTGACATTCTCGCTACATGGCAAGCCCATTACCATTTGAGATAGTCTGATTCGTGCTTTTTTTTTTCTTTCTCTAATATACAGCGCTGTCTCACGATCTCACCATACGATGTTGAGCATGATTCCCTCCCTGCACACGTTTCATGAGTGTTATATACCGACGAATACATTTATTGCATATACTATACAAAAGTTGCAGTGATCATCTTCAGTCGGGATAGAATTGAGAGCTGAGTTTGAACCTGGAGCTGTCAGGCTTGTTTATCTTAAATTCCTGTGCAAAAACTCATATTTAAAAAAAAATCATGTAATCACTTATTACATTTTTCTCTTTGGTATTTGGACACAGAAAAAAAAAAGAGAATGATTTTCACTTAGATAAACAGATGAATGCGAGCATTCTTCCGGGTTTTAAATGTCGTCACAACTTCTGCATGTTTGATAACTGTCTAATGTATCGATCACTGTTCGATAGCAATCTATTGACAGGGGAAATTCTTTTGCGAGATCTATCTCTCAGATCTGCCGCCTTCTGGGATTATAGAATTACATCTTTTTCTGTTCCACCTTCATATTCTTTTTTTTTTTTTAGTCCAACGAAGAATTTTCTGTCCCTTTTCGATCGCAAATCTCTTTCTTTCTGCCTTAGTTGATTTCTGGTAATTAACATCGCTTGCATTCCTTCCTTTCTCATTTCCTCTCTTCCTTCCTTCCTTCCTTCCTTCCTTCCTCACTTCTTTCTTTCCTCCCCCTATCCTTTTATCTCCTCCTCTTCCTATTTGTCTCGTTCACTACACGCAGGCTTGGAATCCTAATTATCTAGTATCAATTTTTAAAAAACACGTCCCGTTATCTATCGTTTTATATTTTTGCCAGAAGTCGTTACTTGAAGCCATTTTGGAGCGTTTAAGTTTTCATTTGTCCTTATATTCTGCACATACGCTCGTGTGTATTTAAACATTTTTGTATTTACGTCGTTCTGATAGAGTTTGTTATTTAACTGAAAGAGCTTACTTAAGCTTTTTTTCTCTGGATTCGACGTAACATTGGCTTTCAAATTTTGGATCAAGCATCCATTCATTAAACATGCTTGCACTGAGGTATCCTCATACTTTGCAAAGTTTCAGTTCGTACGTATGCTCATAAAATTTACTGACAATATCCAGATGGTGTATGCATTAGTATAAATATATTGTTACTAATCTACTAAGATAGTTACATGCGCTGAAAATTCATGGGCTCAATTTTGATGTTAGCTGTTTGCAGGTCAGAGTAGACAATTAGATTTAAAAATTAAAAAAAAATACTGCTCCAATGGATTTGCCGGGCACAAAGTTTGTTTTATAATCTCAGATCGTAGGGGACCATTAAGGATTCAGGGTGGGGGAAGGGGTCCTAATTAACTCATTTGTTTGGCAACTCATTCAAGTAGCAATGTGAGTTCGCCTTTTCAATCGCCTTGATCAAACTAGATTTCAGAAGGAAAGAAAAAGAAACATTTTCTATTTATTTAACGATTTATTCCTTCTCAAAAGCGTTTTCCAGGGATCTAGCATTTTTAGCCACAAAACATGACTAAATTCGAGAAAAAATTAGATTGTTCTTGCGTAATGTTCCTATTGAGTGTTAAACTGATGGATGAAACATACATACACGCACACACACACACACACACACACACACACACACACACATATATATATATATATATATATATATATAACTCTATTCATGGTTGAGCACTCTTTAAGTGAGGTAACTCGTTCATTGTGAGCTTATGCAATGCTCTTCCATGGGAATAGAGCACTCTGGTGGATGGGGAATCACAGCTAAATAATAATATATATCGCTTGAATTCAACCACATTGACCATCCAGTTCCGTGGAGCAGAAGGTAGGATACCGGCCTCCAGGTCTGAAGTGAATGTTTCAATCATACCTTGTGGTTCTGGATGGGAAAATGGATTGTCTACAGCCACACTAAAGAGTTGCAATACAACGAAACAGCTGTCTGTGGATGACACTATTATATATATATAAAATCTTATCATAGTTTGCAAGCTGTCAACCCGTAACAAGAACAGAAAGAGAAAGAATGATATTTTTAATCATTTTTTTTAGAAGTGATTTCAATAGCTGACTCGAAACATTTCTGAAACTTTAGCAGTCGAAAGATAAATCTTTGCCCACGTTCAGGGGTCAAAAGTAAAGGGGAAACTATTTTTTTTCTTCTTTTCGGGCTCTAAAATGAAGGGGAACATTTTTCCATTCTTTGCGTTGTAAGTAAAAGGGAAAACTTTCTTCATCATCAGGGGTTAAAAAAAAGGGCGGCGTTTTTTTCAAAGAACTGAAAAGAAACCTTTTTCCTCTCTTGAGGATTAAAAGCAAACGGAAATCCTTTTTCCACTTTGAGGGGTTGAAAGAAAAAGGAAACCGATTCCCCCACTTTTAGGGGTTAAAAGTAAAGAGAAAATTTATTTGCACTTTTAGAGATCAAAAGTAAAGGGGAACTTTTTTCCACTTTAAAGGGTTCAAACAAAGAGAGACGTGTTTTTCTTTCTGCTTTTAGGACTCAAATATAAGTTTCTAGTGGCAAACAATGTTTACCTCGATATTTCACCTAATCTAATATCTTTTTAGGGATCAAAATTACGTGCAAACTTTTCTTCTTGTAGCAGTCGTGAAAAGTGTGGGGGAATGATTTCCCTTTTTGGGGAAAAATACTAATTACAGAATATTTTCAGTTATTTATTTAATTGCAAATAATTATACTATCAATCTGATAAAAAAGAAGTGACTTGGCATCAAGCTTAGTGGTTGGCAAGGTAGCCTCTAAGTGGATATATATAAATATATATTTATCGGAGATCGGTTTGATGGGTATTCATATCAGTATACGTTTACGTGTGTGTTCGATTCCTTTTCATGTATAGGTATTATAGCTGTATACTAGTATGCCTTTGTGTATGTCCGTCGTATACTTCAACGTATGTAAGTACGCATGTGTGTGTTTATTCGTGTGTCCGTGTGTTTGAATTTCTTTTTATTACATTGTTATTATTTTCTCCCAGCTGAATCGTAATTTGGGGGCGGGATACTATAAAACCTCGGGAAACTTAAGTATGTATTTATTCAGAGCGATTCTTTTCAATTCACTTCGGTTCTCCTCTTCTACGCATCAAAACTTTGAGGTGCAATACCATCCGGAAAACTTAGGCAAAAACAGCCCTCGAGAAGATCAAAAAGGGAAGGTGAAACTTACCTGGCACCAACTACATGTTCACCGGCGGTGTCAGGGTAGTTTATTCCTTCTGCTACATTGGCTGGACAACAAAGACAAAAGCCAACTGACATGTGTTGCCACATTAAATACATGAGATAAGACGGTATAAACCTGTAGATTAAAACTGTTAGCTGTCGTTCCGATGGTATGCAGATTTAGAAAATCGGTCGAATTCTTTGCATGGAGGAGACAACCGTAGCCTGTTGCTGTTGGAACTCGAGCTGCAATATGATTAGTTATGGCTGGGTCATCTTATTGAGGAGGGTCGGATGTTATGAGACCCGACACACTCGATGAACCCTGGTATATAACATCACTGAGGACGTATCTCTGCACATCCAGAAGATGTATGAATCGAAATGTTTGTACCTGAGTGTGTACGTGCGTTTGTGTGTTTGTGCACATACGTATTGTTGCCAAGCACATATGTGTACGTACATGTGCGCGTGTACGTGTGTGCAAGAACGTATCAGCCCGTTTGTATCTATATATAGTGCATGTGTCCGTAGGTACACTAGTATGAGTGTGCGCATGCATTTGTGTGTATGTACGTGTGCTTCCGTATGAGTACGAACGAGTGTGTGTGTGCGTGTGTATAGTGTGTGTGCATGTGTATAGTGTGTGTGCGTTTGCATGAATATGTGTGTAGGTGTGTTTGAACGGAAGACAAACGATGAGATGATTGACAGGTAATTACTTCTATTTTGCACCTCAAAAAAAAAATCTCGAATGAAGTTTTATAGGCACGCTATTAGTCACGTCTGCAAATATTTTTTTCCTCTCTCTTATTTCAAGACTACGGTCTATTTCTTTTGTGGCGAGAGCTTTCATTTATTTATCTTTTATTTCTGCACCAGAATAAATGATACTTAATTTCTTTGTGTTATTTTTTTTGTCTATGTTTCTATGTTGGTCTTGGAATTGGATTAAGACGTGTTATTTCTCTCGCCCTCTTCTATCCATAGACTGCTTTTGGTAATGCTTGAGATACGCTGGGTCTACTTCTACGTTGTTGTTAAATAGCTATTCGATAAATGTTGTTCCTACCTTTAAGAAAATAAAAGAATATGATTTTAGGTTTCATAAAGCAAATAATGGCTCACTTCTTCCCCTTTCTTTTTAATTACTTGCTGTTCTATGTAACCTGTAACATTATTGGTAGGATATATTCGATAAACACGTAAAATCTTTCCATATACTTCTAATTCCATTGGGGCAATTGAACCTTTAATGTCGTTAACAGAGCGTTCCGGCTGATCCATAATCCGTAAGAAAGTAGGAAAAACCTTACTTCGTCAGAGAAATTAGTAAGAAAAGAATACTCGATTTTATTATGAAAAATATATGAAATAATCGTAAATTAGTTTAATGATTTGGAAATACCTGAAGTGATACCGAATATGAAAGGAATGAGGGAGAGGTTGTAACAATCCAAACAATGACTTGAATTCTACACAACGGTAAGAACCTTTGAAAATCATCTATAGAACAACGTATTTTTGTTTCTTCACTTTAGAATGAAAAAAAAAAAACTTGGAAGAGAAAGAATCCATATTGTTTTCAGAACGGTCCTTTGCATTTGTTTGGAGTGGACACGGCTTTATCAAGCGCAGAACAGAAATCGAAATGGAATAATGAGGATTATGAGCTGGGCTTAGTGACGACACTCGTGACAACGTTATTGAGGATTGTAAACACAACTTGAATGATGATAGTTATGAACCTGTCGAATGAGAAAAAATGGGAATATACTTACGGTATCAGCGGGAGGATGACGTTTACTGCAAGCTGCTTCCGAGTTTTAAATTGAAAAACATTGCAGCAAATTTAATCATCTTGCAAGATGAAGTAATAGGACATTATACGTACCTGGAAAGAAAAAAAATGTATATGAGACCAATGGATATATGTATAAAGCTTGAAACAATTGTTGTTTATTGTAAAATAATAAAGTACTGAAAAACAAAGAAATCATGTTCTTTAGGAGCAGCCAATAACATTTCTCGGTAGAAATCACCGTTTTAGTAAACGGGTTCCTCGAACGGATAGAGGAGATTCCTTTATCTGTTATAGAAAGATAATAAGGACTTTTGTCCCAATTAGGCTGCTGACCAATCACACGAAGTAATATATAAACGATTCAAATATACACTTTTTCAGTTTTAGTATAAAGTAAGCAGAATAGGGAATATTGAATATTTTCCTGGTTACTTATTTAGAAAACGCAACTTCTATGGAGAAAAACTAAAAAAAAATGGAATACTTTTAAACAAAATATTCCACAAAACAACTCACCGTTTTATTTTTTTTATCAAATCTTTTCCTTATATACTGAACAGAGTGATTTCCCCTTTCTCTGTCCGTAACAATGGACTTTCCAACTCAAAGGAATTTAGCAAAATCTTTACCAAAAAAATCATGTCCTAGAAATTCAAAAACCTCCGTGAATTTTCAATTGGAAGGTTTAAAAACAAGTCCTTTTATTCTCATAGAATTTGTCACACGAACAACGTATTTTGGTTGCATGCCATGTTGGGGCTGATCAATGAAGGATTTAAGAAAGGGGTGATTAATAAATCAGTTACTTCTCTCACATTTTTTTATGGCAATGATCTCCAAAATGTCTTAATTTGAAAAAAGTGTGAATGCTGTTGATCACTAACTAGGGACCAATTTAGCAGAAACATACATTGAAAATTGACCCCCTTTCATAAAAATCTTTTTCGGGGATATTTGAAAAAAATAAAAATGATTTTTTTTATACTGAGGTGCAAGTTTTGAAAATTTCAGCCTTCATGCCCCTTTTGTGCGGCCTGTACGCATGATATATATATATATATATATATATATATATATATATATATATATATATATATATATATATATATATATATATTGGTCTGGATGACTGGCTATACATATATATATATATATATATATATATATATATATATATATATATATAGTCATCTAAACCAAAATTTTAAAACTGATGAAACATATGTTGACAGATTTGGCTGACTGTCCCTAACATACTGAACTCCTTTTATTCTTATAGTCTGTGTGATAAGTGACAAATCGTTCAATTTTCCATAAGGGCATGAAACTTGGTATACTTAAACAGATCGACACCCTGAACATTTTCAGAAATGGAGCCATTGCAAAAGCACATAGAGTGTAAATCTTGACCGTAAAAAAGAGTTGACATCTCCAATTCTGTATCATCATGTTTGGTTTAGGAGATATGATGCAAAATGTATCCTTAGGTAATGGCAGAAATTAAAATGATAGCTATTGCCACAAAGAAGCCTTTTCGTAATCACAAAGACCACCAATGCTCATTGACGTATAAAGAATTCATCCGAAGTGCTAAGACGGCATTCCAGTTATTTCAAGTCAATGTTGATTTGCATTGTTTTCTTTATTGGTTCTAATCAGGAGGCGTACCCATACTAAGCTTGGTTTAGTTTGGAACATAGCTATTTATACGATGCACTCATTAGGGATCGAACTTGTGACAGATGTAATGGCCTGTGAAACTAGTTTGTAAATCACTTCTAAAAGGCGTGTTCGTTCAAAGTATTGATATTTACCAGGTAGGCTTATCCTGATACAAAGCAACAAATATTGCACATCCAGTGAAGACCAATCTCACTGCTTCGCAATTTGGCGCCCAAGTTTCTTTTACTTAGCGCTGATTATAATCTGGTAGAAGCACTTTCTGATTGAACTCATTTTATTAACAAATCTGTTACAGTCGGTATTTGCTCACTGTAATGAACCTATTCAGCTATTCAAACGATTGAAACTAGTCATTTTTAAAATTATCACCAGACTCTGCTTAAACAAGCCCGAACCTGTCACACCATTTAATTTATTGCTGTCGACGCTAATCCAACATTATTGATTTTGCAATTTACCAAATGCCAATGACTGTAGACACGAAGGGAGCTGCAAAACGCGTGCCCCAAGTTCGTTAGTAAAAGTTTCAATGTGATCACATCTGGTGTGGGACTTGGTATGTAAAAGAGGACGGCATAAATTGTTGCATGACAGCAGATGTATACAGCACGAAACAGATAAAGGCACAAAGAAAAAAAGGGCAAATTTGCAAGCTGGGAATAAACAGAGAATTGTGCTTGTACATCAAGGTGACGTCAAAAATAACCGTTTGCTTGAAAAAAAAAACAAACGAAAGATCGGATTAAATTGAAGCATTTGAGTAATCCGATAAAGACCGTGTCGCCGTTTTGTCCGACAACGACTTCAAACGTTTGTACGCATGCGCACTATTCTTGTTCGAAATGCCTGTTGTGTCATGCCTCGTTTTCACAGCAAATTTGAACTCGTCAGGTTCTTTCTTTTTTATAAACACAAATCTGTTGTAAAGTCATAGAGAGCCTAGGGAAATACTTTGATGACTGAAAAATGATTATATGAAATTCCTACGAACAAAATGTATTGCGTAAATACATATATACAGAGGACCCTTGCCCAAATCTGAGTTTTCGATTATTGTTAGATAAGGATGAGAAGCTGAAATGTAACCAAAACTGCACAATTGTTTCTAGAATTTGTTGTTTGAAACAATAACAGCTCCTTTCAAAGGAGCTATTCGATATATTATCACACAGAAGCTTAATCATCAAAACCTTGAATAGTTTTCTGCTTGTAGGAAAGATATGGCGTTATTTTGCAGTAATAAAACTCGAATGTTGAGCAGGGATGTTATGTTGCTCTCAGACATTTTACCTGACGACAATCCCTGGGTTATTACTTTTCAAGCTCTTGGACTAATTCCCTATCGACAAGAACTTTTTCTAAACAGAATCAAATTGAAGAATCCCAGTAATAAATTAAACTTTGATTTAGGGAAATTACAAAAGAGACTGACTTACTAGAATAGATTTATAAAGAATGAGGGGAAGATATCATTCGTTTTATTATGATTCAATTTTTTTCAGTTAATAAATCAGTAGAATCATTTTAAAAGAATCAGAAAAAAACATTCCTTTGTCAAATGTCCTCGAAATGTTTGCTCGGCATTGTTTGTGTAGGTTTGTCTTTGAAGTTAGATTTTTGTGAATGATATCAAGACGCTAATATCTTCTGTAACTTTTTGTAGGATTTGAGTTTATCATCATTTGCATTATGTTTCCCAGCATATATCCAGACTATGCACGCAGCATGCTTTCAAGTATCTACATTGAAAACATATGGCTTCCAAGCAACTCTGTGGAAATAAAGCCCGGTGCTAAAATTTACGATCAATATGGAATCGGCTTAGGCAATGACATCCTAATGACTTCCCGAATACTAGCAATAATACTGACAATGTTTGATATACAAACACAAATTTGCACTTTTCATTCTGATAATGAGTGGAAAAAGGGACATTCTTAATCTTATTCCACCGACTTCCCAATAATCATGAAAATAAGTAAAAAAAATTAGAAACTCGAACTAAAAGACACAGAAACAAATCTAATTAAAAGGTACATTATCTATCTATCCAGCAATCTATCCATCTATCTATCTATTGTCAGTCTGTTCATTCATATATATATATATATATATATATATATATATGTGTGTGTGTGTGTGTGTGTGCGTGTGTGTGTGTTTCATGCGTATGAGAGGGTATGTGGATATATATCAAGTGTTAAGCAGATGACAGTTCTCAGACAAATAGTATATAAATATTTAGCTGATATATCTACTCCAAGTTAATTTGAAATTGCTAATTGTATCTGCCAGAAAAGAACCTCACTGAAAGTTTTGATTGCGATTGTAGTCGAAATTGTTTTTTCCCATCTAATTATTGTGCTTCTGTCGTTGTCGATTTGATTTCAATTCTCTTTATTTTTCTTCATTTTGGATAATTTTTGTTAACGTTTCTCTTGTCTCCAGTACAGTTTTAGATTAGAGCCATCATGCAATAGAAACGGAAATTCTAAACACGCATGCGTGTAATTGTTTTTGCTAGTTTCTCCCGTTCAGGCTATTCATAAATGATATCAATGTTTATAGTTTTTCTTTCTCTTTTGTATACGGCTAATTATTACAAGTTGTCAGATTTAAATGAAACCCTTTTTTCTTTCTTTGTTTATTCTTATCATAATCCGGTTGTTTTTTTTTTATTGTTGTGTTTTCATTTTATCCTTGCTTTATTTTTGAAAATAAACTTCTGTCATCCGTCTTATCTTATCATCATCTTTATATTTTCTCTCTTTATTCTTCTCATTCTATTATTATCGGAGACTGGAGATGACTTTGCGTTTCCACCTTAACATAGAAGAACAAAGCCAATCCTCACTCTATTCAGGGGAGGCAACTCTTCACTAACTGGATTTAGAATTATAAAATATTGGAAATGCAATCAGTGAAAAGTTGCCTCCTAATATTTGTGTTCAGCAAGTAGGAGTGGAGATTGACATTGCAGCAGCCAAGCTTGCCTTTTTTTCTATTTCTTCACTTCTTATATTCCTTCTATTGTTGTCTTTGTTTATTCTTTATAAAACCTTTCCTTTCTATATCCCTTTTCCTCAAACTTTCCTTTTCCTTTAGTTTCATCTCGATAATGATGATAAGGTCGGTTGTTTTTATCAGCGACATCGATTAAATGCTTGGGTTTATGTTTTCAAATCATCGACGACGTCAAATATTACTAAGATTCTAAACAGCCGCTACAACAGAAAGAAGCTCACCTCCACTTTTGTGATCGGTTGGTTTGTGTCCGTTACACGGAAAAGGGGGATAACTATCTAGTCGGAGACAAACGGAAGAAATAAGGGGAGAGAAAGACAAACACAGAATGATTTAGAAATAAAGGGGAAATTCAAAAAAGAAAAGTAGAAAGGGAATAAAAGGGACGGTTCCATAGTACACAAGACCACTCAAGATTCACCGCCGACTGAATAACCCCTGGGGAAAGTATCATTTCACGTATGCTTAACAATGTTTCTTCTGATTAGTTAACAAGTGGCATCAAGCAGTTCTCGAATTATTCAAAATGACTGGATCCTTTTCGAGGACTATTGTAGAGGGCATTCATTTGAGGTAAGTGGAGAGCATATCGACCGAAACGTTGTGATGTAAACATCGAAGATGAGGACACGAGTTCAAGTAATCTGTGGAATGGCGCTAAGTATCGACAGAGAGTTTGTTTCATATTGGGTGTTCAGTAAATGTAGCCCTGTGACAAAGCTAGTCGCAACAAACAGATTTTTACGCGGTAAACTACGACGTTGTAAACGTTGAGAACGATTTTGCTGGGACGATGAAATTTAATAGCAATACTTGTTGAAGATCAAAGCGGAAAGAAAGAAGAAAAATGAAAATCAAATAAGAGGAAGGAGGGAAAGAAGGGAACAGGAAGACAAAAACAGGCGGTATAATAAAGAAAGAGAGAAAGAAGAAAAAGTACGAACACGTATATGTAGAAAAGGAAGAGAGTTGGAATTGATAGCCGAGGCTGAAACGTAAAGAGAAGTTGGAAAAATACCCAATAAATATGTTATTATGGAATAGAGTAAGGAAAAAGAAAGGAAATAGGAAAGAGAGTCATGTACAAGGAGTAAGCAGAAGAAAAGAATTTAAAAAAGAGAAAGAATATACAGACAGAAGGAAATCGACGAAAAGATGAAGGAAAAGGCCATGGGAGTGATAAATAGCTAAAAAGTAAGGCAGTAGCAAAGAAAGTAAAGGAAAAAAAGACGAAAGAAAGAGAGAAGAGAAACGTAACTGAATGAGGAAAAGAAAGAAGGAGATAAAGAAGATTAAATAAAAAAAGGGACGAAAAATGAACTTTCAAAAAGTATGAAAGAAACAAAAAAAAATTCTGAAAGAAAAAAAAAAAGGAAGAGAGACGAAAAAAAAACAAGCGTAAGACCCAGAAGTAGTAAAGAAAAAGAAGGTGAGAAAAAGAAAGAAAGAACGCAATAAAGGCAAAATAGAAGAGAGGAAGAAGGCAAAGAAGGGATGCAGAAGTCGAAATGGAAAGACAGATAGAAAGATGAAGATGTAAATAACGGAATTAAGCTGGAAAGAAGAAGAAATAAAGATACCAAAAACGAAGTGAGAACAGAAGAGGCAAGAAAGAAATGAAAAAAACACGAAAAAAATAAAATAAAAAAAAAAAAACAACAAAGAAGAACGAGAATGCCAAAACACCCCCTCTCTCTCTCTCTCTCTCTCTCTCTCACACACACACACGAATAAATCATTAATTTATAATTCAAATCTCAGAATTTTTGAGATGAGGTACTATTATCATTTCTATTGATATTCGGACCACCCTCATCTGACGATACCTGACGAAGGCCGAAGAGTGCAACGGCCGAAACGTTGTATGAAAAACAACCAAAATGAGGATGGTCCGAATATCAATAGAAATAATTAAAATTCAAAATTTGAAATAAAACATGCACACAAACTAAGGAACCAATTTGATATAACTTTTGTATATTGCACCCTTCTAAAATATAAAACATTTTCCTTGCTCACATAGGGATATGTGTGTGTGCGTATGTACAGAATTTGAAGTTTCTATTATGAGCGGTTAGGACTGGGTGAAGTCCGTATAGATAGATAGACGGATACATAGAAAGCTACATATGAATGTCGGAACACATGAATAACCTAAACCCAGCCACTGTGATTAAACCGGTCTGCAGTGGGTAGCAGTGATTAATAGAAGAAAAAGGGTCAGAATCCGAAATTAGAAAGAATGAAAGAAAGAAAGACAGCAAGGTAAGACACAACATTGAATAAGAAAAGGAGTAGAAAATGAGATAAGGAAAGAAAGAGAAAGAAATTAAGAAAGAAAGGTGAAAGAGACAAAACAACAGGAAAGTGAAAAAAAATCAGCAGGAAGAAAAAAAGAAGGAAAACAAAATAAAACTCAAAAAGAAGAAGGAAAAATTCAACAAAAGAAGGAAAGAGAAATGGAAGTGAAAGAAAGACGTATGAATTTAAAATGTCCTAAAAAAATCCTGCAAAGAACAAGAAATAGAAATTGATGTCCAACAGTGATGGTATAATTAGGAAATCCATTAATATGCCATAAAACAGCAGGCGATATCGGGTGTCACTTTTGTTCTGAGAATGGAGATAATTTTTCCTTATAATCTATCTTCGCATTTGGAAATCAGTTGCACAATATAAGCGTAATGTCGTGTTTTACACGGACAGTACTTGCCAAAAATTTGAAGCCATTTCACGAACCTGTTTCTTTGTCAAATAGTACTGTATTCTTATCCCTGTTCGCTGCTTATAAAGAATAATTCCAATGTAAAGATGTCCAAAGACGAGAGAAAGAAGTAAATAAGGAAGGAAGGAGGTACATGAAAATTAGAAAGAAACAAGAAAGGTAGAAAGCATGAAAGAAGATATACGAAAAGCAAACGTAAGCAAAGAATGAAGGAAAGAAAGAACGAATGAAAGAAAGAACAACAGAAAGAAAGACAGACAGAAGGAAATAAATAAAGAAAGAAAGAACGACAGACAGAAAGAAAGAAAGAAAGAAAGGAAGGAAACCAGAAAGGGCATTCGGACAGGAGAACAGATGCAGAAAGACGAAAATCGGGGAAGCGAAAGGGAAAACGACGGGGCGGTAGAAAGAAAGAAAGATAGGAAAAAAGGAGAAAGAAAGGAAGAAAGAATGGGAGAAAGAAAGAAAGAATGAAAGAAAGAAAGGTAGGAGTGAAGACACGAATGAAACGAAAATGGTTTAGATGTTAGAAGAGTTGCAAAAAGTAAAAAGAAAGAACGGGAAAGGAAAGCGAGAAGGAAGGAACAAAACAAAGAAGAAGACAATGTTGAAATAGAAAGAATGGAAAAGGGAGAGAATGAGAGAAGGATATGTGTGAAAATCAAAAAGAGATAAAACTATGGAGGAGGGGGAGATGAAAAAGACAAACTGGAAGTCAAAATAGAAGAGAGAAAGAAAGAAAAAAGCAACAAAGAAAACGGATGGAAAGGAAGGTATTCGAAAAAAAGTAGGGGAAAGGACAAAGGAAGAGAGATAGTAAGGAAAACGAAACAGAAAAAAAAATGAAAAGAACGAAATTAAGAAAAAAGGGAAGGAACAAGCAATAGGGAAGGGAGGAAGGAAAGAAGGGAAGAAGGAAGGAAAATTGAAAAAAAAGAGACGAAAAGCCCGAAAAGGAAAAAGTAAGGATAAAGGAGGGAAAAAAGGCACAAAAACGTAAATAAGAGATAATACGTATGTATATAATCTGTCACCGTCAACGTCCTATCTTAGATAACACAATCAGACGACACACACACATATATATATATATATATATATATATATATATATATATATATAGTGATCGTCTGCTCTGTACCTTATATAGATAATGCAATGCAGCCATAACCACACACACACACACGGGCGCGCTCATGTATGTTTGGAGGTATTTAAGCATATGTTTTTTCACCATCAGCGATCTACTTTATAGAAACTATGTAATGTTGTTATAGCACACCGAGACAACAAACAATGAAAAAGAATTGATACGTGGGCAGGTATCTCTTCCTTCTATATTAGTTATTGGCGTCAATAATAAACGAATACAGACAATGAGATAATCGTAAAACGCAATCAGAAACATAGCCGTGAGGCTTGTTGTCACTCAATAATCTCCGAGTCAGTAAACACACAGAAGCTAGAGGAAACGAACAATTGCCTACGCTATAATCATTTAGACACGGGAGATTTACTTATATAAAGACATGACGGCCAACAATTTTCCGAATATGAGAAGACGGATAAATTAATAATAATAATAATAATAATAATAATAATAATAATAATAATAATAATAATAATAATAATAACAACAACAACAAAGGAGAGTAAATATGATGATTTGAAGTTGATGAAAAATATGTAGGGAAAGCAATGATAGAAATAACGTTATCATTATCTCATCCGTTTTCATGTTCTCTCTACAGACGTTCGGTGGTTGTATCTGGTGATTGAGCGAAAACAGGTCTCCTCAAATGATGTACACACCGACGAGAATATTTCGAAGGGACTGAAACGTTTAAAATTTCAACAGAATTCAAACGAATCACTCAATGTGGGCTTGCAAACCAGATCTAATGGCAATGTACGAGACCAAACGAAAAATGCCACATAGTGAATTGCGCTGTTCGGGAAGAGCAAAGAGTGCAGCTGAGAGAGGGTGAAAAGCTTGATAAGCGTCTTACCCTACAAGAGAACTGGAAAAAAAATCGGGGAAAATGAAGGTCACAGATCTGAAACTCTTAAAAAACTTAGCAAAGACGCTTGAAGAACTAAGAATCTAGAGAAGGTCCTTGGCCAAGCAGAAAACAGTATTACTGGTATCAGCTTGAACACTGAAGTGAATCATAAAATATCAAGTTGACTTGTCATCTGATCTAGAATGAAGGCAGCTAGTCAATACAGCTATGAAACAGGATCCCTCATCATGGTTATCCAAAACGAATTTATTGATTAACTATGCTAATGTGGATCGGCAGGACCGAGACAAACAGTAAATACTGACTTTTCGGAGAACTGGTTGAGACTGTAAAACACATAACCACTAAATGTAGTAAGCGAGCATAAAAGGGGTACAAGGACAAACTCGATAGAGTAGCAACTTTTATATACTGGGAACTGTGCAAACTAAAAGGGATACAACTACGTCCATAAATGGTACCAGCACAAACGTGAGACTGTCCTAGGAGTAAGCAAGAAGACCGAATCTGGTAATTATGAACAAAGGGAAGAGAGCCTGCTGAATAACAGACATGGCTGTGTCTGCAGATCGCCGAGCGAAGATGAAAAAGAATGTAAAGCTACCAAGATATCAACACTTAGCAAAGAAACTGAAAAAGGTATGGAGCGTGAGGATCAGGGTAGTTCCATTAAATGTTGGCCCACCGGAAACTGTGCTCAAAACATCGAAAACAAGATTTGAGCAGCTGGAAATAAGAGGAAGGATAGAGACTGTGCTGACCATTGCACCACTTGGGTCGACACAAATACCAAGTACTGGGATTATGATAACCACGACCCCTAGTTGTCAACAGTGGCCTAACAGCAATGGTACAAACCACAGAGTTGCTATCCTATGTGAGGTCAATGTTAGATAGAGGGGGGTTGATAGACTGTGTGTAAAGAGGAATGAAGACAGTTGGGGTATCATTTGCTTAGAGGACTGTGTCAGAAGTGAAAAGCTGGATTAGAGAGGTATGTGCAATCAAGAAGCGAAAGCATTGTAAAAAGCACCCGAAGCAGGGCAGGAAATAGCCCAAAAAGTAGCAAACAAGGGAGCAGCACTGCAGACAACAAGGAAAGAAAAATGTGAACAGAAAATTCTACACTGAGAATTCAAAAGACGAATATGAAATATCACCGATGAGAGATCATGGACATCGTCACACAAAGAAAACCTGAAGAGAGGAACAGAATCGCTAATCATGGCAGCCCAAAACAAATGCACCAGGACAAACTATGTCAAGGTGAAAATCGACAGAACCGAAACAGAGAGTGCCATCTCTGTTGGGAGAATGATGAGACTGTAAACCATATAAACAGTGGATGTACAAAACTAACTCAGATGGAGTACAAAAGCAGACATGACAGGGTAGCAACAGTTATGCACAGAGAACTAAGCAAATAAACTGGGATTCGTCCATATGAACAAATGGTATCAGCACAAACTGGAAACAGTTATAGAAATTACAAGACATAAATGATTCTTGGACTTTGACATCCAAACTGACCACCCCATCAAAGGAAAAAGACTAGACTAGGTAATCGTGAACAAGGAAAAGAGAACTTGCCCCCAGATCACAAGTTAAATACAAAATATTTGTGAAATGCTAGAGAAAAATAAAGACCTGGTGAAGTGAACTGATGAAGTTATCAGACATGAAAATCAGCAGTAATAAAAGGTTCATTTGGAATCGTACCAAAAGACCTGAAAACGAGATTGAAATAGTAGTAGTAATAGTAATATTAATAATAATAATAATGATAATAATAATAATAATAATGATAATAATAATAATAATGATAATAATGATAATGATAATAATATTAATCGTTATAATGATAATAGAAGAAATATCTAGTCCTCGTCAGAGATTTTGAAATTTGCAGAATATAATGAGACGGTTGTGCCCATCATTATGGAAAACACCTAAATCATCATCATTATCAGTCTTTTAACGTCCTTCGTTGGACATAGACCTTTCCTAGGATTCGCCACACTTCTCTATCAAGGGCGTCACGGAGTCGGCATTTTCTGAACTTGTCTAGGTCGTCCCTCTCACAGGAAGATTGAAAGGATCAGAAATCAAAAGAAGAATAGAAACCAACCAAGCAATAACATTCCTGGAATCAGTAAAAAATACTGGGACGGTACTTTAGCCTTGGGGAAAATTGTTTACACTTGAGCTACTGCAAGTGACCACAAGTTGCTACGGTTGTGGAAAATCATCATCATCATCATCATCATCATCATCATCATCATCATCATCATCATCATCATCATCATCATCATCATCAGTCTTTTAACGTCCGTCCTTGGACATGGACCTTCCCCAGGATTCCCCCCACTTCTTTATCGACAGTATTTTCTAAATATGTCTAGTTCATCTCTCCATCTAGTCTTCTGTCGTCCCCGGTTTCGCAAGTGATATCCGGGGGTCCATGTCGTGAGTCGTGATGTCCATCGGTTGTGTGCCATTCATGCAACTCGACCAGCCCATCGCTATTTGAGTTTTCTAACAGTTTCTATGATGTCTCGCACTCCTGTTTTCTCCCTGATAAACTGTGCTGTCTTGTGATCTCTCCATGCAAGGTTGAGTATGATTCTTTCATGTGTGCATCGCATGCTTCTCAGTTTGCAAGAATGGAGAGAATGTTGATAATGACAGTTACAAGAATAATAATGATCAGCTATTATGTTATTCTACAATACTGTTGCGATTGTTGATATCAATGGTAGCTATTACTATGAGAAATGTACATATACGCGTTTAATATATATATATATATATATATATATATATATATATATATATATATGTATATACATATATATATATATATATATATATATATATATGCGAGTATTTAAACGAATATATGCAACGTTATTATAAGTCTTGAATTGAATTGAGCACTAGTAGATTGTGAATTAAGCGTAAAAAATATATCACCTGATTCAGTTCCACCGGCTGTCCAGTTCTGAGTAGGGCAGGGGTTGAATACTTCTACTCCGGGTCTGAAGCGACTTTGTCAATCCTGTTTATCAATACTTCTGTGGATATCAAGTCTAAAGCTAGACTGAAGAGTCGTAATACGATGAAATAGCCGTCTGTGGATAACACTATTATCATATTCTGTATATATATATGTGTATAGTCTAGTGAGCTTTATAGCTCTAAGAATTTTTTCATAAGTTTTTTTAGTTACTTTAGTCCCATATTCCCTATATCTGTCAATGCAATTTATCAATTGTTTATTAAATTTTTCCTCATTGTTTTCCCTGTTTCACGTACACTTTGTTATTATGGTACTATGTGTAAATTTTCTCTTGATGGGATCATCAGTTTTTTACCATGTAATCGTTTCGGGGATTTTAAAAGCAATATTCTCTTTTCTTCATTCATTCGGAAGAGTTTATAAAATTTTCTTTTGGTTGAATATTTCAGATAAATTCATATCATCAATTTTATTTCCCAAGTTTTTTTTCCATAAAAGATGACGTAAACATCACAATGTAAACTCCATATATATATATATATATATATATATATATATATATATATATATATATATATATATATATATATATATATATATATATATATATATATATATATATACATATATATATATGTATATATATATATATATATATATATATATATATATATATATATATATATGTGAGTGTGTGTGTGTGTGTGTGTGTGTGTGCCTGAAGATACTTTTGGTTAATGAAACATCACTACCTACATACAAGCATACATGTGTATAAACAAACAGAAAAATCCGTCGGCACCGACTTAAATTTTCCAACAATTCAAGCCGTCAGATGTTTAAGAAAATCGTTCCTTCAATTTCGACCACATAGAAGGGGAAAAAGTCCCCATTTACTTTTGACTCCATGAAGATGGGAAAAATTTTCACCTTCACTTTTGACACCGTAAAAGAGGAATAAAATACATCTTCACTTAACCCCTTTGAGGGGGGATCTTCTTCTACATTTCATCCCTTGAGGGAGGAAAAGTTGTTTCAATTTTGATCCCTTGAAGAGGAAAAAGTTTCCCCTTCATTTTTGAACATTTAAGGGGGAAGATACCTATTTTACTTATGACATCTCAAGAATTATGCATAGATATATAAAGCAACGAAATATATCTATGTATATATGTATATTGAACGGAAAACAAGGGTCCAGTTCAGCATTATATTTTCAATCGTTAGTAGAATCCCCCTATAAAACCGATTTTTCTTTCAAAACTTTTCACTCAGCATGCAGCAAACCTTTTAAAAACAGTACACCAATGAATATATATATATATATATATATATATATATATATATATATATATATATATATATATATATATATATATATATATATATATATATACAATAAAAATCAAGATGTCCTATGTGTGATGAGTTCATTTCTTGAAGTGCCCGAGGCATTCAACATTGAATATTGAGAGCAGAGCTTACATGTAGTGAAGTAAATAATTTTCTACACAAACATGTGTGTTTCTGCACTGTTTTGGCTCCTTCAGGCAATGATTCGTTTTCCTTTGATCCCTTATTTGAGACGTCGTTCCTTTTTTTAGAGGGGATCTATTTTTCAAGGATGTAGAACCTTTCTCTTATTCTATTTATATATCTCTTTTCTTTTTTCCTTTCCTGCGATTAGTCTTTGCAAAGAATAATCAACTGAAGTCATGTATAAGTGAACTCCAGCACCGAGAAGCAGATTTAAGTAAAAATAAAATACTTTTCAAGAGGAGACATATCACAAAGAGTTGTTTTTTTTAACAACATACTGATAAGGAAAATGCCAACAGTATCTATTTATTGTTAATTAATTAGTTATAATCACCAGCAAGCAAAGTAACTCCCCTAATATAATATGGAAAAAGACATAACAAGCAATGACCAACCAGTAAACAAGGAAAGAAAAAAAAGAAACATATTTGAATAGAATAAGAGGATAGTTCTACACCCTAGAATAATAGACCCTTCCCCACTCAAAAAATATCCTCAATAAATCGAATCATTCGCCCAAACAGGAGAGAAATATGAACGTGTTTATGTTACGAATCCCTTATTTCATCAAATGTATAATAAAGTAGAGGCGAATCTAAATCCATTTATTTCGGGACTCCGCGTTCACTATGATTTTTCTATTATCATAATGCACCTACTTCTTTGGTAGGTATTGAGTTCTCTAACTAAATTAAATAAATCAACCCAACCGCCTTTTGAGTTTATGTTTGCCTTTAAACATTCAACAAGTAATATCTGTAATTTCATACACACACACACATACACATTTATTTGTATATATATATATATATATATATATATATATATATATATATATATATATATATATATATATATATATATACATTTGTGAGTGTGTGTGTGTGTGTGTGTGTGTGTGTGTGCATTGTATGTACTTATGTGGACAGGTGCGACACTGTACATGAATTTTTACATGCAGTGACTCCAGGATATAATTTACGTACAAACATGAACATGCACCCATACTTAATTACGATGTCGTTTTGTTGGCAGTCACTTATTTCACTGGACAGATATATATATATATATATATATATATATATATATATATATATATATATATATATATATATATATATATATATATATATATATGCATCTAATTGCATAGGCAAGTGAAAACATTTGGAAGGCCGTACACAAGAGACAGGCTTCTTGTGACAGAATGGATAGAAAGACAAACAGAATGATTAATAAAAGGCGGCAAATTTACACACGGGCCAAGACAACTCCGTTTCACCCACACAGTAATCAATTCGTGTCGAACACCAACAAAACTTGTTGTTCTTAATTGGGTCCGTTCATTCTAGCTTTTCGGCTGCTTTCGGCTAGAGGACATTTCTTCGTTCGCAATTTCCGATAATTTAACTAAATTTGAAGAGACAGAGAGAGAGAGAGAGAGATCGACAGAGAGAGAGAGAGAGAGAGATGAGAGATAGAGAGAGAGAGATGAGAGATAGAGAGAGGGAGAGAGGGAGGGAGATAGAGGGAGAGAGAGGCAGAGAAAGGGAGGGAGCGAAATGATAAAAAAATTCGGTCGAGAGACCAGAGTTCCTGCTACTTGTACAACTTCAAGCACAAAAGTAATTTGTAGATATCGACCAGTAAAAGGTACATTCGATGATGTCATTGAGAACTTTTTTTTAAAAACTCGAACATGGTTTCAAGATTATTCTTATTCACTGGAAAGAGTCCTGAGCTATAATCAGGGAACGGAACCCCTTGACATACAGTGATCTTTTGCAAGCCGGTATCGTAGATCCTAACTAGAAGTGAGTTCAATCCTCAATAAGTATAACCTAATTTTAACCCTAGTTCCAGAAATAAGCTTATTAATTATCTACAATTTTCATAATGAATCGCCTTCTCGTGGAGTAATAGTTATCCAAGTGGTCAAAATCATTACAATAAGTAGTTTAATCCTTACTAAGCAGCTTATATGTGAGGACTTGTTTCAGGACAAAGGTCATTAAACAACTTTAATCCTGACAACGGGTCGTCTTTCCGTGAAGTACTGGTAATGGCAGACAACCGCTGGACATCGCGACTGATAACATGGATCCCCCGAAATCACATGCGCAACCGAAGCCGGCAGAATATTAGATGGAGATACGAGCTAGACTAATTCAGGAAGTACTGGCTCTGTGACGCCCATGATAGACAAGTGTGGCAAATCCTGAGGAAGGTCTATGTCCAACGACGGACGTTAAAAGACTGGCGATGATGATGATGATGACTAATCAGTGAACCCGATCTTCATCCTGTGCCCTTTCCCTTCAGGATTTGTACCAGAACCACATTTAGTAAATAATTATCATCATTACGACAGGTTGTCTAGTCGTTGATTAATGGTCAGCTCAGAGGTCCCGCAGATAATTACTACTGCTTGGAAATTTCGATTCTCACTAGGCACCCCGATGCTTTTAGGCTTAGTACTATAACGAATCTTAGTAACTATTTCTGGTACAGGGCATAGAATTAGATGTAAGATTATTAATGAAATTCTTTTACAGGTGTTTTTATAATGGGAATTGAGTATATTTTCTGAAGTGAAATAGTTTTCTTTCATTAAAAAAAAAAATCAATTCTTTCACTTTCATCAAGAAACTTATGTATATTTCATTGTTATTTTCCCCTTCAAATAGTATACCATTGACAAATGCAAACACTGAAGAATCGAAGCGTCTGAAAAGGAAGTGGTTGAGCTACCTTATTGTCCAAAGGTCAAACTTTGATAAAATCTTGAAAAGTCAAAAAGATATTTGGTTGTTGAAATTCAATTTTGAAAAGTAATTTCTCCTCTTTTCTCTTTAATGGAATTATCAATGATTTTGCCTTAGAAGTAAAATCATTGAAACTCTTATTCTCTCATCAAGATAATCCCATTGATTGCTGTATATGAAATGTTTCGAATGGTAAAATGGACGCTGATACCAATAACAAAAATAATCTATAATCAAAATACGGCCCATTAATCCCGAAAAGAAGCGTATCCAACCAATGTATTCTACCCATAGTCACCTATGGAGCTGAAAGATTGAACCTAGCCAAAAGTGACCCTCAAACTTAGAACCATGCACCGTGCACATGAAAAATCATGTTCAACTTCACATTGAGAGATCATAAGTTAACACAGTATATCAGAGGAAAGACTGAGATATAGAAACTGTTAGAAAACTCAAATGGCAATGGGCTGGACATGTTTCAAGAATGTCAGACAACCGCTGGAAATCATGACTCACAATGAGGATTCCTAGAGATCATATGCAAAACTGTGACCGACAGAAAGTAAGAGGGCATGACAAGCTAGATAAATTCTGAAAGTACTAGCTCAGCGATGGTTCAGAGAGGTCTGGTGTATCTTTAGGACGGACACTGACAGGATGATGATGGTGAGTAAAATTCTTTATGATTAATGGTCCCAAGTTCAGTAAAAGTACTAATTATGGTGTTAAGATTATTAAACTTTTTATTATGGATATAGGGATTGAGTGTCCAAAAAAATGATAATCTGTATGGACAATGCTGCAAAGGTTGCATACTCCCGATTTTCTAAGCTTTGACACGACGAAAAAGGAAAGGAGTGGGTCCTGGAAATCTTATGAATCATTAACGGTAGAATCAACAACCCACGGACAATGCCTGGAACACTCTCTGGGGACTTTGGGGATTAAGCACCGACCATATCACGTCGGACAACCGATGGATATCACGACTGACGATATGGATCCCCCGAGATCACATGTGCAACCGAGGCCGGCAGAATATTAGATGAAGAAACGAGCTAAACAAGTTCAGAAAGTACTGGCTCCGCGACGCCCATGATAGAAAAGTGTGGCAAATCCTGGGGAAAGTTTATGTCCAACGACGGACGTTAAAAGACTGATGATGATGATGATGATGATGATGATGATGATGATGATTTCACGTCAATCCAAGGCAACACTGTCGGAAAACTGGGTTTTATGTGAACTGAATGAAGTACTCTACGGCAGTACCTGTCTTCACACCTCTCAGCTAATTGTATCAAAGCTTACATATCAAACCTTGCATCAAGAAATTCCTGTAGCAGCCCCATTTTCCCTAGTTGTTTATTCTATTTACGTTGTCTAGAATTAGTGATACATTAACTGTGTAATGACGGGAGATCATCTCAAATATGTTTCTATACGATATAAAGCAAATTATAATCATATCAAGTCTTGAAACATACTCACCAGATATTTCCCTTGTGGATTATCATCTTTTCAAACATTTTCAAATTCATATCCATAATGATATGTTCAATGAATAATAAATAATAAAGTGTTATGTTGAAGCAGTAACTCATGCTCTAAAAGAATTTGTGACAACTATACATACATACATATATATATATATATATATATATATATATTAGAGAGATGATGCAATATTTTACAGGATTGTTGGGAAAATGATATTGCTAAAGTTGGTCATATTTTGATTGAATATTTGTCATTTTCGTTGTTTATATCATCCTTCAACTTATGAATCCCTAAACGATATTTCATGTGTAAGAGCCTGATAAATAATTCCATTTGTGTATCAAATTTTTGATTTTAGTATAGCTGCTACCAGGAAAATCACGGGTGTGAACACGACTTACACACGGAGAAAAAAAAGAATAGAATTCTACTCTCTCTGTCTCTCTCTGTGACTAAATTATAGTGGCAGACATGAAGTCAAATTGAAACGTGCGAGCTGAGGGAGTTATTATATGTGGTATAATGAAAAATGTCCGTTGGCGAAACCCGCTGAAGAATTAGTGTTACAAGATAAAGTGTTGACATTGTCTTTTTTTGTGGAGTTAGGCCATGTCTACGCCTGGCGAGGAGGCACGAGGAAAGCAAGCGACTAATTAAAACTGATGAACGAAGAGAGATTTATCAACCTTTCTCCCTCTACTAAGAGTTGTTTTTTCTCTTCGTCTCAGCAACTATTCGTGACTCTAGATACAGATTAGCCAGTTTCCCAAAGATCAAATGAGAATTCCTTGTATTTCCATACGGTTTGTTGGCATTTTTTATCTCACAGTTCATAGGGTTTTCGTGCAAGGTCCCCTTTTTCTCAACTGGATCTATGTCCCTGAACCCATCCCATCCTACCCCAGAGGTCACCTTCTGATAGACCTCGACAAACAAGACGCATCTCTCACGGGAGACATCTCAAGGCGACTCTTCGACTAGAGCGTCCGTGGAGCCACTGGGATTTTATGGAATTTCAAAACACTACCCACGCTAACCCTCAAGAAGTAGCCGGAAGATATATTAAGTACAACATGTAAGCCAGAATGTAAGAGTATAGAAAAGGGAAATAGCAGGAAAAGGAGCACCAGGCTCGCAAGCCAATATTTCTAAATTTTGGGTTACTGTGTTAGTACGCTAGTAATATCGAACACTGTCAATCTCTAGTAAGCAACTTCAATGGTACGGGAGAAAAAAGACTATGGACCCAAATGCATGCTGTGAAACTGTGGATGTTACCCATCAAGAACAAAAAAGCAAAGGCAATGTATGAAATATATATATACATATCGTTTATATTCTGTGATGACTAAGAGAGACCTCACATTTCTAAAACATGGAACGATATTGGGTGGAACAGTAAGAAATGTAATTGGTTACAAGCTTAGTCGAACGTTGATGTTACGCAGTCTCCCTCCATAAAAAGAACTCAGTCACTTTTTTCCCCAATGCGAATAAATAGCGCCCCTGTCTTTCTCGTGTCAGTCTTATTTTGATCTCCTCTGATCGGGAACCTTGACAAGAAGGTAGTCTCTAACATTATTGTTTCATCCGAAGCTATAGGAAGGTGGTTCGATCATCTTTGTAGCCTTATGCCAGACTAAGCTGTAAGTCAATCTGAATATTGTTTGCATCCGCCGGTTAGATTTGCTTAAGAACTCACGTTTCTAGAATGATCGATAGTTAGCTACTTGCACTTAAAAAAAAGTCATACCTGCCATTTGAAGGTTAGTATGATTTTTTTCTTGATCAACAGGTGGGCATTTTAGAGCTCAAGCTTTAGATAAGAATAAAATCTCAGAAAAAGCACACAGCGAAACGTATTACTTAAGATAGTCGATCGAATGATTGAAAAAATAAAAACACTCACTGAAAAAAAGAAAAATAACGACTGCAGATACTTATCTAGTTTTTCTAACAAAAGTGAAAAAGAAAACCTTATATAAAGACGAAGTTTAGTTAATGAGAATAGAAAAATTAAGACGACTTTAAAATGAGCGTTGGAAAAGATGAAAAAAAGTCCCCGTTGAGCTTTAATGAATATGAATTATGGAACAAAAGTTTATATAGAAAGTTATTTTATAAATGCATTACGCTCCAGCAAACTGGATCACTACATGTGCTCTGTGTGTTAACATTTTTTCCGCTTTTCTTTCTTTCTTTTTTTTAATGGAAGAGAGTGACCTTTAGGCATTATAAAACGTTTCTAATTGTCTTAAAATCGATAAAAAAAAAAATTCACTGCCTTCCGGAACTTTTACACTTTTAAGATTTTTTTTCTCAACCCTGGAAAACATGTTCAGTTGTCAATAATCCTAGCATTGTAATGAACTGCTTTGTATAATTCATTGGAAAAAAAAGTCCTCAGTATTTCGAAATGAAAAAAAAAAGAAGAATCTGTAGGCTTTAAACATAAAACGCTTTTTCACACTATGAAGAAAATATAGAAAAACAAAGACAAGAGAGCAACAATTTACTATCAATTACAAATTAGCAACAATTAAAACAATATATGACACATTAGGTAATCTAACAATTTACAATTAATTAGTTATCTATCCGGTTTTAAACTGAATCTATAATGTGGTTACTTCATTTATTTTTAATTATTCATGGTTTGTTTTTTTTTTTATTTTTGACGAAGTACTCAAATATAAAGGTTTTCTTCGCTATCCGTAACAAATACGTTTTGTAAGCCGGAATGTCATTAGGCGAACAAGCAATTATCATTTTTGTAACTCTATGGACGTTCCCAGATCCCCAAAATGAATAACTTCTATCTCTCTCCGGCTTATCTCACTGGCTTTTCTGATACCTAGGATGCTAACTCACTCAGTTCAACGGAGACTTGAGGTCTTTCGAGAGAGCCAAGTGGTGTAAACTTACGTAAATTGGAGGATATCTATCTATATTGTTATGGAGGGGTACACCCCAATCGGGTATTCTTTGAGTTGGCGTAACGATTCCATCAGGGATAAAAGGACCAACGACCGAAACAAAGTAGATAAAGCATTAAACGTACGTTCACATGTATATATATAAACATGCAACAACGGTGAGAAAACCTGATAAAATGAAATTGTAGAAATTGTAGAATCTCGTCGACGCAGGAACTTTAAATCTGGCGGGCAAAATACAAAGGGACGGATACTAGTGGGAATAGTAACAGTAGCAGTCAAGAACAGAGAGAGAGAGAGAGGGGGAGGGAGAGAGAGAAAGAGAGAGAGAGAGACTAGTAGGAGCGAGGAAAGGAGACAAGAGCAATCTCCAACTGAAGGACTGTTTTGGATGCTATTCCGGGGACGGATCGGGGATTTCCTGACGTGGTTAAGACTTCTTCAAAAAGAAAGTGTTTCGATTCAGTTCAGCAATTCTCTCTCTCTCTCTCTCTCTCTCTCTCTCTCTCTCTCTCTCTCTCTCTCTCTCTCTCTCACGGATCAACTTCAAAGTTGATCAAGAGGCTTTTGTTTTTCTATTCATACTGACAAGCTTTGTCTGCCTCCTCTTACAGGAGACTTAGATTAGTCTTTTCAACAGAAAAAGAGGATGAGTACACATTAATACAGATTTAATCTCTTCATGCGCTGTCGACAAGATTCAATCAAGAACCAGGACTTCCCTCGGCAGTTCCCAACACGTTTATTCATAATACAGAACGATCTATTCCACCAAAAGAAATCCACATTTCTATCGCACTCGTTAGTTCCCATAAAACTATAAGAGTATGGATTGAGACTATGTAAACGACAATATAACTGGGGTCTGCACGAATAATCAGGAGGGTACCTGAAAAGGTACCCCAGTTGTTAGCAATGGTCTCACAACTAGGTTAGAAAGGCATGTGTAAGTTAAGCCAGGGGAGGTTGAGCCGGTACAAACCGCAGCGATGCTATGACATGTGAGGAGAATGAGAGGTGGGGCTTGAGACTTGAGCTAGACTTCAGCAACAACCATCAGGGAACTGGTGTGAAACTCCAAACCATATCATTGCTGGAGATTGTGGAAGTGTTGAGAGGAGACTTGCTGTTACTAGGTCTTTAATGATTACCAACTAATATTATTATAATAATAATAATAATAATAATAATAATAATAATAATAATAATAATAATAATAATAATAATAATAATAATAATAATAATAGTTTGCTAGATCTTCACATCATAGTGGGGGAATAGCACTTTGTAAAGTAAGCCAAATCAAATTTGATAGGGAAAATCATATCATCAATAAAAATTGATATACCATGTAATAATGAGATAAAATGGACTTTGAAGAGATGAAAATATACTTAAAATCAATCTAATAAGTGCTAAAGTCTGTCTGTTTGTTTCTTTATGTTGAAACAATTCGCCATTTCTCAACGAATCTTTACCAATTTTGATGTAGAGATCGAAGTCCACCCTAGGATAATGCATTAATAGAGAAAACCAGACTCCATGCTTTCTGTGGGATGACAACCGGTGCAACTTTCATTTATTCCTGTGTTTAGAGGTTTTAGATGTTTCTCATCTAGATTCAAGTGTTTTGGGTAGAAATGTCGCCATTTCTCAACAAATCTTCACCAATTTTGGCACAGTGGTGTAGATGAAACTGAAAATTATGCATAAACAAAGAGAAATAGGACCCTGGATCCCCTGGGGTATAATTTCCATTCTTTAAGTAGAATACCTATTCTGGAAGCGATGAATTCAAGGAAGGTAATTCCATTTCTGCATCTTCGTGTTTTTAGATATTTAGTTATTTTTCGCTGTATCGAAATATCAGAAATTGCTATTTAGATAATTTCAAAAATATTATATTTTGATTTATGTTTTTAGACTCAAAATCACTTGTAAACCTCACAATAGATTTTGCATTGAACCTGAAAAATATCCAGGAATTTCGTGTTAAATATCTTTCATATTCGGTCTACATCATTTTGACTCGGTGAAACCATCGACGATACTCACATACGGAAGGAGGATCTAATGAAAATATGTCCAGTTTTTTTCTTTATTTCCCGACAATATCAATATTTTCTTTTCTGCAACAGTTCGGTTTCCCTTGTTTCTGTAGGGGTAGTCGGTGTCAGTTAAAACAGATTACTCATTAAGCTAATATCAAACCTAATAAAATAGAACTTCAGGGTCATTTCTCTGACAGTATCAATATTTTCTAACGATCTTTCGGAATTGGTAGAGGTAACTCTGACGTGGCGAAATCTTTGCCTAAACTTGTTTACAGAAGGATGTAAAGCATTATAAGATAGTTTTTCACTGGAAACTTTTCCAATTTTATTATTTTATTGCACAGACACGATATATATTAAAAAAAGCTTTTTCAATGGAAATATTTCAGTACTCTTGATATTTTTTCTTATTACTGCTTTTCACTTTAAACCTTTGGAAAATAGTAGATTTTTCAAACTGGAAATCTTTAGAAACTTCCGAAAATATTTTTTCTTATTACTGTTTTTAACCTTTGGAAAATTAAAGTTTTTTTTTTTCGACTGGAAACCATTGGAAACTTTCGTACACATTTTACTTATCACCGTTTACTCACTGGGAACATTGATATTTTATTGAAAAATTGTGATTTATTGACATTTCTTTCAGCACTCTTACAGATAATAATTTTTATCTATTTAATTTTCTGATTGACACCGCTGTATCAATGGTATCTAAATGATAGTAAGTGATAATGAATATTTCATAATATCAAAATAGTATGATTTTTCACAATTGATTCCTTTTTTTTCCAGGCAAAGCTGGGGACTCAGTCTAGTCTATAATGGAATAACATTTCTAAAAACTATAAGAATTGGTTAATAATAAAAGCGGTTAACCTTAAGCGCTGAGGAGGGGGTGGAAAACGAAATGGAAAAATGGTAAGTATCCCAGTAGCAGTAGGGTACAAAATTGTCGAAATGAAACTGGATAAAATAGTGCATGAAATAAGCTTTTAAGTGTTAAAGCCCATTAGATATCTTGGGGGGTAAAACTCGTACTGATGAAGAAATTGATATCAGCACCAAAAAAATTGGCTCGTTTACGAATCTTGACAGCTCGTCCTCCATAACACCCAGTGGTGAGGACGTAAAAGAATTCTTTGTCGGGGGTTAACAAGAGAGATTTGATGGCATTTTCCTTTTAAATATGTCAGTGAAAATGCATGTTGACTCCCATCCACCTTTTTTCTCTGTCTATCTTTTTGTCCCACGTTCCCCCCCTCTCTCTGTCTCTCTCTGTCTCTCTGTCTCTGTCTCTCTGTCTCTGTCTCTCTGTCTCTGTCTCTGTCTCTGTCTCTGTCTCTGTCTCTCTCTCTCTCTCTCTCTCTCTCTCTCTCTCTCTCTCTCTATATATATATATATATATATATATATATATATATATATATATATATATATATATATATGCCCCACCCTGACATTTCAACAAAAATACCCTAAATAAGGACACTGCAGAGCTCTTTAGAAGGATAGAGCTGAGAAAGCACTTCGGTAAATCAAACTATGAAATAGATATTTTAGACTTAATCAAATACCCAAACGATCTGTCCCTCCCCCAAAACATAGATAAAACTATCCAAACATTTGGACGAATAGTTACAAAGGACATTAATACCTATATCAACAATCACTATAATGTTTATAAATATTCCCATCCCAATCTATAAACATACCCTGTTCGTCTTATATTTATCTATATCCAAAACTGATCTGTGTATATGTATGTGAGAAAGTGTTTAGTATGTTTGTATGTATGTATTTGTAGCCATGCATAAATGCATATGTGTTTATATATACTCCATGCATGTTTATATGTATGTGTGTATAAGGTTATACATAAATGTATGAGTATTTTGATGATTCAGTATATAAGCATATATAAGCAACGATTCTATAATATCTTTACGAACAACTTCACTAACTTAGCAATGACCTAAATTGATACCCACTAATCATGACCACACTTGACCAAAACAACCCATAAAATACTCACAACTGCTACTATTGCAGCAACCAAAAGATCTAACTAAACTATCATGCATTCATCCCTAAAGTAGTTCTGATGTGCAACTGATACATTACTATGACCCCCTATTGACTTATATTTTACATTTTATGTTAAATTTGTTTTCTATGTAAAAATTTCCTCTCATCCATTAAAGGGTAGGGATACAAGGAGAACATTTTTGAATAAGTTTTTTGCTTAGTTTTTACAGCTGTAAAACCTTCTTGACTATATATATATAGTAGAATGTGGATTCGCTACACAAACTAGCTCATGTTTCTGCCCGGAGAGGACAGAAACATGAGCTAGTTTGTGTAGCTCTACTCTAAAACAACTTGACTTTCATAGTATAAAGTTGAATGTATCGAGCACTCTATGAAATAAATCCATCACATATCAGAAGTTGCTTTATATTATTAATATATTGTTATATTATGCTATATTGCTAGCCTTATCTGTACCATAAGTATTATGTATATATATATATACACACACACACACACACACACACACACATTTTTGCACCAACCCAATATAAAGGACATCCAATCTTCATTGCTATGATTATGCATCTGCTTCTCCGATTTCATTCTAAATTTATGTTAAACTAATCCCATAGCTTGTGCCATGCTTGTTTTCGAAAATTCAGACTGTCCAACACAAGGTAAGGTAACTTATTCATTGGTTATCCCTTTTCCCAATTATTTAATAGGTTATCCCTAACCCGGCAGGCCGTCAAATCATATATACAAACTGTGAAAAATTAGAGACTGCTTCCAGTGTAGGGTCCAACGGAGTGCATGGAAGGCATGTGGTACGTATATGATATTCCCGTAAACAGTTTCGTTTCCCCAATGCTTGTTTGAGGATTGCGTTGTCTTCATCAAACAATCACTTTTAGTAAACATGGCAAACCTATAGGAGTTCAAATGGTCTCCAACAGGGTCTGTGAAAGGCTCACTAGCCAAGACACAAGTGACCCTTGCAAACTCCAACGGATTACACCCAACACCATAACAGCTTGAACAACAGCCCGCTTGCAGGCTGGGCCATAGCCTCATGCAGTCTCCGCTTCACACGATTTCTACCGTCTGCTTGGAAAATGCTTAAAACATGACTGACCAAGCGATATAGTGTCAGCCTCCACTTGTCCACTGGTGATGTTCACTGGCACAAGCGAGTCATAATAACCGATTTCACGGTAAATCCTTGTGGGTTTGACCATTAGATGCAATGAAATGCTATGTACGTGGTACAGTGCATTGACTGATGGGGTGAGTTGCATTAGCGTTGATTTTGGGTGTGGTTTTCTGTTCTGTCGTCTTTAATTAGTGGTTACAGTCTTTGTCAGTCACCAGCGGCCCCATTCTTGCATCACCGGCACCTGTAGTTATCCATGTGCTGCTGATACCTGTCTGAAATGAATGTTAATGCAAATTTGATTGCTGTGTTTATCTAAATTTAAAATTTTAATGCTTTTTGGGAATCAACTATTATTTAACTATGTTCATGGAATACACCATTTAAATATATGAGCTTAGCTCTGTTTATTTAAGCTGGACGCTTCAATTCAGTACTAATTTTGTTTTTTGGGGGGTGTCGAATCAAAGATAGAAAAAGCAAATTCGAGCAATTTTGTTGTATTTGGCCAGGGGTCCGTCAAAAAACGTACAACGGACGGGTATTGGTTCCAAAAATCTGTAAACGGAGTCTCAAAGATGGAAAGGGTCGTGGTCGTCTTTCTGTGATTGGCAAGATCCAATGGAGGGTGATTACTGAGTTAGACAAACAGAAAAGAACTCGAAAAGTTGCAGAAGAACTAAGCGTTTACCCTCCAGCGATTATTCAACATTTTCACCAAATTGAAAAGGCAAAAAGCACAACAAACGAGTGCCACATCAGCTTAACGGAATTAGAAAAATCGCCACAAAGACCATCCATTTCTCGATCGCATTGAGACATGTAGTGATAGATGGATTCTGTACAACAATATGCACAGTGTTTTGAGAGAGGATAAAAACACTTCCCCTAAACCAAACCTGCATCAAAAGAAAATAATAGTCACTGTTTGGAGGCCAAGAGGTGTAATCATTCACTGCTTCTTGAATTGTTGCAAAACCATCACATCAAAGAAGTATTGCCAGGAAATCGACAAAATGAACGAAGAACTGCACCATTTACGTCCAGTGTTGGTCAATCAATTACTGACCAGACCGCTCTCCCACTGATTACCACTTTTCAAGCATTTTGAATAATTCCTGCAGGGGAAGGTCTTTAACAATCAAGCAGCAGGGGCAGCAGCTTGGAACGCCTATGAAGAATCCATTGGCTCCAAGACCCCAGAATTCTATGCTTCAAGAATAAACAGAACTTTCATCCTGAGCTATATACTGCTTTAGAGTTGGTAGTGGAAAACCGCAATTACTCTTGCACCAACCAAATACATATCATCATCTATTGCTATGAGTCCACTGCTGGATAGAGACCTTCACCATCTCTCCCCACGACAAGCTAATTCCTATCATGTTTCAAGCACAACATTTCTTGTTTCTTGTCTTTTTATAATGCGTTTATTGTCCCTCGAGCCTCAATCGGTTAGCCTTTTGCTCCAACTATTGCCCCTTCTTTTAGCTATGTGTCCTGTCGATCTCGATTTTTGTTGCATATTTATTAGTATGATAATCATCATCCTAGTGCTTACTCAAATACATGTTAATCATTTTCTATCGCTAAAAGTTATTCCTAAGATTGCTCTTTACATTGATGTCTTTGCTATTCTGGGTTGTTCTCGTGTGGTTTTGTAACTTTCCATGTTTCGCCCCTCCTGTACGCCATAATTGTTATTGTGCATTGATTGTGCACTTTACGTTTTAAACGTATTGACAATTTGCTATTCAATATGTTTCTATTTATACCAAAAGCCTTCTAGCCATCCATTATGCAACGTCTTATTCCATTTCCGTGGTCTTTCTCTAGCTTCATCACATGACCTACGTAAATGTATTCTTTGGCATTTTCTAATGCTATCCTTATGGTCGTTTTCAAAACTTCATCACTGAACATTACTTTTGTCTTTCTTTATCCTTGATTTTGACCTTCTTTATATAGATCACGTATCATGTTTCGTTGATACAACGCAGTTTTTTGCTATTGATGCATCTTCATCACAGTGTCTTAAATTGTTCTCTATATATATATTGATCAACACTGCTGGGGTGCCATGTTGAGAAACTGTTTTGTTTTTAAATCCCCGAAAAAGGTTACTTGGAAAACAACTGATGGTGCCAAGAAGAGAAACTTCACACATCGTACCATAATATCAAAGAATTGGTAAAATATAAAAAAAACAGACAGAAGTTACAGAAATTACTTTAACAGATATTGGGAAGTAAATGACTGAAGTGACAATTTTTTTTTTTTTAAATAGTCTTTTCAATGTGTTTAGTCTTTGAAGCTGTAATATATACATATACACACACACACACACACACACACACACACAAACAAACACACACACACACACACATATATATATATATATATATATATATACATATATATATATATATATATATATATATATATATATATATATATATATATATGTATATATATGAAGTGAGAGACCGAGGAAAGTTACTATGAATATATGTACATATAATGATATTGACATTTTTGGATCTGCATTTCAAGATACGTTTTGGAAGGCCTCCTGATACACTTATTGGCTTATGTACAAACGTAATTTTATTCTTTCTTCCTTCACCTTTTGGATTTTAATCAATAAACTCAGACAGACGCCCCCACTACGCACACACACACACACACACACACACACATACACAAATTCACTATTTGACAAATCCATTCCTATTTTCTTTCATGAGAACCCAGAATGCACTGAACTTTGCCATGTCTTACATAAAAGTTTCCTATCATCCCTTCATCTTGTATCTGTTTTTCCAACTGTGTTCACTGTCCTATAGGCACCAAAGTGTTAACCTTTTTTTTTATCCATGATTGTTGCTTAATCAATTGTATAATATGTCTCACTCTGGTTCACTAAAGGATCAAGGTTTATCTTTTGACAAATTTTTGATCTGGAATATTCTATTTAATATATATGTTTAAATATATATTATTGTTATTCACCACTGAATTAAGTGCATCAACAAAGAATAAGATTGCATTAAGATCATTTATTTGTTGCGTAAAATGGATTATATCTCTCTATACATATATCCATATACGTGTACGTATAGATAGATAGAGAGAGAGGGAGGGGGAGATGATTTGTGTGTGTGTGTGTGTGAATGAGATTTAACATTGTTTTAAAATATCAATGCTGCTCACAGAAATAGATGTTTTTAGCCTTCTATTTTATTTGCAACTCAAATACGCTCATTGCCTTGAACCGGTAAATACATCTCGAAATCTCCAATCTCAAACAAATGTGAACGTAACAACACTAGGAGAACCACCTGGGAACTGACAAGACAGTAAGCGTTGATTGATCGTAGCCCATTTTCAAAGCAAAACCGCAACTAAACTTATTGAATCAGTGACTTCCAGATGATTAAGATGTTTACCAACCGCTGATGATACAATACTGATGATTACATATACAATGCATTTTGGCTGAGAAATATTTTCATGCAGACATAATAACAGTTACGGCGCTTTGTTCAACAGTGCCAACTTGAAGATTGTTGAATTTGCACACTTTACAAAAGCTAAAAGTTTAAACGCCCAATACGCAGCCTCCAATGATGATAATATTTACGATCATCAAGGAAATTAAACAGTATTATATCTAAACATCTTCATAAGGCTGCATCATGCAGTGGGCAAATCAGTTACAGTAGAGCTCTGGTAATGTTACTGGCATCAAGTGAAGTGGTCCCTCATCGTACGTATAACAACTAGCATATCAATAAAGATATACAAAAAGCTGCATATCCACTGCTGTGTCCAAACTATATGACCAGCGATATGTGACAGGTATGGACTTACTGTCTTGTAACAATGTCTTTATCAGAGATATTTGAGAAGGTAATCTAGCCTTAGTCAATTGATTTTGATGTGTTGAATGTCGCAGTTTTGAGAAAGATCCGAATGACTTTGGTAAAGGCTAAATCGTCAGAAGATTAAGTGTGAGCATTTCTGAAATAGCATGATTTGTTAAACACTCACGTTCAGTCAACCTTAGTACCTATCGGCAAGAACCTATGGTTCATGGAGGGAAAGATCCACCGCTGATAAGGTATTGGTCGACCGAGACTTACTGAATTGAGGAATGAACGAACGCTTTCTGCCCGGATACGAGCCAACTGAAGAGCTACTATGTCTCAATTTGCAGATAGCATTGATCAAAATGAAGGTTGGGATGCGACTCAACACAATACATCGATCTTTGTTGCAGGTGGGGCTTCGTAGCTGCAGGCGTTAAAGTACCTATGCCAAACAATGCTCATCACCCACAGTGTCTTCAGAGGGCACGTGAGAGTCGAAAATAGACCTTATATTAAGGGAAAGGGTTGCAATCTTCAGAATGAACTGAACAGCAGGGTAGCGAGAGAGGAACTGGCACCAGACGCAACTTTGGCAAAAAAAAACAGAGGCTTGGCCAAAGCTCTGTTTGGAAAACTCTGGCTCCTATCATAGATGTAAAAGGTAAATTGTTGCTTACAACCTACTTTAACAACAATGACAACTGTGCACTCCTTCATACAAATTCTTCTTCAAGGACATTGACGTGTTTCAACAGGTCAATACAGAGGGATAGAACGGTAGCACGCCGAGCAAGTTGTGCCATCGTTACCACACTCCTCAAATATACCTCACGTTGAGCTCTCATGGTATTGTTAGGTCAACAAGTTCGCTATTCAGAACCTGGATTGTGTAAGTTTCAGCGGTTAAAGGACCTACTGTTAACATCCCGGCACCAGGTCCCAGGAGAAATGATTGGAGGTCTTGTGGAGTCCATACTTGATCGGGTAAGAGTGGTTTCTTGGGCACTTGGAGGACCAATGCCTTGCTTTCGAAACCTAGCGCAGGACCAATACCTTATCAGGAAGGTGTCCATAATATTTTTGCCATTCAGTATAAGTATGCATTCGTACGACGTACATACAGGCGTATGCATGCACGCATTGACAAACAATGGCATACACAAACATATGCACACACACACGCACATTCAAATAAACGCATGCATACGCACATACACACGTATACATCCACACATATACACATGCATATGCTCACACATATACATATCAGTAGACTGAATTTTAGAAAGAAAAGAAATTGAAATATGTTGGATTATTATTATTATCGTTTTTTTTTTTGCATTCGATGAACACCTTGCAAAGTCTATAATCGATTGTTTAACCCCTCCATTCTTAGAAATCACTTTGTATAGTTTACGGCTGGGCCTTGAGTCTAGTGATTTATAAGGAGCTCCCACTAAAGATTGATGGTTGACCTCCCCCTGTCTCGGGAGACAATAGAGTGTGCACCAGGATTAGCCTATGATTTAGTTGCTTTGCCAGCTATGGCTGCGCAGTTCGATTCATGAACGACAAACTCTGTTGCAGCTTTTGCAGCGCCCGGATCGAGAGATGCTGTCATTACCCTCTGTCGTCTGCAGTCTCTCAATCCTTTTAACCGGTCCTCTCTTCTCTTCTAGGCCGAGACAAAGGGCCCGCAGAAGATTAGACAAAGATAATGGCGCTTGTTGAATTTTGACCGACCTAGCTGATTGAGATCTAAGAAATATCTAACTGGCTACTTAGATTTA
>OY735215.1:24185596-24205596 GCA_963457665.1 Thysanoteuthis rhombus | reverse complement strand
AATATATTTTTCGCTTTTGTTCTTTTCTCACAACGTTTCGGCTGCTTTACTCTTCTTTTGGGATGTCAAACTTTGCTCTAAGAAGACATATATTATATCCTGAATCACGCAATGAAACCTTCAGCTTCGAAAGGACTAGGTAAATTTCGCCAGCCCTTTGGGTTTAGTTTTTGAGACCTCATTCTCATCGGGTTGTCTTATAATTGGCTTCTATATTTGATTATTATCTACGCTTATCCAGCTGATCAGTTCATTTGGCTATCTTGAGAAAGTCAGAATATTCTAATAGGAGTCGAAATAACGAGACAAGAAGCATGTGTGCCCACAGATATCAACAAACATCCAAATAAGGCGGAGAGTAGAACGGTCAAAACGTTGTGCTAAAATATAAAAAAAGACAAGGATATTAGTCCAGATAAACCAAGACGATTAAAATCTAAACGAGAACCGAAAGTTCAATGGGGTATCCACTTTGAAGGTTGAAACTCATTCATGCCGTATCACACGACCCTGAATAGAAGATTATTTCGGGTAAGGAATGATTTTTCACTGAAAACTTCTTCTATCAAGTCTCAAGTAAATTTGACTCGCAACATCCGAGAAAATCGATTTTAAAACAAAGTTTAATCGCCATTATTGACGGATCTGACCATGAGTGGACGATCTTTAGGAGTCAGAAGCATTCTATCAGCGGACACCTTTCCACCAAGTTCCAAGTAAATCTAACATAAAACAGCTGAAAAACCATGTGAGAACAGACCGACCGACCTACCGACCTACAGTCAGAGCTTCTCATGACGATGTAATGACGATGACGTCATTAAAAATCAGATAAAAGAACAAAAAAAAATTGAATATTAAAAAGAAATCGCTCTTATTTGCTGATCGAATATTGATCACCTTCAAGAATGTTTTTCAGGGTAAATTTGATCATTTTTATCGTTATTTGTTGTATAGCTGTTGAGTTGATTTGCTGGAAGGCTGTGGAAGGTGTGTCTCAGACAAGGGTCCCTAAAGTGATCGATATCGACACCTCGAGGTGACATGACTATACAAGGGGTCGATAGATGCCTAAGGGTCAACAGGGTGTTAGAAGCTGGCAATCATATAAGAAATAAGAATACATATATTGCAACATAACGAAATACATTTCAGATAGATGCATAATTTTTTTTTTACGGTATATTTATTTGATATTAATTTGACAGAAACACAATGATGAGAATATTGCTATCTAAGTGTTTTAGTTTCGTTTCGGTATTTTTTTCTTTGGGGCGACTACAAGTTTTCATTCATTCATTTTCTTATTTCGTTCCGTTGCAAATCGAAAAGAGTTATGTTCCATTCCCTTGGGTTTTTTCTTATTAAAAAAAAACGAAACGAAACGTCAACTAAATCATTGTTATTTATCAATTATAAGTTTATTTTTGGTATCTGCATAGATGTCAATGAGGGAGCCTGGACCCTATGAAGAGATCGATGGTTTAGAAAGTCTTGGGGCCCCTTGGTCGCGAAAACAGTTGCAGATTCATTTAGCATAGAAGCACAATATTCCACAATTGAGATGAGTGCCACAGAACTACAGAAGATGTAAGTAGATCATATTTTGAAGACTAACTTAACAGAGTACGTAGCCTATGAAACCAATTTCCTAGAAATGTATATCATGTGGATTCTGAGTGGTTAACTACTGCTTCTCATAACTAGAGCTGACTTGTCGAGTGAGAATGTTCGTATAGCTGCTATCATAAGTAGATTCGGTCGTAGTTTACGCATTAGCACGCTCAAACCAAATATCTGATGGTTTTCACTGGAGATCGAATGACAGCTTCCAAAATCTCCTCGAATCCATTGCACCTCTCGAAGCATTCTTCTTGACCCCAACTTTTCCTTGTATTTCCAGTTTCTTCAATGTTGTCTCCAGAGTTTTTGGAAAGGTTCCCAAAGCGCCAATTATTATGAAAAAAAAAAAAAACAAAAAACAAAAAACGCCATGATCGTTATCCACCGATTCTTTTCATCTCTGGCTAGGTTTTCAGACTTTTTAATTTTGTCTCTTCCTTTGATCTCCATGAGTTGGGCTGCAAAAAGGACGACGTTCACTATCTGACAAAATCTCTCGGCGGTGTCCATAACAACTATATCCGACTTCTTCGCTTGGATGGGAAGGTCTGTTACTGGATCTAATGTCCCCCAGAGTACATCCATTTCTTTATTTTCTATGACAGCATTCACTTTCTAATAATAGTTTTATTTGTACTCGTTGAGTTCTCACTCAAGAACCGACTGGTGGTTTTCAATGGACACGCCTATCCGTCCAGTTGCTGATCAAAAACTTTTTAACAAAATTTCTGCACTCAGTCTGTATTTTCTGCATTGAAATTGTGCAAAAAGGATTGGCAGTGATGATTTTACAATAGAAATTCACTGCAAACGTTCTTACCATACAGAAAGGCGCTGTGAAACATAAACCAACTTACAGATTTATCAAAGGAAGAATTGTATGGTGTAAATCAATGGTTGGTGAGAAAAATATTTGCTGAAGAAAGTCTTCATCTTTCAGTAAATCAAAACTAATTCCACACTTTTTTTTTGTAACGAATGCAAGAAGCTGCACAGAATTCTCGAAAATGTTTGAATATCGGTTGGTAACTATTCATAAGAACGCATGAATAGATAAATTCTCTAAAAGCTGACTAACCTTCCGAGTCGGAATTATTCCCCTTAGTTGCCAGTTTCGATTAGAATAAGTCAAATCTGCTGAAACATGGCAGATTGATATGCTAAGTGCAGACACTATGAAAATGCACGATGTTGTCATTGTAGATATCAAACAATTGTGGAACACGTAACAGAAAATTCTGACAAGATGAGGCGATCCGAAATTTGAGTGATGGGAAAATGTGTAATGCAGAGAAGAAAAAAAAACTGGGCCATAGTCATTTTGTTAGGAAAATGGGCAGAAATAGAATTCGGGGAGGGGATAGGATAGGTAAAATCGTATATTCTCGTGTAAACGTCAATATCACGTAAAAGCTGAGGTGTCTAATTTTAGCAGATGAACTTTCCGTCAAATCCAGTGTAAATGTTGATTTGTTTTTCCAGGTATAATCCTGGACTGTAGATGATGGAACAAATACTCCTTCGGAAAGAAGGATTTTTTTTTCGTGAATAAATGAGAAAGAACGAAAGAAAGAGAGAAAGAAGAAAGACAGAAGAGGAAAAGAAAGAACCTTATATTAGCAGAAAATAAAAAATAGAAATGAGAGATTTTTTTTTTTTCAAAGGAGGAGATAGAGAGAAGAATGAAAGAAGAAAGAAAAGAGGAGATAAATTTTGAAGGAAAATATAATAGAAATAAATAAAGAAAAAAAGGAAGGACGAGATGAATTAGGAAAAGAAAAGAATTTTAAAAAAAGAAAGAAAATTGGGAAAAAATGAATTGAAAGAAAGAAAGAACGAGAGAAAGGAAGAAAGAAAAAAGTCTAAATTAGAAAGACTAAGAATAGAAAAAAAAATGAGATAGATTAGAAAAGTAGATACGAAGAAAAAAAAAACAAAAGAAAAAGAGAAAACGCATATGAATAATGAAGAAAGAAAAGAGTTATCTCACTTGGAAGAAAGTAAGGAATTTAGATAGAAGAGAATTGAAAAAAGGGCATCAGATTTGAAATAAATAAACGAAGAAAGAAAAGTCATAGAGAAAAGGGGGCGTTACACTACATCATAATCTTTCGCCTCAAGTCAAATCAATCTACTTTAACAATTTCTTTGTTTGATTTCCGTAACACTAGACTCTTCCATTCAGGGGTAACACTTTTGCTAAAGAATATACAAACAGAAATTATTTTTTTTTTTTTTGCATTCCTCATTTTCCAATTCAAAGCCAATTCAGAAATAACAAACGGATTTGATTTCTCTTGGGAATCATCTTTATAGAAGTATATATTACTGGTGATCAAAAGTATATTTTATTAAGATTTTATATAATTGAAATAGGGCGGGAGTGTTAACTTGGAAACAAATATTCCTACGAGACCTTTTTGGAAAAATACCCACCTCAAAACGAATTCATTCAAAGTTGAATACATCCCGGAAATTCATTGAAATCGTCCTATTTCAAAATGTGTTTGGGCTAAATTTTTCCATTGCAAATTCTACTAGTTCACCGGTTTGCAAACGTAAACAAGTTCTCAAAACAGGATATACCCGCTTTTACATTGTTTACAGAAATCATTTTTAATTAATAATCTTTGGCAAACATTTCTTTAAATTAATAACACAAAGATTATTACGAAATGATTAATAGATTCCAGGTTTTTGGCGTCTTCATTGATGAATGTATGAGAAAAAAATCAGAAAGAAAAGAAAACAACACAGAACCGAAGGAGGGGAAGATGTAGTGAAATCCATGTATACACGTGTTTGCACACCGAATGAAGGAAAAAAAACCGTTAGCTTCAGCGGGGATTGGGTACAGATCGGCCAATCACAGACCCCCTTACGGAGAGTTTCGGTTTGTCTAATCAATCAGTCTGCAACTTGAAAGTAGCTCTCTCTTCTCATTTGTTTATTCGTCGAATAACGATGTATTGATGATTGGGTGAGAGAGGGGAGAGATTTAGATGATGGCAGTCAGTCGGCACAAGGCGTGCAGACATCTCTTCTAGCAACCGACTGGCGAGATAATGGGGAAGAGTTGAAGATGGACGAGCTATCAGGTTAGATGCGATTGAACACTGAGTGATCAACTATGAACAATTGTATCAGTCACGCTTCTCGCTCAACTTTGTTACGAAAAATATCTTCAACGTTGTTTTCTTGTCAGATTTGAACTCTTCATTTCCGTCTCATATTTTTGCCCGGCTTTTTTGTATGTTATTATCATTTTTGTTTTTTGGAGGCTGCTCAACGGAGCTGATAAAAATACAAATAGCCTTTCCTTTTTGCGCCACGTACAAATACGTTTACAGGCGTTTCTACAACAAAATAATGAACCAGCAAAAAGAAAAGAGAAAAAAAATTGAAGAAAGGCAGGAAAGCTCACTGATAAAAGAAAGGAATAGAGAGTAAGTAAGTTAGAAAAAGATGAAGGAAGAAAAAAACTCATTATGGAGGAATCAAAAGAGTGTAGTGCAAGATGAAAGAAAATGATTGAAAGAAAGAAAGAAAGACAGAAAGGATGAACGAAAGAAAGAAAAAAAGAAAGAAATGTTTCAAAGAAACAAATATGGAAAGGGATAATACGTAAGTTGAAGGTTGTAAGTTACAACAAAACATTCACACTACTAAAAACAATGAAAAAAATGAATCACTCCTCCCACTCACAGTGACACCCACAAGATTCTCACAAAATACCCCAAACTAGAATTTAAAAGCACAATCATTTGCCTGATGAGGCCCAGAGAGGGCAGAAACATTAACTTGTTTGTGTACCAAATCCACTTCCTATTATATATTTCCAGCTCTACTCTAAAACAACTTGACTTTCAAAGTATAAAGTTGAATGTATTGAGCACTCTATGAAATAAATCTATCACACATCAGACATTGCTTTATATTATGCTATATTGATAACTTGATCTGTATCGTATATATATATATATATGCATGTGTGTGTGTATATGTATGTCTGTGTGTATTTATGTATCTATCCATCAATCTTTCTCTCTCCCTCTCTCTCCCCCTCTCTCTCTCTCTCTTTCTATATATATATATATATATATATATATATATATATATATATATATATGTATATATATATATATATTCAGGTATGTATGTATGAATGTAAGCTTGTGCCAATCTGCATGATAATTCTTCGTTAATGACAAAGACTTGTTAGCTTTGTTCAATCAGTAAGAGAGCCTCCTCGCCACCAGTTGGTCGTATTTGGGATTATGGATGTTGCATATCACTTTACACCCTTTATTCCGGTGGGGATTATTCTTGTTGTTTTTTTTGTTGTTGTTTTTGTTCTCTTCACGGTAGGAAAACAAAGTCAACTCCAGACTTTTTACTTGATTTTGACCAAAAAAAAAAAAAGTAAATAGAAGATATAATCACTTCTAAAATGAAGGAAAGTCACAGAAGAAGAAAAATAATTACTGAATGTAAAGATCTAATAATAAGAAGGAAACAGAAAAATAAATGACGGAATAAATGATTGAATGTTGAGGGAAAAAAATCGGTACATTTAGGAGTGTACGGTGATTGTCTCTTTGGAAAGATAATCATATTTTCATTAGGAATTGCGTATTAATTAGTCATATTCACATTCAATCCCAGTCAGGATAGAATATGGCCACTAATTAATTGAAAAGTGTAAAGGAGACAACGCAACAATAAACAGAGAAAGAAAGAAATGAACAAAGAAAGGAAGATTTTTTTTCTTTTTTATTTAAAATTGTCTTCGATTTACTTTCGTGAAGAAAGAGAAATTCGACTGGTTTTCGTTTCCTTAGTACGAATTCTTCGCTTTAGTTCCTCACTAAACACTCTTTGTTGAAAGTCATTTGCAAGCAATACACATGCATACACGATCAGAAACAATAACAAAAAACAAGCCTGCCTGCTGCAGGGTCGATGACCAATTGTATTTTTTTCCTACTGTGGATGATTACTCTAAATTTTGTATTGTATATATGTTTGATAAAAACTTATAATTGGGGTGGGTGGGAGAGCCAGCTACCGATCCGTGATTCTGAATTACGGTAGAAGAATATAAAATATCACTCCTCTAAATTGGGTGAGGATTATTCTTGTCGTTTTCGTTGTTCTTGTTATGGTGGGAAAACAAAGTCAACTCTAGGTTTGGACTGGTGTTTGACAATAGCCCAATCAATTCTTATACGTATCACAAGAAGAGAGATAGATACCCACATAAACAGAGCTGACAAAGGGAATTCTGAAACCAGCTCGTAGCTCATGAATAATCCATCGACAAAAAAAGGTCAAGAGAAGCTTTCTTAATATTTTGATATTAATCACATCGTCGTCAGTACATCATCATTATACACATGGCTATAGCATTTTCTGATTTCATATTTGTATTGTGATATGCAGAAAGTTTGATAATTAATGATAAAAGTCATTCCTTTTTTATTTTCAACATGTGTGTGTGTGTGAGTGTGTGTGAAAGTGTGTGAAAGTTGATAATATGGAAAAAACGAAAAGACTAATCTCCTACTAAAGCCTGCATGCAGGCATTTTCTGTATTTTTCGCTATTTCTCTCAAAAACAAAACTTCCGCTCTACTAGCTCTGATGAAACCTAAAGTTCCAGTAAGCTATTTTTCTCTTTAATAAAAGAATTAAGATGTACTTAAGAGCCTAAAGTCTTTTTCTTTTTTTTTTCTTGCATATTTTCAATTGTTCCACAACAATCTGTCGGATAAATATCCCCCCTATATGAATTACACAAGGTTTTCTTGATATTTTGCTCTGCTGGGAAGGTTCAATTGACTCGACATTTTATTATCATCAGACGACATAAGCAATATAGATAAGATTCATCATATGATTGTGTTCATTCACCAAATAGCATTTTGCAATGAGTACTGTGATTATTTCACGACTTTTTATCTTTTTCAGTAAAGAACTGACCTTGATGCCTTTTGCAGTCTTTAAGGAATCGCATTCTTTTCATCAAGAAATCATGTAAAGACCAGAATAAATGGTAATCTGAAGTTGCAATAAAAAGACGATGAACGCATGAAAACATGCAAGCATTGCCGAAACAGTTTTTGCCAAGTCACCAACTGAATAGCCAGTCAAACATTTCCCTGATTGAATTTTACGCCCTAATTCTGGGCGGACGCTTTTAATTGATTTCCACTTTCAAAAGGTCTTTTTTCAGAACAGGACTCTTTGAAATCAATCATTTGGTTCTCCGTGAGAAGCACAGAATATAGGGTCCTCTTGTACTCCAACCATATATGATGAGAGCGTAGCCTTAAATATAGCCATTACCTGAATTTCAATCTAAAATTTTCACTTTATCATGTTTGATCTATGAGATTGCTATCTGCCACCCTATATCTAATGTTTGGATACACTGCAGATATATATATATATATATATATATATATATATATATATATATATATATATATATATATATAACGCCCCCTCCATTCAGGCTTGAGCACTCTTTAAGTGAGGTAAGTCGACCATTGTAAGCTTATGCAATGCTCTTCCAACATGGAATGGAGCACTCTGGTGGATGGGGAATATGTATATATGCATAAACGAATATATCGCTCAAATTCAACCTTACTGACCGTCAAGTTCTGTGGAGTAGAGGGAGGATACCAGCCTCTGGGTCTGAAGCTAAGTTTTCTAGCCTACCTCGTGATACTGGATGGGATTATGCTTAGTTAATACCCACACTGAAGAGTTGTAATACAACGAAATAGCTATCTGTGGATGACACAATATATATATATATATATATATATATATGTATATGTATATGTAGTGGTAGGCAAAAGTTCGGGGAATTTGAATGTTGCTTGTGATAATAAAGTTTTACAGATTCTTGCTGACACCCTTCGTGAGCAATAGTGTTGATGGGATTATTGTATACATACCCAAAGGGGGATACTTCAAAGTAGACTTTGGAGATTAAATATTAGTGTAAGTAATGTTTCCATCTTCAAATTCCCTGAACTTTTGGATGACAACACTTATATATATGTGTGTGTGAATGTGTGTGCATGTGTGGCAAAAAATATATATATAATATCAAAAACACTCTTTTTAAAAATAACCTCTCTCTTTTGTGAATATATATATATATATATATATATATATATATATATATATATATATATATATATGCAAGAGCGTTGTAAAGATATGCAGCCGCATCGGACAGTTACATGACTATAGACGCTCTCTCACTTTTTCTTTCGAAAGCAAAGCAGAGGTTCATAATACGGCAAAGAAAAAAAAAACCTTCTCTCTATAAGATCGCAACACAAAGTAATTATTTCGCTCAAATGAACTCAATGTATCTTCTTCCGCTTTAAGAGTTTTATTAATTAGCGAACACAGTTCTCTTGGAAGTATCTCGATTAAGCAATTTTGAACAATTTGGATCCACTCTCCTGATAATTCTGATCTTCATTCTTTTTACTTTTCTTTTCTTCATCTAGGTTTCATGAAGTTGTCAATGGAGGCGCCGAAATTGTTGCTGTTGTTATTGTCTTTGGTACTCGTTGGATAGATTGGAGAATTATTTACTTTTCTTAAAAACCTCTTAAAAATATTCTATGCTAAAGAGTGTCATGAAAAAAAAAAACGATTTTTTCGCAAGCAACACCGAAATCAATACTCTATCAATGTCTTTTTAATTCTTTTCCCACTAGAAGCCTTCACGAAATCCAACCCCGAAGATATGCCATAAAACTTACTTTTCCGAATCCAACAGGAAATCAACGTGCTATAAATGATTTTTAATTTCACAAAAATAACCTAAATTATATCCAAAAACAAAACCGATCTCGCTTTTGCAAGCAACTCCAAAAAAACGTACTATCAACGTCAGTACTTTTCACGATATCTAGCCAAGTTTGAAGAAGCTAAGAAGGTTTCCAGACATTTGCTATATGTTTTTTTATTCCTCCAAAACTTCCCTGATCACCAGGGTCAATTTGTTGTCTAGAACGCAAGCGTTCTTTGGGCCAGTCAAAAAAGGATGACTGTGATCTGGTGAATTTCCAGGCTACAAACTAAATCCATCTTTCCGGAGGGAAAAGAAACAAGTATCCCCCCGAATGTGGCACACGTTATGTGTTTATTCACAGATGAATCAGTCATCAAACTCTATCAAGAGAAGCTGATGGGGCCAGGAAAATCCTAGAAAATCACGTGCTCAGTCATCGGAAATCGAGGTAGAGTGATTTACGGAGAGGTACAGGAGACCAACGTGTGGGAAACAAAAGATGGGTGTGTACACTACCTCTATGATTACTCGCTTTGGAACAAACAGTGAAAGCTATTTTCGATTTCCGCCCATTTTTTTGGAAAAGTAAAAAATGTAGCGTAAAACAATTTTTTTTTAAAGTGGAGGAAATCTGTACTTAGATAAAAAAAAAATACATATATATATATCCTAAAATATTCTCCATTTGAATCTTCAAAAATATTGATTGAATTAAATGTATGTTATCATTATGCTACGGATTTAATGATGTATTTAGGGTTCATATACAAGTTTCCCCACTACCCGAAAGTAAACTGATCCTATGGAACCTCTTGTAAAACAACTAGCTTACATTTATGTGGGAAACTATTGGAGCGTTCCTATACCTCCAAAATAACTTCCTTCGATGTCTGCCAGTTTTACATTAAGCGTCATACCCAGCAATTTCTAATTGAATTTTCTAATACCTTAGGGCATAACTAGTTAACAGATGCACAATAAAAATTGTGAGGAAGCAGAGATACTCACGGAAACGTTTCAAAGCTGAGGCGGCTGGAGGTCTTTCTTAAGAAGTATATACATACATACATACATTCATACATACATATGTATATATATATATATATATATATATATATATATATATATATATGTATGTGTGTGTGTGTGTGTGTGCGTGTGTATGTGAACGTTCATATTTCAGTGTGCACCAATAAGTCCCTAGCCTGATGCAGTGGTCCACTGAATTTGGATCCGAATTTTCTCACTCCATAATATTCAAACATGCGATTAATGGAGAAGCGTTGGGCAAAGTGCATTGACAAGGAGAAAGAGTTTGTTGAAAAATAGATTTTTTTGCGTAAAATGAATGCCTTTCCAATCCTAAGTTAGGCTATATTGATTCCTTCGTGTACATCAAAGACGGAAAAGGTCACTTCAAACCATAATGTTTTTGAAATAATCAAAATTCACCTAACCACAATATTCTAAATCTTCGATATTATCTTACAAGTTTTTCTTTCGCCTTATTATTTGTGTATTTCTTATATTCTGATCCACACTGCTCGTATGACGGTCATAGAATATAAAACGTTCTGATAATGAAATTATTGAAAGAATTTGATGATGTACATTCTTCATATAAATTATTATACATTCTTGTCAAATTATATCATAAATATTGAACATTGGCGAACCCACTCTACGGTAAGAATCGGATGCGAAAATAGCTGGCTAACCATTACGCCCTGGTCTTGGGTCGAATGCGGAAAAATTGTGTCTGAAGTTTAAAAATGAAAATCAAGCCAGGGAAAAAATAACTTGCTAAAAAAGCGTTGTCAGAACAAAAAAATCTAAAAGAGCGTGTACTCAGAACCAACTAATTCTCTGAGGGTGTAACAAAATCCCACTTTTGTTTTCTTTTTTTCTATTCTTGATCGCAAGTTAATACCATGAGACGTCATGGCATTACACTTTCTTTTACCCCTCTCTCAGAAAACTGTGTGACTAATTGCTTTGATAAAGTCAACTCTCTAAGAGTTTGACAGAACACTGCCCTTTGCTGTTGACATATTCTCAGCAATGACTAGCCTTAAGCGATAACATTGATTTTTTGTGATGATGAGAATTTATTCATTTTCTCACTATTTGAGAAGAACGAATATAATCCCATCAATCTTTTTCCAAAGTATTATGTCGAATAATATGAATTTAATGATTCCACGTTTTTAAATTCTTCCATTTACATTCTTGCTCAATTATTATTTTTTCTTCAAATGTCTTTTCTCCTTTCTTAACTAAATGTTTTGTAGATTTCAGACCTTTTTCTTAGTTTTCTTTCTTTCTTTTGTTCATTCTTCCTGTCTTTATCTTCTTCTTTCTCTCTGTCTCTTTGCCTCCTTTCATTTTTCTTCACTTTTCAACTTCATTCCTTTTATTGATAATTTTTCCTAATTTTTTTCTTCCCAGTATTTTTTTCCCTTCTTAGTTTTAAGTAATCAATTTTCTCTTTTCGCTCTTTCTTTTTTCCTTTCTTTCCCCTATCATTTTCCTTCAGACTCTTCCAAGGTCTTCCCATTTTATCCATCTTTTTTCCTTCCTTTTTTTTTCTTCTTTCTTTCCCCAATCATTTTCCTTCCAACTTCTTCCAAGGATTTCCCATTTCATCCATCTTCCTTCTTTTCATTTTTTCTTTCTTCTTTCTTTTCTTTACTCTTACTTTTTTCCCCTGTTTTCCTTCATTAGTTAGATTTTCAATTCACTTCTTTCCGTCTGTCCTTTTCACTTCTTCCTTTCTACTTCTTTGGCTTTAGTTTTCTTCACTGTCTTTCTTTCATCAACACTTTCTTTCGCGGATTTTTCGATTCCTCTATTTCTTTATTCTTCTTCCTTTCATTGTTTTCAGGCTTTCGTTCCTTTCAATCACTTTCTTTCCCTTTTTCTATCTATTGCCTTTTCTTTGCTTTATCGGCTTTTCAAGTCCCCCTCCCCTTTTCTATCTCTCCCCTTCCTTACCTCTAAATTTGAGTTCCATTCAATTATTGCTATTTAAATATTTTTCTCTTTCCATATTAGAAACCGTCAACTAACACTGTCAACATAGGTTTCTTCAGTGTTCAAATTAGTTTGGCTGGCTGGGTATGCATCTTGTGTACAAGCCGTGCCAATGGAGCTAAAGGGCTGAGAATTTGAGCATTTACACCCTATAATGTCTGAAGGGAGCGCCATTTTTGCTTTTTGAAAATAAAATAGGATTATAGTGGGGCGTCCAATTTGCTATTTGATATTGAGCTAAACCGATCCCCCTCTTTGTGTCCAGCAACATTCACGATGGTTTTTTGTTGTTTGTTTTTTTTAAATTCTGATATTTTTCAGTGGTCACTGCCCTACGAGAGGCGAAAGATGAAATTCAGTAATTTTTCCAAAGTTTTGATTTATCACCCCTTACAAGGCACATCATAAAGACTTGGACAGGAGATAGTATCTATCGAGCGACTAACCAGACTTTTTTCTTTTTTTTTTTTAGGTGTTTTAGATTTCCCATCCCCTAACCTACTTCATATTTTTCACTTTTTCTCGTTTGGTTTGATTTCTTTTCATTTAACACCTTTATTTTCTCCCATTTCCTCTTCGTTACATTTCTTGACCTTTTTGCATATGTCATTCCTCTCGTCTTCTCTCCAAGTTCTTCTGTTTCTCGACAATGAAAAATCCAACAGATTCTATGTCAACCGCTTCCATAACAATTTGGCCTACCTGCGACCTTCACATGTTGAATTCCGTTCGAAAATTAACAGCCGATACTTTCCAGTGCGAGATATTGGTGAGAATTGACTTTCTTGGCCAATATTAATACAGAGGGCGAACGATTAATACCGCAGTCATGGCAACGGGGAAATAAGCGAGAGAGAGAGAGAAAGAGAGAGAGAGAGAGCTTCAAATAAGCCAGCAAAGGGAAGGAGAGTTGCAGACAAGGGAGAAGATGAAGAAAGGACATTCTCAGTGAACAATAAACGATGACGAGCGATTGAAAAAGAGATAGATTCAAAGACCGGAGAGGAAAAAATGAAAGAAAAAAAGAATGGAAAAAAAAAGATGAGAATAATTGAATGAATAGAGAGAAGAATTGTGAGAGGAAGAAAGGAAAAGGAAAGAAAGAAAAGGAAAAGAAAGAAAGAAAGAAAGAAAGAAAGAAAGAAAGAGAGAACGGAAGAAAGAGAAAGAAAAGGTAGAATGCAGGATAGCAATGGGGAAATATAAATAATTAAAATGAAAACTAAGGAGGAAAAATGGAGAAACGTAGTAGTAGTAGTAGTAGTAGTAGTAGTAGTAGTAAGGAGAAAATAAACAAAAAAAAACAAAAAATCAGATCGTGAATTATAAAAGAAAGGGAAAATATACAGGTGTACTCTGCTTATCGAAAGCCATTGCTTTATTCACTCAACGCCATTTTGGCTTCCGAAGGATTTTTATAAGAACGTCCTACAAACAGATACGGGCGAAACCTAATTTGGAACGGATCGAAATTGCCAAAAAATCCCTGCAAAATATAGATTTTTGCTAAGCTTAATTTAGTTCTGGACAAGACTTTAGAAAATGGTTGAGAAGAGCATTATGTTATACTGATAAGCCTAAACAAGAAATACTCGTCTGGCTTAGAGAATCAGCGCTCGAAATCCTTGCTTTGAACCCCTATTAGTGGTACCAGTTTGAAACAAACAACCATATAACCCTACGAAAAGATTGCAAGAGTTTATTTATAAGGAGTTAGATGCCAAGTAAACAAAGCTGACAAGACCGAAGACAAGAATGAAACAGAGAGAGGAAGAGATTGAAAGAAAAGGCATCCGATAACAGTAAGACGAAAGAACATGGTATGGAAGAAGAAGAAGAAGAAGAAGAAGAAGAAGAAGAAGAAGAAGAAGAAGAAGAAGAAGAAGAAAGAAAGAAAGAAAGCAAGAAAGAAAGAAAAAAACTAAAAAAAGAAAAGAAAAAGAAAGATAGAAAGATGGGATTGAATGGTTTGAAAGGAAATCTAAGAAGGCGTCAGATAGAAAGAAATAGGAACATAGGGCGACAAACATATAATTAAATACAACCAAATTTGATATAATTGTTATTGATTGATATTCTGTGATTTAATTAAAATGAAGACTTTCTACTCATCCTCCAGAAAAAGTGAATAACAAAAAAGGGAAGTAACTCATTCTCGTTCATTTTGCTCTTTTCTATTGCCAATATGACGTCAGTTTGCAACGGAAAAGGCAAATAATGTAATGTTCCAGCAGTACGACGCCATGATTAAATGTACGCTTGTATATTGAACATGTATTTGTTAATATCATCCGTGTTTCGAATCATCCCTTTCTGTGCTTTTCCTCTTTGAAGAAAAAACCGTCAACCAAGACTGTCAACATAGGTTTCTTCAGTTTTTAACCTGGTCTAGCTGGCTATGTATGTATATGCAGGTTGCTTCAATCGAGCTACAGTGATGGAAACTTGTATATCCACACTTTATTTTATTTGGGAGAAAAATTTTTTTAATCCCTTTTCGATGGGTTTTTTTTCAGTGGGGTGCTCATTTTACAATAGAGGGTCATGCTAAATTGGTCCCCCATGTTTGGGACCAGCAGCATTCAGGCCTACTTTTTGAAAATTCGGACTTTTCCTTTTCATCTAATTTCCTCTTTCTATTTGATGTGTCTTGTTTTGTATGCATTTCTCTCCCTTCTCCCCTCACTGTTTTTACGCTATGTTTTGCAAATTGGTCATACCTCTTTCTCTTTCATCTTTTCCTTCCTGTCATAGATTTCATTTCTTTCTAATTTTTTTCTTCATCTTCCAGTTAATCTTTCTTTCTTTTTTCGGTAGATTTTTTTTCCTTTCACATTTTTCTTTCTTTTTATTTTCTTCTTTTTTGTTTCATACCATTATCTCGTATTACAACTTCTTTTCGTATTATTGTACCCCTCATAGTTTCTTTCTTTCTTTCTTTCTTTTTTTCTCTATCTTTCACTCTTCACGCCTTTTTCTTTCTTCGTTACTTTCTCTATTGCTTGTGTGATTTCTGACTCGTTTATACATTTCTTGTTTTTCCCTTGTGTTCACAAGAAATTCATTTTATCTCCATTCAGACGATGGCCACTACCAAGTAATCCACTTTGCTCGGCTAATTACCACAAAAGATCAAGAATTGAGCCTCAATGATCTACTGGTATAGTTAGATATTTTGATATCTTCAACCTGGTCCGTACTTAGATCACCAACTGGGTATATCAGGTGTGGTTAGTAACTGATGGTCATGAAGACAATTCCATAAATCCTCCTAGGAAGAGACTGATCTCTACACTACGCCCAATAATGCAAACTCCTCTTTCTCACGAACCAATTGAGTGACCTAGCAATAACCAAGAATAAATTGATAGATCGAGTATAAGATGCATTATTTCGAGTATATTACGTATAAATTGTATGCCTGAATAGCTGATTTTACATCAGAGCTGTAGGGGGTTCATTGTTGAGTTATTTCTTTCAAAACGAATTTACGTTGATTCAGTTGGGATTAAATCATTTCGATAAGTTCGTAGATTTTTTTCAAATGAGAAAAACAGTAAATATTTCAACTTCAAACATCTCTCCAGTAAAATTAGCATTTCAAGCACACAAGGAGGTATCGAAATCGCACTTCTCAAATTCAATTCATAATTTTTTTTCCCCATTCTAAGCCGGGCCAGGATTCAGAGGATAAAGGGCCTTTGGCTTGCTTTATTAAGCGTAGTGCAGAGATCGGTCTCCTCTTAGAAGGATTTTACTATAGTAAAAGTACGGCTTTGCGCATAGAAGGTATGGATTGTATTTTTCCTTGCCCTCCTCCCAAAATCTTGACTTCTAACGCCCTGCTATGACTCACTTGCCTTTCAGCCCCCATCCCACGAATCATCAAGCAACCCAAAGAGGCCTTAGCACTTACGTTGAGAATTACTAACGTAAAATATTGGTTTAAAAACCTCACATGAAACAATCCCTGGATTACAGGTCACATTCCTTCCCCCAAAATTGAAAATATTAAGAGAGAGACAGAGGGAGACAGAGAGAGGGAGATAGAGAGAGAGAGAGAGAGAGAGAGAGAGAGAGAGAGAGACCAAGTAGATTTAAACAGAGTTGTTATCTCTGACTTTTCATTGAACTTCATAAATATCGATGATTCATCTAACTCAAAAAGCTCTCTCTGCTTGTGTGTATTTGTGTGTACACCGCGATTATTTGACAACTGGCCACTAATCAAAGTTGGCATTTGCGAGGTATATCAGTCAGGACAGTGTAAAGTTTGAAGTTTTATGTATCAACTGTTTTGGGGTAATCTAATGAAAAATGTTACAGATTATAGATCTTTTATCTGGAATTATAGATCCCTTAATGAAATCATGGATCTAAATTTAGATATAAAATATCTTATTTTGCCATACCAAAGAGAAGTAACCAAGAGACTTCAAAGCTATAGTTTTACCTGACTATTATGTCTGGCTGCTCCACATACCATGACATGAGGAACCTTCCAAACACGCACCTTTGGAACCATTATTAAACAATAAACTGCGGCAGGTGGTGAAGATTGATATTTTTTTTACTATAACTGAAATGACGGGAATGTCAATCATTTGCAGTTGACAGATGTATTTTGACAAGAATTTATTCCACCATGACCAGACCATCATTCTACTGCAGTAAGTAAACATAGCATATCTGAGTAAGTGCAATCTATAGATACTAAACATAATATAAATTAAACACTACTCAGAAATAAATAACCTTTGACAATGATATATTCAATAAAAAAAAACTCATCTTCGAGATTTCGCTTGTTTTGACGCCTGGTTAAGAAGGTGGTCATAATGTTTTGATTCATCAGCGAATAGATATTTTTTTCAAGCATTTTTTCTTTCTCTCTTGTCGCCTTCATCACTGAACGTTTTCCATGCACAAACATTCATTCATTTGGAAATACAATACGCTCAACCCAGAAGCATTTGCGAATTAAATCAAAGATGGATGTTACATTCAGCTATTCTGAACATCAAAATGATTTTTTTTTTAATCAAGAGTTTTCGGTAGATTTGTCAAAGTAAGTTCTTTCGAAACAACGGGAAAAACAAAAATAATGAAGAGAACAGATTTAACATTCTTGAGAAAATAACAGACAGAAATTCGAATAAATCACCACAATGCTTTCAAGCTCCAAGTTAAAAGTGACAAAGGAAAAATAACAATCTAAATATTACAAAACATGATTTAGAGAATATATATATATATATATATATATATATATATATATATATATATATATATATATATATATATATCATTGCGATTTTTATAAGTAGGGTACTCAATATCTTATCCATTTGCAAGAATTTTCTAGTCATGAAATTGCATTAATGCAACTTATGATCTCGTATTATCATCATATACATACATATGTGTGTGTGTGTGTGTGTGTGTGTGTGTGTGTGTTGATGTACAACACAAAAGTGAACAGTTGAGGCAAGTCTCATTCCATCTCCGGTGCTGTCACAGCTGAATCGTGTTGGATAAACCAATTGACGTAAAATGACTGGTTAATCAATGTTAATCTTGATAATCACATAGATGAGAGTTCTCCATTGCAATACTCTCAGGAACAAAAGACTATTTCAAAGGAAACAATGGAAACTAGGTGTCAGTATATGGTCAAATTTAAATGCGTGGATACAAACATATATATATTAACATATAGATTATATATACATGTGTGTGTGTCATATATATGTCATATATGATTAACGCTCCTTTATTTAGGGTTGAGCACTCTTTAAGTGAGGTAATTCGTTCATTATGAGTTTATGCAGTGCTCTTCCAACAAATGAATAGAGAACTCTGGTGGATGGGGAATAATACGTGAGTGAATATATCGCTTAAGTTCAACCTTACTGGCCGTCTACTTCTGCATGGGGCAAGAAAAAGATGCCAGCCTCCGGGCCTAAAACGAAGGTTTCGATCCTACCTCTTGGTAGTGGATGGGATAATGGATAGTCTATAGCCACACTGAAGAGTTGTAATACAACGAAATAGCTGTCTGTGGATGACACAATAATTTAGTTATTATTATATACGTACACACGCACACTTATATATATATATATATATATATATATATATATATATATATAAGGAAATTTAGTGGTCAAATTTGATGTCTGGCTTCGGAAACTTGACGTTTAGCTTTTTTTTTTTTTCGTGCATATAATCAAATATTCTGTATTCATGTTTTGTAATTGTATTTCGAGTGTGAAAGTAACCAAGGATCTCGGTGTTCAAACGTTGTCTAGGTCATGATGCAAAGAAACATACTAGGTTGTGCGAAGATCATTTTGGGCCTAAGTGCGAATCTACTATTTGACGTTTTTAATAGGTTTAGGTGAAAATATTCAAGAGGCGGGAACTGTCCAACGTTACAAATGAAGATAATTTTAAAAAATCTGATTCTGGTTAATCTTCTTCGGATATCGTTCATGTGATGAATTTTAATGATCACGGCTTCCTTACAGAAATTAACTGATACGGAAGTTGTTACTTAATATCGATAAACGATAATGGTATTGTACAATTGTTTTATGTAACCCCAGCTTGATGCTCCCACACACAAAAAAAGTATTATTATTCGCTTATGCTTAATACATCGCGTCACCCCAGGGGTCAGGTCATACTCCTCGATAATACAGTGGGTTGTTATTGCTTACACTAAAAATGGTAGGTCGAGTGTCTATTGCATAACAGGTTCACCATAGATGCGTACCGAAAATACCTCTTAGTCCAATCCCATGGAAATATATGATTTTACTTCCCCAACCCCAGCCGGATAAATGCAACCCGCCAGGAAAAGTGGCAGTGGCGCCGATCGCCATGTTATGTAGTCTGAGGAGTCAACATTTAACATGGTTCCGTCAGATGGTGTTTTAAAAACATACCAGACACCATCTGACGTAACCATGCTGGATTTTGACATATCTTTATCTTTATTCTCTTTCTTACTACCGCTTCTTTTCACTCTTGTGTTTTCCCTTTTTCTCCCTCTTTTTCCTCTCTTCGTTTATTTGTCCCTATGCGTTTCTCTCTTCTCACTTTTTTATCTTCTTTTTTTGCGATCACTCTATCTCCCCTTCTCTTTCTCTCTCTTCCTCTCTCTTTCTCTTTCCCTCTCTGCATTAGTCTTTTTTCCACTTTCTGAGAGACTTGATGATGGATCAAGTCGAAGCAAGTTTCATTCTATCTTTGGAACTATCACGGCCAAATCGTGTTGGATAAACCGATTCTCGTATAATCAACGGTTAAGCAACGTCGAACTTGATAATAAACTAGATGGGTGCCTCCCGTGGCAGTAGTCATTCCTATCAGAAGGAAACAAATCTCTACACTACGCTCAATAATGAAAGCCTAGCGTGCAACAAACCCTGCCCACTCTCCTAAAACCTCTGAGCTTCATGACAACGAGTGACGAGATATAAATGAATCTCTAAGTTCTTCTCTTCGTGTCGTTT
>OY735215.1:24178096-24180596 GCA_963457665.1 Thysanoteuthis rhombus | reverse complement strand
ATTGGTTATACACCCTTCTTTTTAGGATTAATGGGATATCTATCTATCTATCTATCTATCTATCTATCTATCTATCTATCTCTTTCTCTCTCTCTCTCTCTCTCTCTCTATATATATATATATATATATATATATATATATATATATGCACAAGCATTTTTGCGTATGAACGCAAAGGTCTTTACACAAAATCAGGGTTAGTTAGGCCAAATAACATATGAGTGATTCGCCTAGAAAAAAACTGAGCCTACTGCACAAGCGGAAATAATATACGAGGTAATATTGATAATTTTTTGCTACCCTGGAATGCAGAAGTCCACAGCTCAAATCACCAGAATTGGGTAATTCCTCATGTAAATATTATCAAACTCCTTTTCAAGTTTGAATCGGCTATTTTCCCTTCTCAAGCACACGAACAATCACAATCCTCACTGGATTCGTGAGAGTAAACCCTTCACTGTTTGTCTACCACATCACGTTAAACCAAACCTATGTATAAGATAAACATCGCCCTAACGTGATTTGAAATAACGATCATGTCATTCGAAGGCGATTCTATTACCAACCCGACAAGTCATATACCAATGTATGATTTACGATTCCAGAGGTAGCAAGAACTGCCCGTTTTGGGGGGGTAGTGAATTTCAAAGGATTGTATTTCGATGATCACAGCCTCTATGAATCTTTTCAATCTTCACTGCAACGTAAGAGACTTCATTAGCATGTATCGTTTTTTTCCCCCCGAAAAAAAAAAAGGACTTTCTACGCCCAATCCTTTTTTAGTTGCCATCGTTGGAATGGCTGATAGGCGGAAAGGGACGTAACTATAACGGATGTTCGCCCTCTAGCTCCCCGTTTGCGCACGATCTGATCTGACCTAGAGACTTTTTAGACTCAAGATATTCCCTTCTTTTTTTATTTTGTTGTTCTCTTCCAGTTTCTATCATCAAAGAAATCCTTTAAAAGCTCATTCATATCTCTCCTTTTTTTCCCTTACTCTTTCCTTTTTTCTGACGATTTTCCTCCTTTCTCACTCTCGTCGGAATCTCTTCTATCTTTTTTTCTTACTTTTTCTTTCCTTCTCTCAAAAATCCATCCTGTATATTTCAATTAGATCTTTCTTTCTTACCCAATATATTTTTCTTCCTTTCTTTCTTACTATCATTTGTTTTTTATGTTTTTTTTTCAAAATTCAACCCTTGATTTTTCCTATTTCATTCTCAAAATTGAATATCATCTATCGTTAACTGTATACTTCTGAGACTCTCCGTCAATTAATAATTCATTTGATTTCTTGGTCTTTCCTTTTGTAATCTGCTTTCTTTATTTCCTTTATCTCTACTCCTGTTCCAATACATTTCTTTCATTCCACGTTTTTCATTTATTGTTTAGACAGTATTTCTCTGTTTGCGATCATTTTTCCCTTCCTTTAATATTTTCAATCTCTTCTCTTTTATTGTTTTCTTTCTTCGTGGTTCATCTCTTTTAAAATCCATTTGGCTCTTGCCTTCTTCCTTCCTTTTTTTTTCATCTCAAAATTCAATTATTTATTTCCTCCTTCCAATTGAAACTTTTCGTTCAATAACTCTCTTCATCTCAGTATCCCCGTCATTTGATATCTAATCAATCTGATTTTTATAAAAGATATTTCCTATTTTGTATGCTTTCTTCCTTTCTTTCTTTTTTCCTTTAATATTCTTCCTTTTTTTTTACCGGCTTTTTTTCTTTCTTTTTCTCTCCGCCGTCTATTCTTTCATTTTTTCCTTTTCCAACTCCTTTGCTTCTTTTTCGTTCCTTTTCTTTCTTTCTTCCCCTCGTTTTTATTGTATTCTTCTCTTTACCCGCCTCTCTCTCTCTCTGTCTCTCTGTCTCTCTGTCTCTCTCTCTTTCTCTTCATCTTCTGTTACTGTCTCCAACCTTTGTCTCTGTCTCTCTTTGTTTGTTTCTTTCTTTTTTTTTTCTTTCTTCCTCTCTATCTCCATTTCTTTCTTTCTTTCTTTCTTTCTTTCTTTCTTTCTTTCTTTCTTTCTTTCTTTCTGTCTTCATTATTCTTCTGTTCTATACAGCCTTTATTTTCTTTCTCTTTCTCTCTACGGTCCATTCTTTTGTTTCTTCGTATTCCAACTTCTTCTTATCTTTTTCGTTCCTTATTTTTGTTTTTTTCCCCCTCGTTTTTATAGTATTCTTTTCTATACCTGCCTCTCTCTCTTCTTCTTCCATTACTCTCTCTATCTTCAGTTTTGTCTTTCTGTTTCTTTCTATCTCTCTCCTTTTCTTCCTTTCTATCTCTTTCTTTCTATCTTTCTTTCTTTCATTCTTTCTTTTTTTTTCTTGCTTCCTTTCTTTCTTTCTTTCTTTCCATTTCCACGTATTCCCATTTTTTCTCTCCCTTTCTACCTAATGCGTGAGAGTGGTTCATCAGTCGTTTTGTCTTCTCTCACTCCCATTATGATTCTCTGAAGATAGAACTCGTGACATTTTAACCCGTTCTTTTACACCA
>OY735215.1:24143096-24173096 GCA_963457665.1 Thysanoteuthis rhombus | reverse complement strand
GATAGCTATTTTAACTGTGACATAATCAAAATTATTGCAATGAAAAGAGAATCCCATAAAATTAAGAATTTTCATCTTCGAGGGAGAGAGAGTCTCTTTCCTTGAAAATTGCAATGGAAAGTTGAGAAACGATGAACTAAACAAAAGTGAAAGAACTCACTTTGGATTAAAAGAACAAAAAAATGTCAAATGCTATATATATGATAATTATTATGATAAGCACGAACGCAGACCCCACAGTATCATCATGAAATTACGGATTGGACTGAGAACTGATTTATTCATCGAGTTGAAACTTACTAAACGTATACCTCTAACAAAACTGTGTCTAGGGCGTGTCATTTTTGCTGGATAAGGAAGTATTCATGCCCACAAGCAGAAATCAGATCATTATCATATTGATATGAGAAATCGGATAATTATTATTGTAGTTAGCGCAAGCAATAGCCCTAAGATTTAAACTAAGTTATGAATCGGCCTAGAAGTGGCTCTATTTTTCAAGTTGGAGCATTTTTAACGCATAACACTAACATAACTTTGGCTACAATGTGTCGTTTCGCGGTGTTATGGTAATATTATATCATTGTGATAGATATAGTTGAACGAGCGTAGCCATCAAAGGTGGTAGAAGGTTCTATCCTCTTTTTTCATATACGCTTAGGTTTGTTTGAGTGTTTATTGGTGCATACCAATGCTCCTGGCCATATCATTTTGTCTAAAGACCCAGGAATTGGCGTCTGTACTTCTCTGGACTCCCTCTAAAAATGTTGATGTGGGAACAGCTTTTTTAGCCTTTTGAGGCTCTAGCCCGACAAGTTTATTGATAACATTCTCCAGAATCTAGATATGTATAGATATTTTTTTCCACTCTATTTTAGTTTTCTTGTTTAAAGTACCAGTGATGTCATAAACAGAATTTATTCTGACCATATCAATTCTTTCATGGAATTTTCTTACATGATTTCGAATTTTTGACTCAATGATTATTCAGTTATTGACTATGATGGCAATTCATCATTATTATTATCATTATCATTATTATCATTATTATTATTATTATCATCATTATTACCATTATTATTACTATTGTCATTATTATTATCATCATCATCATCATCATTATTATCATCATTATTATTATCATTATCATTATTATTACTATTATTATTATTATTATTATTATTATTATTATTATTATCTTGATCTCTGTTCTTTATAATCTAATGCCTACTCGTTGCCAACAACTTCGCGCAAAAGAACGTTGAAATGATGTTCAATTCCTTTTCCGTGTGTATTGCAGTTTTTTTTTTCATTATTATCATCATCGTCATCATCATCATCATCATCGGAATAAAACAATATCGCCCGGTTCACTGTGTTATATTAGATGTTGAACATCCTAGATAAGCGGATATTAGTATAATCTAATTAAAACAAATACCTTTCCTAGACGCTTTGGGCGTTCAGCAGACTTACAACGGCTTGTATCTGTTTCTGCGTTTCTCAAGACGTCAAAGATATCAGATACAGGAATTCACGATCTCGAGTGACGTTTCGGGTAATTTCAGAACGTGTTTGGCAGACACTTCCAATACAACAGGAACTTTAATGGTAATTGTGCTAGATTCGCAGACAACTACGTAGTCAGGTGGATAGATTATGAGAGGATTGTACGAAGTATAATAGAGAGAAAAGACTCAGAGAAATAGAAAGATAGATTGACATAGAGGTGGATGTGGATTGAATGAAAGATGAATAAGGTGAAAATTTATCGGAAAAGAGTCGTTCAAGTCAAGGAAAATCTCATAGTCTCAATGGAAATCGTCGCATGACGAATGAGTTTGGGCAGCATGCCATGTTGGGGATGATCAAGTAAAAAAAAATTTAAAAAGGGATGTTAAATTGATAAGTTACTTCTCCCGCCTTTTGTTGGACAGTGATCGCCAAAAAGGTTTTCACTAAACAAGCGTGAATGCTGCCGGACATAAACTAAGCAAGTTAGCATAGACTTACATTGCATGTTGAACCCTCAATAAAAACCTATTACGGAGAGAGGAAAATTGGGGGAAAAAAAGAAGCTATTTCCGTTTTTTTTTTCTAGACGCAATAAGGAATAAATATTTTTCAGCCTTTTGGCTCTATTGTTGCAGCCTGCGTGCGTGATATATAAACACATAGACAGCCGGACAGACCAACTTGAAAAGTGAAGAAACCTATGTTGACACTTTTGGCGACTGCTTTTGTTAAGGGTTTCTGATAGATAAATAGATAAATAGATAGATAGATAGATAGATAGATATATCCATATATATATATATACATATATATATATATATAGAGAGAGAGAGAGAGATAGATAGATAGATAGATAGGTATAAGAACAGATAGATTGATATGAAGAAAAGACGTAACTACTTGGGTATTTTTTAAATAGTTGGAGCAAATATAATCCTATCTTCAAGTAAAGCACTCAACTCGACAAACCGGTCATATTAACAAGAGAACGCATGAAAAAAACTGCTCAAGTTTGAATTGATTAGTTCCCCCTGTTACACACGCGACCGCCTCATTCTTTATACGATACGAGATTATCGCTTAACGCCGAGACCTCGTTCGAATCCATTCGCAATGGCTGTTATGCAACCCTCTCTCAGTTATCTCCACTACGTTCGATCATTTCCGCTCGCTAGACAATCAATCGTGCATCATTAGGCAGCTTTCAAACCGTTTTTCATATGGAAAGCTTTCCTATTCTCTGATTTCATAAGAAGCTTTAATGAGCGTAATCACTGGATAACGCAAGCCTTTCTTCTACACTCTTCACTGAAACTTTTTCCCCCCTGCGACAGTAATCGACGCATTTTAGCTCTTCGCGTTGGGCCAGTGTTATTGGCTCTCGTTGTCCAATCTTTCACACAAAGGAAAGAACTATGAGGGTTTAACCCGAGCCGTCTCCACTGAACCATTTGTTGTTCAAAATCGTTCTTGCTCGATGAAATACAAAGCCACAATGAGAACGTATAACGCCAAATGAAATCGCAGTTTGCCGATTAAAAAGTTCTATTCGGTGTCCATTTTGTTTTTATGTCGTGTTTGCGCATGCCCGTTACTCGGACATGCACACTTCTGTATTTCGTTTAATAGAAGAAATTGTATACATATATATATATATATATATATATATATATATATATATATAGAGAGAGAGAGAGAGAGAGAGAGAGAGAGAGAGAGAGAGAGACGTAGTGATAGTAATGAGTAGTCATTTGTATGACGTCAGTTCTTTTTAATCAGAACATCACAAGCGCATGTACTTGAATACAATGAAAGAAATATTTGAGTAGTCAAACCCCAGTCCCTCTTATCTGCCAATGACAACACTATCTCAGAGAAGACAAGTGATACAAGATGGTTGTGGAATCAAAATTTGACTCAGCATCAACGTCTATCTTCCGTACTGATACCAAGTAAGCCTATTAGTACCTTTTTTTTTGTTGTTGAAATGCTTATCTCCCAGAGATATTAACTAATGTTTAGAATATTGTCAATCTTTGAATAAAAAGGTAGCTTCATTTGTCTTTAATTGAATTTAGAATTGGCTGGATAATCCTCAGGGACATTGATTCTGCTTGCCTGTCATGTGTAATTGCCAAATGAGAGAACGAGGCAGGAACAACAGATGCTGTTGGGGTGGGGACATGCAACTATCTAAGCCATGCTTTATATAGCAAAGTGAGTTTGATCCTCACTAAGTGGTACACTCTGATAATGTTCCGTGCTATACTAAGGAATATTAACCTGAAATAATAGAAAGAAGGAGAAAATAAGGGAATCGGAAGAACCAAAAGAAGGAAAACATACGGGATGATAGCCACTATAATAAATGAAGAAATTCGTCCAATGAAGGAGTCGAGAAAAGAAATCTGAAGACTATTGCAAAATGAATCAATAGTATGTGAAGTACAACGAGAACTAAGAAGAGCTTGAAGTTATTTGGAAATTGTCACGATCTTTCAGTCTCGTGGTGACTCGATAAAACTTCAAATTCTGACTGAACTGATAAAAGACATTAAACCTGATCCAACTATATCAGTGGTGACAAATTTCCACGCATTATTCGATGTTTTCTTTTTAGCAGTTTTCAGAAAAGATAAACCCTTTGAACGGCAACAATTCGTGAGAATCGTGAAACCCTAACACATCATTTACTGATAAATAACCTCCAGGGAAGCATTCCTGCAATAACGATAAAAATCAACATGGCGACCAGAAAGTTTTTAAAGACAGTCTACTATGCAAATATAAAGGAAGCAGAAGTAATTCCCACGGTATGTAAAGCATTTAGTGAAGTTGAGGCTAGTGATCGTACTGCTCGAAAGTTGTTAAAGAGGATTTCAGCTTGAAATGAGTTAGTCGAAGATGAGACCAGTAAAGGAAGATCGGTAGGTATTGATGATGAGAAACTGATGATTAGTGTCGATTATAATCTGCTTCATATTTATCTATCTATATTAACACACACACACACACACACACATATATATATATATATATATATATATATATATATATATATATACACATATATATATATATATATATATATATAGTACTATAAGAATGATTGTGCGCTTTTTTTTCAAAATACCTTACTTCATTTTGAAACCCTATCTAAACTACGATGAGATCAGCAGTAATACATATCCTTACGCATCTTGGATTTTCAATTTATTCTAGCATTCAGCACCAGGAGAATCTAAAGCTTTGTTAACATTGTATAACCCCAGGCCAACTTCAAGCAAACATGACCTCATCCTAATCTAGAGTTATAACTGATCTCAAGGGAACTAGCATGTCTTTTTAAGACTACGTGTTTCCTACCGCGTGTCCATTTAATCTCATTTGTAGTCACAGGTCTCAAATCAAACATGTTATTTGTGTAGTTCTTATTACCACAATTGCCTGTTCGATATTATAATTATGGGATATGATGAATAATTGGGCTCAAAGACAAGCATCCAAACGGAGGTCTATCTGAAAAACATCTTATATTGAATTGAAATTATAAAAAAGTTGGAATGTGAAGGAGAAGTGTTTTCAACATTGAGAAATACTATAAAATACTGGAACTCTTTCCACGGCGTATCTGAGAGAGTTGGCGGGAGGATTTTGTAACACAAAAATATGACAATAAATGAATGCAGAATTCAAACTGTATGAGAAAAAGAATTATTGCTAACATCTTTGTATTCTAAATAGGGTTTGACAATGATAAGTCAATTTTGAAAATAGTGCACGATAATTCTGACCGTACTGGTATCTACATATATATGCGTGCGTGGGTGGGTATGCGTATTTGGATATTGTGTGAATGACTCCGTGTGTATGTGCATATATTCATGTACTCATTCTCTGCAGGAGTCAGTAAATATCATCATTTGTATGAATGTGTCGTATTTATTTACTCTCCCACCAGAGTGAAATGTGTTACAAGGTCGAGGCTTTACATGGGGAAAATACGAGACGCCCTTCCAAAAATGGCTCCTGCCAACGCGACTTTGGTATGCTAAGGAACCCAAGCAACCACCGCTATGAAAGCGTCAGGACTAGCCAGACCTGTTCCTTTAAGTGCAATGTAACAGTGCTGCCCCTGGATGCCTTATCCCCTACAGCTGGGCCGAGTAATAGAAGAAAACCGGAGGGTTCCCAATGCGCGTAGCAATGTGCAGTCTCAGAATAAGCTCATTGGCTAACGCATCGCACTGGCACAATCAGTCTTGATACCAACCACAACCCAATCTCCAGCCCATTTGACAGGCAAGTGTCAGTACCGGTGCCTCGGTCTCTGCTGGGTAACAGATATCACACTTAGATCCATACCGAAAAGGTCAGAAAAAGTGGGTGCTCGTGTGCACACGCATCTTTCGATGAGTACTACTTTATATACCTATGTGTGTGCCCGCACACACGCAGGCACATGTGTGTATGTATGTGTTAGTGTTTTTTTCAGCTTAGTTTCATCCTGTTCAAGACATCGGGGGATATATAAGTAACTATTTCGACTACAAATATAAACAGATAAATAAACAATTGATATAATACAACCTGCATTACCAAATCTTTCTAGAGAATGGGCAAATTGCACACAGGTCGAATGGTAAATTGACGTAAATCAAACGAGTGAAAAAATATGATGGCTTATATTCATTGATAAATAAGTTAACACAGATGAACATATATTGAATCTTTTCTTGAATTTATGCATTTAACGAAGGTGTTCTGACATGAGAATGGCATCATGTACGGATATGTGTCCATCTATGGGCTAAGGCGGGTATTAGGTGCCACAAAAGTCACAAAAGAGTTTTCAGATCGGATAATACAGGGTTTTTTTTTGGGGGGGGGTGTATAAAATGTATAATTCAGGTATTTTTACCTGTGACGTACGTCGAAAGATCTGAGATCGGCGAAAATTGCATGTTGAGACCTGATTTGAATCGATTGACGGCGTTTGTAAAAGTTTAATGAAAAAATAGGAAAGAAAGAAAGAAAGAAAGAAAGAAAGAAAGAAAGAAAGAAAGAAGAAAGAAAGAAGGGGAATACAGAAACAATAGAAGAAAGGAAAAGAAAGAAAGAGAAAAAAGAAGGGGAATACAGAAACAATGGAAAAAGGGAAAGAAAGAGATGAGAAAGGGAAGAAAGGGAAGAAAGGGAGAAAGTAGACGAAACAGTGTTTAGAATTACCGTTGAAATAGAAATCTGAGGATTCGTTCGGATTACATCGAAAAGGCAACCAGCACAGAAAAATGATTGGACCAGCCGGCATTTCCACCTAATAGAAATGTACATTAATTTCAATTGTGCCATTCTTTCTTGTAAAGGAGAATGGGACGGTTGCAGCACTTTTTGCATTTCTCTCAATTACTCAGCGAATATTTGGACAAGACCAACCAAATTTTCATATATCAAACTTGCACCTGTGTGCCAAGATTATTAAATTTGACAAATCGTCCACAACATTAATTTGAATGGATAGAGTCAGATGCTGTATCTGACTTCCAACCTGAGGACGCTTATAAAACTAATAAGGGATGGTTGAAACACGTCGAAAATATATCAAATTCCACCAACTGACTTTTGCTTCTTGTCCAAATGTGCGTAGTATTCTGAAAAAATGTATTTTTTTATAATCACTTTATAGCATTATTTAGTTATACTCAATAAGATTATAGCATTATTTATTTAAACACGATAATATAGCAGTAAATGATAGTTGTAAGGCCCATATCTGCCAAGGTTATTTGACCTCCTTCACAATATTTATTTGAATGGATGAGGTCAGATGTTGTAACTGACCCCAACCCTTGGGTCAGTCGCCACACAAATTAGGGATAGTTGCAACATGTGGGAAATACTTTAAGCCAATGTGCAAATGTTGGAGATGCTGCTTAATCTCTCAATATTTCAGTGTTAGACAGGACGAATGGAACAATTTGCAATGCAACAAATTTTATCAAACATGTATGATTTTTGCCACATATCAGTGAATATAAACTGTGGCCTTAGTTTTCCTGAAAGGCGCACAAACATCCCAAAATGAAGCAGCTAATAAGCCTTTTAAAACTTTCTTAAAACAGACATCCGAACATGACATGGCTGATGAACTTTTAAAAGCTTTTCAAAACTTGTTGCAACCGTCCCTAACCTTATCCACCATAACAAAATACCACTAGACACACTGACTTCGACACATGATAACCATGTCGCTTAGAAATTAGCAAAACAAAGATTCAAACTGAGTAACTTCTGATTAATTCATGCAAATAGTCAGGACAGTTTGACAAAAATATGACTCATGAAAAGAATTACTTCCATACCTGCGAAATGTTTTTTCAATGAATACAACAGCAGATTTCAAATATATCTCCTGTTTTTCTAGTGGGAACAGGATATCTGTGAATGCACAGTATGAGTGACATCACTCTAGAGTGCCTCTGATTGGAGGAATAAGACTTACTGCCATCTCTTGCAGCAGCTGTTCCCAGTATTTTCTACTTTGTATAAACTTATTAATCTATTATGGATAGAAACTAATGTATACACTTCATATATTTAAATATGTATATCCTTTCCCCGCCAATGAAAAATGCCTTTCGTACAATATTCTCCCTTTTATTTTTGAGTCAATGGTTATTTATTTTTGTTTCGGGCGTTTTAACATGGATCAACTATAAAAAAAAAATCATTTTTAAACTAGTATTTTTTCCATATTAATATTATCTTTATATCGTAGAAACTGTTGTTACCAAATGTTGGCGAATGCTGACAAAGATTGTACATACAACGTCGCAGGTTATGAACAAAGTCTATTTTTTTTTCTTGTTTTTATTATTCTTAGTGAAATTCACAACAATGGGAAAATCGAATTAGTATAACTGTACTTCAACCGATACTTATATACAATGATGATGGTGGTGGTGGTGGTGGTGGTGGTGATTATGATGGTGGTGGTGATGATGTTGGTGGTGGTGACGGTGGTGGTGGTGATGATGATGGTAGTGGTGATGATGGTGGTGGTGGTGATGATGGTGGTGGTAGTGGTGGTGGTGGTGTTTTGGTTCAGCGAATCAAGATTTGGCTAGGTTTTCTTTGTCTTTCTGACCTTAGCCAACACAGCCTATAGATGAGTATTCTAAAAGCCTATGCAAGGGGGGTTACAAGGTGAGATGAGACGTGCACAGCCGACAGCTCTTTGAATCAAAGCTTTGCATACTATACCTACTGAATTTGGACGATGGGAGCAAGTTTCTCAGGTCGTAAGTTGTGTTATACTTCTCTTAGTAGATTGTTGAGCTAGCGGTTCAAGTCTGTCATCCCTTTGAGTGGGTATTTTCCCCACAGTGTGACCTGGCTAATTGAAGCCCAGGCCTGGATATTCCAGGTAGATACCCATGCTAGCTGTAGAGTTCTGCCGCCCTTCAAAATGAGTGTCCCGAACGCCAAACTCCCTCTGCGAATTTAAATGCAGGCCTGAGACATCTCCAAAAGCAGATGTCAGCACTGACTATAGAGGTGCATTACCCCCAAAGTGGAGTCACCTGATGGTTGCCAGTGCAGATTGAAAATCAAGTTCGAGAGAAAACACTAAAAATAAATGTTTTGGCTATAGATGTCCGCCGTCCTCTCTGGGGAGTACTCTGATAATATATATATATATATATATATATATATATATATATATATATATATATATATATATGTGTGTGTGTGTGTGTGTGTGTGTGTGTGTAAATACATATATCAACTGAGGTACTCGGTGTTGCCCCATGGAAGAAAGTAATCAACATTGAAATGTTATTTGTTAAATCTTAAAACGTAGCTTTTCAAAATAGGGATCGCAGCCCGTCAAAATGTCAAAAAGTTTTTTGAAAATGCCCAGATTAGCCTGACCTTAACTTGAAACTTATAAAACGTTTAGCTGTAAGACTTAGCTCACTTCGTACTGGGTAGGTAATACTTATTTCGTTACCCAAGCAGTACATCTCATGTATATATATATATAGAGAGAGAAAGATATATATATATATATATATATATATATATATATATATATATATGAATAATGATAATACCCAAATTCAATGTATATGTATATATATATATATATACATTGAATTTGGGTATTATCATTATTCATCATCTCATAACAACATGTGTTTCAGCCAATTTAGAGTCTCATCAGGTTGATATTTCTCAGGTCCTTATTTCTCAATATCAGCTAAGTATGTCAGAGATTCATTACACTACTGTTCTGATATATTATAAATAAAAATAGATGAAAAGCAAGGATATTCAGAGTAACAAATACAAATGAGAAATTTATGAAATTGTTTATATCTGCACACCACGAGCTTGATGAATATTTTGTCCGTGTCAAATTGTGTGTGAGTAACCTGATTCCTTGTCGATTGTGATAAAAATAGTATATATATATATATATGAAGGGATTCATTGAGGTTGATATTGGATCTCAAAGCTCCCCAACTTTCAAAATATTACACCCTGCTCATTGTAAAATCTGACAATAACTGCTAAATGTTATCGAGATGATCGCCACTGCGCATGTGCAACCACGAGAGATGCGTATATAATGTCGTTATCGTTGTCAGACGATATAATTTAGACCACTGACCGCGGCAGTTGTGGAACACATTTTCCCAGAACTCATGCATAAATCGCGTGAAGTGGTAAGCCTCGTTCATATCAAACCAGATACATTAATGTGAACAATTTCTCGACATTGCTGTCGCATTTGTTATCACAATACTCCCGGGTTGACGCCTATTAGTATTCTGACTTCGCTTTGTGTTTCAAAATGTCGTCTGCCGAGCATCTTGTGATCTGCTCCCATAAGGCAGGGATCGAGAAATTAACGTGAGATAAGACGAAAATTGATTGCTGATCGTGAAAGATATGTCCTGCATAGTGGCTTGCCATATAGTCATTGCTTGTGACTCGGTAACGTTAATTATCAGCGCTTCCAAATATCTCAAAGGTAAAAAAAAAGAAAGAAAAAGAAAAGAGAATAAAACTGAATATATTCATCTTTGTGATTATGTTGCGGACTCATCTGAGACAGATTTTGCATGGGTAATCTCCTTTGTTAAAAGAGACTTTTTTATGAGTCTTAACTCAAGAAGCATCGTGAAAAGTCAGTTCAATTGCACATTTGTAAAATGTTATAATCCCTACCGGAAAATATCAATATCTATTTCATTGAATTAGGTGGGGAGAGGGGACATGACTAACATGAAGTTTGATAATTAAGCATATTCGTGGTCAGACCTTGAACATCTGTCGTAGAGTTAATACGGAATAGTAGCTGAGATTTCATTTTAGAAACTTGTCCGGCATATGCAATGTCGACGAGTTGATTACATAGAAGACAACTTGCTTGGGTTTTTTTTGGTTAAAAATGTACATACATATAGCAATTTCATATGTATTATATACAATACATATCTATTCTCGTCGAAATCTGGAAACTTACAAAACCACTCAAAAACAAACTCGGAATATCATAGAGAGCAATGGAAAGCGCAACGTTAGGAATAATTCTTAGTAGTAGAAAAATATCAGCATGGATTCGAGAGAGGATCAGGGATATCGTACAATTAGGCAACAAAAATGGAGATGGGCAGGGCACATAGTGAGAAGAAAGGCCAACAGATGGAAAAAAAAAACTAATTGATTCGACCTGTGGGATGGTTAAGACGGTTGAAAAAAAACACAGATCCCAGATGGAGAAACGAGATTGAAAAGTTTGCTGGTAGGACATGGCAGTGATTAACGCAATCATGTTCGTCACGGAAGGAGATGGGAACGCCGATGTCCGGCTGTGGAATTATGACTTTCGTTGCCAATGACAAGGAATATGCGTATTCTACTACTAACCTCTACATTAATTTCTGAACACAGACAATCACTTTTTTACATCTGCATTGCATATCTATAATAAAGTCATTAAGAATGCCAATCTATTGAGAACCATTGTTACACGATTATCTGTATATATAAATCAAATGTGTCACTCTGTCCCTATGTCTATCTGTATTTCACACTGAAACATGAGCGCAGTTCATCCAAATCAGGCATGCATACTCATTGTGTCTCGTGGAAGGTTTCAAAGTAAGAAGTTTTGAGAATATCTTTTTTTCAGTTGGTGGGGTTCTATCTACAATACAACATCGCTGCTGGACTGGTCTCTTACTTTCTGCTCACTAAACATTTGTACGTAAACAAATGTTCTCCCATATGTCCATAAATATTAGATTCATTAATGGGTAAAAAATTATGGGGGAACTTTTTTTAACGTTATTTGATGAAAAGTGGAGGGAAATCTTCCCCTGTTAAAGAGTCAAAAATGAAGGGAAACATTTTTCTCTTTTTAGGGGTCAAAAGTGTGGTGAAAATTTTCGCCCTTTTCAAGAGGTCAGAATTCCATAAACCTTTCCCCCTTTCACGGAATCAAAAGTGGTAGGAACCGTCTTCTCCTTGACGATTCAAAACATTTAGGGAAGCTACTTCCACTTTAAGAGATCAAAAATAAAAGGAGACACCTACTCCCTTGAGGGGGACAACAGGTAATTGAAGGTAGTGGAAGATGTCCCTCCAAGGAGACGAAAGTGGAGGGAAACTTCTTACAAGTTTGAAAACCAATCCATTTTTTACGCCTCAAATATATAACCCGGTATAGACGGGTGTTCCAGCTAGTAATCATACATAGCCCTGTTATAGATATATCATGTGGCCCTTTATCTCTGAGGATTCCTATTCCTCAACTGCATAATCAATTCAATGAATTTGTAATAGCAAAACATTGCTATCAGATAATAACAATACATATAAAAGCTTCATTCTGTCGGTAATACTTGCGTTGGTCCCTGACCACAGACAATCACTTTTCTTTAATTGCAATGCATTCTACGGTGAAATCATTAACAATTCGTTCGTTGAAAAAATCTTCACAATTCTTTTCTACACTAAAATAATATAATTGTACGAGCCTGATTCGGTCAGTAAAACTTGCAGTAATTCTTGATCACAAATAATCCATTTCCACACTATTTTCAACGCATAAGATACATAATGGGAACCAAAACTTGCTCAAAACAGTTTAAGTCATCAGTTGAAAAAAAAGGGATTTGATCATCAAATAATTCTCCCTATCGTCACAAAAATTCAGTTTGTACCTGTTGAAACCGACTAAAACAAGTGATGGGGTAGTGGTAAATTGAGTGACCGGTGACAGGGAAAACTTGAAGTTTGCAACCAGGTTCGAATGCATATGGCGTTAGTATATAAACTTAATCGTTCTTGCCTGAACAAATCTCATAAAATTATCAAAACGTCATTATTGAGTGTTTTCTATCGCTAGGATTGCTTTGTTTCTGCGTATATAAGCCTTATAGAAGATGAGATTTTGGTATATTTCTTTCAAGAAAATCTTAGCTTTCACACTACAGCTTATATAAACAGCTAGTTAGTCATTCATCATATTCTTCAACCGGATATCTGTCCGCAGTGCCAAGCCATCATAACAAATAAATGTCGTTATTTCATATTCATTGTATGTACTTACTTTATTTCAGAGTGTATCCAAGGATTATAGCATTTTGATGTCTCGCCTGTCTTTATCTCATATTTGTTATTTAGCAGCAGTTGGCTTTATAAAACTTACTGAGTCACGTGTTTTAAACGTAACAAATGTTCTGTCTACGTGTGCACATTTTTTTCCTGGAGTATTTTCAAAACACTTATCAATGAAATGAATTTCTACGGATTCTTTTTTTGTCTAATAAGCTTGAAAGATCTGGAACGGTAAGAAGTCTCTACTTTTTCACTCAAAATTTTAAGGCTGATGTTGGAACCTGTGTTGGTGAATAGTGAATATCATATCATAATCCCCTATTTTCTGCCATTAATTGGATAACTCTATCTTCAAGACAATTGAAAATCGACGTGATTTATCTAGCGCGAGCTTATAAAAAAGAAGCATCTCAATAAGTCTTATTTATACAAACTTGATTATAATGAGGAAGTTTGAGTTGTTCTGTTCTGAGTGTGTTCTAAATACCACTTGTTTCCAGTCAACAAATTTACAAGTGATTGATACTGCCGCAAAATATTCTGACAACTTGAATCGGAGCTCCTATCTCCTACAATGTGTGAGTCACGATGACTCGAAACGGACTCCCTAAATCAACCGCATAACGTCACTCAATTGCCGACCACTCATACTTCATGGTTTTCAGTCTGATAGACAGAAGGCGAAATTACAGTAGCTATGCGAATAGTCTTCATACAACTATCGAACACTAACAGTGGCTTGCAAAGTGATTTTGCTAACGACTGAAGAACGATAGGCGTCCTGACTAGCGTTATGGTAAGTTCATTCCTTTTACAACATAAGATGTCTGCAGTTATGGCTGGCAACATTTGTTTGATTTTTTTTTATCGCTTGAAACGGACGCCGATTTGAACTGACGTCTGGTGTTCTTTGTTCCTTGTACTTTCATTAACGAATTGTTTGTCCAAAGATATTTGCACAAATGGTGTTTTTTTTACAGAGACGGGTTCGAAGGCCAGGTTCGAGTCTAAAAGAAAGGTTATATGGATCGACGAATAGCTGGGGTCAACGAGAACTTGTCCGACGAAAATCTGTTTGTACTAGCCACAGTCGATTCAAATTAGCATCGATTCGGTCTCAACGTAAATCCCCAGCTGGAAAGATGCATTCCCCGAGTTGATTCAATCGATAGATACATAGCAATCAAGCAACAGATGGCAACAACACCTCCTCCATCTTCTGTTTCATTCTTTTCTCCCCCCCCTCTCTCTCTCTCTCTCTTTGGATCCTTTTGTTTCTTCAGTTGCTACGACGTCTGAGTATATATTCCTTCTTCAAATTTTTCATATTTACACCATCATCTTTTTCCTTTACCGCGTTGTGTTATTCTTTTCTCCTTTTTTTTCGACACACCTATTTCTCACTTTATTTTTTCTTCTTCAACGTCTACAACTACCATTGCTGCTGCTGCTGCTGCTGCTAATAATAATAATAATAATAATAATAATAATAATAATGATCAGTGGACTAGTAGAGGAGGAAGGAAAATGGATGCGGAGATTTGAGCCACGGCACTGTCGAGATTGGCGAAGGAGAGATGAGATGTGGGCTGAAGACCTGAGGAGACTTGTTGTCACTCAGCTTTCAGCGATGACCACCGGGCAACTGGTATGAAACTGTAAACCACAGTATTACTGTGGTCTATGAGAATGAGGAGAGGTGAGCCAGAGACTTGAGGAGACTTGCTGTCACTCAACCTCCAGTGGTAACCACCAGGCAACTGGTGTGAGATTGCAAATAATAATAATAATAATAATAATAATAATAACCTGAGGAGACTTATTGTCACTCAGCCTTCAGCGATAACCACTGGGCAACCGGTGTGAAACTGTAAATCGTAGAATTACTGCGACCTATGAGTACTAGGAGAGGAGGACTGGAGACTTGAGGAGACTTGCTGTCACTCAAACTCCAGCGGTTACCACCAGGCAACTGGTGTGAGATTCCAAATAATAATAATAATAATAATAATAATAATAATAATAATAATAATAATAATAATAATAATAATAATAATCACTGGCAGTGGCAGTGGAAATTCTACGGGTGTTCACAACTAAGATATTATTACACTTGCATATATATTTCTGCAATCAAAGTATATCAATTTGTTCAATTATTCTATGACTCATGAATTGTATCCGTACAATAAAAGCAACAAAAACATGAGAGCAAACAATCTTGACTTGACTAACGAGACCTGCCCAACCCATCTGACCAACCCTATTGACTGGACCAACCTGATTGTCTTACAACTGACCTGATTGACCACGTTGAATATGATCCGTCTATCCACGATTGTGATGAAGACAGCCAGAAACAGTTGTATATCACTGACGATTGCATTTGAATCCATTTAGAATAAAAACAGTCAAAATGAGTCAGCATCTTTCAATGACAAGAAAATCGTAAAACATGGACAGAAAATTTTCAAACGTATGCTGTAGTTATACAATAAACGAGTAAATAGTTATTTGCGTTAAATAACAATTGTCAATGAATAACACTAACAGAGACGAAATAACAAAGAAGTAGTATTAGATGGAATAAATGATGTTATTTTCCCTCATATTGAGGAAAGGAAAATCTGCAGACGTGACAGAAATGGCAAGTCTGCGTTATGAGAAATCAAAGATATTTTAATGTAGTGTGTTCTATTTTTGTGTGTGCTATTTCCTTAAATATGAACGAAAATAAAAGGATGGAAAACAAAAACAATGTCTTGAAATAAAGTGAAAGGTGCCAGCGATGCGTCTAAAATGCCTGGTTTATGGGAGATAGTGTCAGCGTGATTGGGGACAGGTCTCAGGAACTAAGCTCAGTCTTGGTATGTTTTATCCGGCAATAAATGACGCCTGGGGACCGGGGTTGCTGTGAGAAAATAACAATTTAGATAAATGCCATCAGAGGGTTACTGTCAGACCGTACCAGTGTTGATAGAAGCCATGGGGTGGTCTTGAAAATTTAACAACTACTATGGACACCATTGGTGGGTGGCATGGGAAAATGATAATTTTGATAGACACAATCGGGAGTTATCGTTTAGAAATGAGTACCTGCATATATTCGTCGGAGGCTTGTGGTACGAAGAATAACAAGATGATGTAAATATTTTGCAAAATGTACCCATTTTGGAAGTTTCCGTTTTTTGCCTTTTCCCGATAACATTCATAATCAAAATACAAAATACACCTCTACCTGTTCGTTGGCCAAAAATTCAGTAAATAAGATTCAGAGAGACATGAAACTGTACAGTTAGGTAGCGCTAAGGTCAAGCTTGAGATTGGTCAATATCGCGTAGACGACCTTAAAATGCTTCCAGAATGCATGAAAATATGCTGATGTCTCAATAAGGATCAGAAAATCATTTTCCTCCCAATCACTAAAAAGCCGAAGAAATCTTCATTTTTTGACTATTTGTTTTCACGATAAATATGACTTACTGACGCCCGCTTCACTACTGGTAGCCGTAAAAGTTCTCTGCGGGAGAAAAATATTTAGTGCCCCTGATCTAAATAGACGCCATCAGGTTTTTGGCGTTAGATAACAGTCTCGATAAACGCCATACGATTACATGCCTAAGAATAGAGCAATCGCTATGCAACCCATTCGCTCTTTGGCTTTTTTCACCTGTAAAGAAATAGATACTGACGAAATTTAATAAATTGTTGGCATGTTTTTCTCTATGGTAAACAAGTCTAGGGAAACAGTGTATCAGCTTGTAAGGAGATTTTACTGGTTAACCTGAATTTTGTTTACCTGGAACTTTTCTTTTAACAAGGATCTAATCATTTGGTTTGGAGATCAACTGATGTTTTTAACTGTTTTAACAGCTTAACTAACTTCAAAGGATCAATTTCACAGATTTCTCCTATTATGTTTTTGGAAATACAATAAGAACGACTGATATTTCTTTCTAAAGTACCAACCCCTCAATGCAGTATCAAGCGAAGGATTTCGATGTTTCCGGTTATTGAACTCCAAGCATTGTGGTTTCAGTATTTCAAACTTTCGGGATTCTGATCAATCATGATTTAGACATTCAAGTCCATTAATCGAGGGTCTTTTAGAAAAGGGAGGTAAAAGAAAAAGAACGTTCTTTACCATTCATTACCTGGACGTTCAACGGAGGTTAAAAGATAAGTTCAACGTCGACAGCTATTTTACTCGTTCAGAATATTTGCTCTGTGTGTTTGCCTTCGTTTGGGAAGGAACTCATAATCGCAGATAACTTGCCAAACTATTTTTATGGAATTGCAGTTTGGTTTTGCCACAGGTTTATTCGCAAAATGTTTCATATTTTCTTGTTTCCGATTTATCTTAGGAGCAATGATCACTAGTTCAGCAAGGAAGTTCTCTGATTGGAAATTCAACTGTATCAGCAATTGGTAAGTTGGATATAAACATGTGTTATATATATATATATATATATATATATATATATATATATATATATATATATATATGTGTGTGTGTGTGTGTGTGTGTGTGTGTGTGTGTGTGTGGGTATGTGTGTGTGTGTGTGTAATACCTTGTATGAAATATATATAATACAAATGATAAACTACATGTATCACATTACTAATGTATTAAAAGCTGGAAGTGAAGTTGTGATTGATCAACACTGCTGGGGTGTCATGTTCATATAACTATTTTGTTTTGAAATCCTCGAAAAGGTTACATGGAGAAAAAAAAACTTATTATTTACAAATCGTACCATAAAATCAAAATATGTGTGAAACATGATCCCAACAACAGGAAATTCACACATAGTACCATAATAAAGTTTATGTAAAATAGAAGGAAAACACTAGAGAAAATTACTTAAATTGCATTGACAGATTTTAGTAAATGGGTGACTGAAGTGACACAAAAAGAAATTTGAAAGAGTTTCTAATGTGTTTAGACAATTGTAAAACTTTATATATGTATATGTCGTGTGAATGTAAGAATTGTATATTATCCGAGATGTGATAACTGCATTTGCTACAGTTTTTTTCTGTATTGCAAAAGTATTTCTGGGAATGGATATCTTGTATTTTCCGCTGGTATATTCTCTGATACAATAGGGATTTATATCAGGAGCCCATTGCAAGATTGAAGCGGCATAAGGGCATTAACTCATTTGGACAGTTTGGTAACAGCATGAGCTTGGAATCATACTTGCTTATGGCTATTCATCAATCTTTCGACCAACAGGTTGAGCTGAACTGGCCCCTCGAAAAGATTTAAAGATGAAGAGATGAGAAAATAAATGCTTAACTACTTAACAACTGTATTGCACTCAACTAATCCTGGTGACAACTACAAGAAATCCCTTAGTCATCAAACCTCTATCCTAGCTCTAGATTCATCCAACATGTTAGGCGAATGGGTGTAGTGATTTATGCTCTTTATCTACCTAGTTCTAGGTCAAGTTCTGGCACGAAGCATCAGAGGGTCAAGCGCTCCTTAAAACGTTGAACATTTGAGAGAAATATCCCAAGCACTGAAAGCAGCTCTAAGCTCTCGTTTGTGGTACTTGTCGGTGCAATTGACTGTTTTCTAATGACAGGATTAGTACAAACTCAAAAAGGTAAATGGTGCAAAACCTCCGACTTTGATTTTTCTCGATATCCCAAATTTATCTAAAATTACCGAAACTAACCGAAAACTACCGAAAATTCTGGGAACCACCCACAAACATCCAGAATCTCCAAATGTTACCGAGAGTTGCCACAGCTGAATATAAAACTCCCTCAAATGATAATTGAAATTATTATTGCACATCAGAAAAATTTGAAAGAAGCAATGCTCAACCAGATAACAACAATAATAACACCTGGATCTATGCCCATTCAGTTGCATATATATATACATAAATATGATTATAAATTGTGTTTTATTCTATTTAGGTTGTCTTGGCTAAGAGATATATTAACCGTGTAATGGCAGGATATCATTTCAAATAAGATTTTCAATATAATATAATGCAATTTATAATCATTCTGCCTGATCATACATCTATTACTTAATTCATACACATATGTGTGTGTGTGTGTGTGTATCTGTGTAATCAATAAGTTGATACTGCCCAAACATGAAAACTTGACAAAGCTATCATGTGATAATTCTTTAAAGATTTTTTCCTTCCAATTTCGTCTTTTTTATTTTTGGTTAAGAAATATGTACTTATCCAGAAGTATCAGACAGAGCCCTTTGGAAACCATGTTCGTTTTGTACAACTCACCTTTGCAAGCAGGCTTTCTCCCAGTTCCGGTACATACAATATTCACTACGATATCAATTGAATATTGGATATGATTTCAGAATTGATATGTTTAATGTTGGATTTGATATTACGTATCTTGTGGTAGAGAAACCACATCATCGATTGGATAGTTGTCAAAAAGCACTACATCGACCGGATAGAATTCGAATGAATGTAATTAATCTGTAATAAAAATTATATTTTAATGTTCAAAAGATGCTTATTTTTGTAGTCCATTGATTGATCTCTAAAAAACAAATGCTAAAAAATTAGGGCCCTCGGAATATTTCTGCAATATTTCTTTAATAGTAGAGGGCCTTGGATTTCCAAAATTTCAAAACTACTATACTAATTGCTTTTAGTTTTGATGCTCTCGTGATGTTTACAATTCTTTTTTTTTTTCCATTCCTCGTAATCTTTCTGCAAGGTAATTCGAGTAGTTTTAATGGTTCCAATATGGACAGGTACATTTGTTACCTTTCATTTTTCCTTCATTCCTCTGATTTAACCAAGATATTTTCTGAGGTTTTCACTCTCTTTTGGCGTTACTACTTGAATTATGACATCCTTTGCCTGGAAAATCTTCTTAGTCACTTGCCCTGATTGGCTTACCCGATGGAATTTCAAAATCCCCCAAAAGATTATTGTAAACAGCATGGAGATGAAGTGACAGCAAGTCATTTCAGTACTGTAGGGATCTCCTGAGTATTCTTGCTGACTTTAGCAGGACTTTCGTCTTGATATTCCGACCTGTTCCTCGGATTCCCAGTTCCTTGAACCTCTTTGCTAAATTCCTCTTGAATGTTGTCAGGACCCCTATCAATACTGGCATCACCGTCATTTTCATATTCCAGTGCTTCTTCAGTTTAACAGTAATGTCCAGATATTATTATTATCATCATCATCATCATTATAATCATCATCGTCATTATCATCATTATTATTATCATCTTCATTATTATCATCATTATTATTACTATCATCATCATCATCATCATCATTATTATTATTATTATTATTATTATTATTATTATTATTATTATTATTATTATTATTATTATTATTATTATACCGGTTTCCTGGTGGTCCTCTCAAGTGTCCTGACCCCTCACATTACTGCCACAGTCCACAGCAGTTCTGTGGATTACGGCCTCACACAAGTTGCCTGGTGATTATTGCTGTGGGCTGAGTGACTGTAAATTTCTTCAGGTCTTCAGCCCTCCTCTTATATCGCCCGTGTTTGTCACAGCAGCGCTGTGATTTGTGCTGCCTTTACCGTTTCTCTTTCTCGGCTGTTAGAACATTGCTACCAGGGGTCGTAGCTTTCATATTTCCAGCATCCTCCACGGTATTCGAGCGGTCCCCAGTGGACCCATGGTCTGTAGGTATTATTATTATTATTATTATTATTATTATTATTATTATTATTATTATTATTGTTGTTGTTGTTGTTGTTGTTGTTGTTGTTGTTGTTATTATTATTATTATTATTATTATTATTATTATAAAGCAACCGTTGACGAAGGGTTCCATCTTTTTTTTCACGTGAATGTGCCCGTGCGTTCATTCGTGGGCTTCTGCGTTCCTTCCAGCGCTCCTGGTCATACTGTTTTGTTTACAAACGGTACCAGTTTTCCATTAAACTCCTTCTAAAAACACCGTTTGTTATTTTGGGGAAAAAGGCTTTTTTTTTTAACCTTTTGAGGACCTTATTCTGTCAGGTTTGATAATTTTTTTTAAGTGTTCCAGTGCTCCTGGTCATATTATTTGGTTTAAAAACTTCAATATGTACATCACCACTCCACTAAATCTATTCTAAATAATGCTTTTTTTTTTAAAGGAATTTGGGCAGGGGGGGGGGCTTATTCTGACAGGTTCATTAATAACATCTAGATACTTGAGAATCTAGATGTTTCTAGATGTCTTTAATCTATTAAACATATTTTCCGCAGGGAAACGCCAGTGGTCTCAACAATAGAATTTATTCTGTCTATATTTATTTTCCGATGGGTTTTTCCACATTACAGTTGTTAAATCATTGACTTTGATGGCAAGCTATATTTATTACTAATTTCAGAATATAAAGGAATTAAGATACCCCCGCCCCGTTGCACGATGATCATGAAGTTTGCACACCATTTCAATCCTCATCGGCAACCCAATCAATGTGGCATCGTGTCGTTTGCTTGATGGTATGCCTGCTTCGTGGTGCTCGGTGTTCAAGTCTAGGTGGAAGCCAGGATTTCGAGTGTTGATTTTCAAGCTCAGCAGTTCCTTATTGAAGAGGATACTCGTGCAACATATTCTCCCTGGCCTCATTTCTCGCCATTTGGCTTCATGCTCTAATAATCCTGGCATAGATCGATGGCTAACGAGTTAGCCACACCGTCCATTATTACTGCTGTGTGAGCTCAGTACAGCTTAGTAAATATGGCCGACTTCTTTATTCTCCTTATTATCACCACTTTCATCCTGATTATTAACTTTAACTATGTATGCTACAACCAACCTAATCTTGATTGTCCTTTGTTTCTTACTCATCTATTAGCCAATAAGGATTTCTTTCATCTAAGTTAAGCTCCAAAGCCCTCTTCCTAGTCTCTGTCTCCGTCTCTGTCTCTCCTCCTGCTCCTCTTTCCTCCCTCTATTCATTCCCTTCTTCCTTTCTTTCTTTGTCTGTTCTTCATCTTCATGAATATTTAATGATCTCTGCATCGATGGAGCCGATTGCAAATCAAGATGCCAGCTGTCTCCTTCCGCCATTAAAGCAAAAAGACCAATGAATCAGATGACCACGTCCAATTGCACCATTCCATCTCCTTAATCCTCAACAATTTATGCCATCCTGGGCCCGAATCCTTGGCTTCGTTGCGATGTTACTTAGCTTCGCAATGACCAAAATTAAATCGAGCCAATCCCACGGATAATGCAGTGAGTGGACATGACCTCATTTTTGAGACATTGAAGTACACAGGGGGAAAAATTGCCAATAATAATAATAATAATAATAATAATAATAATAATAATAATAATAATAATGATGATGATGATGATGATGATGATGATAATGATAATGATAATCCTATATGTACTCAGAGATTTGCTTAACCATTCTGTTACAGCGCTTCTCCCCGAAACTTGCGTTTTACCCCCTAAAACAGTTGTAGGTTTTAGATGTTTTATTCTAAATGGTTTGGATTGTGATTTTTAACGGGTTCATCGACATGCTTACGCTAAAAAACGTTTTTTTTTTCAAATACGAAAATGACGTTTACAATTTTAAAGTACGGAAAACTGAAACGATCTCATAGTTATTGTTTTATTATGTTTATATAACTGAAACCAAAAAAGTTGGAAGTATTACTCAGTTTCTTTTACATTGACAGCACTTATTTCGATAGAGGTTCAAATTAAATTTTCGGATTCATATAATATTGCATAAAAAGAGCTTAAAATTGTGTTCTACGAAAACTACAATTCAAACTAAACCGATTTTTAAAAAATCTAAATCTATTTTATTAATTCTTAGAACTATTTACCTCCATGAAGCACATAGAATTACTTATCTGTAATTCAAATATTGGGATACCTGTGATTGAAGTATTAACAGACACGAAAAATAAGTTTGAACCAATTCTTAATCATTTTTTTTTTTGTGAGCACTGAAAGTACTGAAAGTTTGGAAAAAACGACGGTTTTATTTTTTTATTTATGTACTCTTATATTTCACTTTGTTTCTAGTGTATCAAACATGTAGTGGAGCGAACGTTCTGTAAACAGTGACTACTATCTAGTTAAAAACAACATCTAATTCAGGTTCAATTTTTATTAACTAAATCAAAATACCTGCCTTTGTATTTTGTTTTTTTTATTGTCAAACCACTGGAGTTGACTCTGTAACTGCATTCTTTCAGGCTTCCAAAGTTAAGACTATTGTGATTTCAGCATTCATTTTAGAGTGAGAGGGTACAAAAAGAGAGATGTCTGAATAAACTTTATAGCCATTGGTCAAAATAAACGTGAAGTCTTGCATTAGGCTGATGATCGTAGCTCATTCTATAAAGACGTTTCGCTTTGTTTTTATCCAAATGATCAACTTTCGTGACTCTTTTTATTTTAGAAGATTTTCTTCAAGTTCTCAACCACATTTACACTTAATCTTGTTTCTACCTATTTAGAATACAATTAATTTGAAGGTAAATGAGTAACTGTTTCCACGTAAATCATTGGCAATTACGTTCAGTTTGGCTTCTGAGAAGATTTTCTGTAATCATCATGACTACAACAGTATAGAATTTTTGTTTTGAAAAAAGGGTTTATCTTTTTTAGTACATAACGTATTATCAATCATTATTATTAATTTTTTATACTATTTACCTTCATCTTGATTGTTTAGTTGCGATAAGAAGCAACAACAGTCAAGATGAAAGGGAATAGTCGCAGAAATTATGAATAATTGAGTATGTAGATAACTTGTTTTTTTTCCTTTTCCACGGCCAAAACGATTGTGCTACGAACTAAGTCGTTAAAACAGTTTTCCTAACCAATCATAATATCATTTATGTAATAAACAAGTTAGAATTACTCTCAAACATCGGTGGAACAATGGCTAATAGTGAAGCGATCGGCTTATAACCAGTAGTTCTTGGGATTGAATCCACTCGGGAGCGACTTTTTTACTTTCGAAATCAGTGCTGGATTTACCATTAGGCTGAATAGGCTTCTTCTTTATGTATTTCTTGCTTTCGAGGCCAGTGACAGATTACCAGTCAGGCCGAGTAGACGTTTTGTTGCTTTCTTTTGTCAACCCTTACTATTGATTTTAAACTTTATTTTCGTGTGTAATAACGATGATGGATGACAGAATACGACAACTAAAAACCACTGACGTCATGCACTAAGAACAGTGATAAAATGACCTATGTAAAAATGATGAATTCACTCCAACTTCTAAACCTCAACTCAGATCGACTCTGTTTTGAAAGTTTGTAAATCTCATTTACAGGAACTACAAATAAATTTGAGTTTGGACACGTAATTTTGGGATAATATTGTACGGAGAAATGGATCTTGTTTTGTCTATTTTTCATATTTTCATGAATCAAGGGAGTTTAAGCCTTTCACAGCCATGTTCGTTCAAATATCATCATCATTATTAAGTTCATCATTATTTTGATCATTGTAATTATTAATATTATGCAGCCATGACGCATTGCTTTGTTCAAATCTTTACTTTTGCGGGCGATTTCTTAATCCATTTTGTGAAATTGCCTTTACGTAACTTGCAGTCCACCTTTTCATAGGCGAATAAGCTTCTTTTTACAAATGATAACGTTATGTTTTTCCTTTGAATTGTTTGGTTACCCTTTATGATTCATATCACAAACAAAAGTCTCAATATAGCCAGTCTGTGACTCGTTACCGCCAAAACATGCTGTACCAATAAAAGAAGCAGCCGTCTTTTTAGCAACTAGTATTAAAACTGTTTTAAATCTAAAACCCTTTTGAAGACACAAATCACCAAACTATTAAGGAAATACGCTGAGTACACATAGATTATAACTCTACTATAGACGTTGAAAATGATTCTGTTCCACCTTGATGAGAGTTCGTACTCGTTTCATTACACAATAATTTCATTACATCGGGAAACGATTTAGATAATGCAATACAAAGGAATGGATTCAACTGCTAAATTCTGTTGTCTCTGAAAACAGTGTTGCTACGTGACTAATATTGTAGCATGAAGTTTATGCGCGCGTAAATTCTATCTCTGCATCTTTAAGGTTGCGTCTTGCATTAAAAAATAATCCTATACATGGTCTCTCTCTACGAAGACACCGTACAATCTGTCCTCGGAGAGGTTGCCATTTCTATGATATCTCTTGAGTTCTCTTTACCTTCTGAGTGTCAGATGAGGCACCTATATAGAGGATGTATCACTCTTCACTGATATTACGAAACAGTGGGATTTTCAGTGGTTAAAAACGATCGCGCATGTAGAATAGCTTCACAATCAAAATGCATATTGAGTTGTTTTACTATAGAAATATATTGTAAGTGATATTACCATAAAAATGCATTGTAAATGATCTCACGGTAGAACTACATTGTCGATGATGTTACAGTGGAAATGTTTCGTAAATTAAATTGTTATAAAAATTTATTATACATTTTTTGCTATAAAAATACCTTAAAGATGATCTTACTATAGAAAAGCATTATATATCATTATACGACATAACGTTTTCTAAATGAAGAAAAAAAGGAATCCTGATCGGTGAAGGATTCAGACAATTGTAACTTGATACATATAGTAGCATTGTTTTGCTATTGAAATGCATTTTAAATATCTGATATAGGAATGTATCGCAGCTTATTTTATTATAAAAGTGCGTTGCAAATAAGGGAAAAGATATTGTCATTGGTTAGGAATTGAATCAGGCTTAACTAACGTTTGTTGTGTGGTCGCGTTTCTGTACAGAAATGCATTACAATTAACTTTTCTATTGAAATGTTTTGCGAATGAGGAAATGGTTTGTCAGTGGTCAGGGTTTAATGTGAATGTTACTGACAGAATCAGGCTGTTTTATGTGTAATTATAATTTTGTAGCTGTGTTTTACAATGGAAATGTATTGTAAGTGATTTTACTTCGCAAATGCACTGGTAATGAGTTTACTATGGAAATGAATTGGAAATGTTTTGTTTTTTTTTCTTTTTCACTATGGAAATGTATTATAAACCCTTTTCTTATTTCCGTTTATTTTCTATAATTAATCTTTTCTATGTCTGTCCTTTTTCCATGCTGACAATCGGCAGCCTCTTTTTTTTTTCACATTCCTTTCTCCTCTGCGAATTCTTTTTCTTAGTTTTGTTGGTAATAAATAAGCTTAGCCTAGCTGGGTGTAACAAAGTATTTTCCCACCTCTTCCTCGTGATATTGTTTGTAGATAATTCTGATCGCCAGCTAACGTCTCGTTTGGCGAGATCGCGCCATTATTGCAACAACTCGAAAACAGATTAGTTCTCGGCTGAGTTTCCACAAAGGAAGATCTAGACATTGTCTTCATTTTTATTCTTCCGTTTCTCACCCGAAAGACAAAATTCGATATTCAAAGATTCCAAATCCGTTGTTTAAGATTTAATCTCCAGACTGTGGATGGATTCCAGAACAATGCATTCATGAATATAAATACTCGCGCATGCGCACATGTGATATACGGGTGCTTTTTTTTTTCAACAGCACACGGAGAAAGACACGCTGCGAATACACGAAGAAAGTGCATAGACAGGCGTGTAGGATTGGCTGAAATATTTCTTCCGTGTTGTGTCTGAAGAAGGAAGCACTACCACACCTGTATTGAGAGCCAAACACCTCACACATAAATGAATGCATACATACGTATGCACATGCATACTCACATATATTATGTCATATTGAAACTTTATTGGAAGAATCGGACCTGCGACCCATATGACAAACACATCAACTAAGCATTATTTTTAACCAACGCTACGTTGCTGCAGATACCCCATCGGTCGTAGCTTCGATTCCTGCAGCAGTCCCATTTTCCTTAATTGTTCATCCTATTTACAATGTCGTGGCCAAATGATGCATTCACAGGTTGAGAATGGGGAATCATTTAAAAAAAGAGTTAAGATATAATATAACTCAATTTATAATCATTCTGACGGATCAAATATATGTTTCTTAATAACACATATGCATGCACACAGACACAGACACAGACATATATATATATATATATATATATATATATATATATATATATATATATATATATATATACATATACATCAGAAGTATGTCCAGAAATTATCAAGATTTCTAATATTATTGGAAAATTAGCTTAACGAGTCTATTGGTGCTGTAGTTACCTCACGATACCACACTACCACATACAATCACATACATAAAAATACGTTATTAGGAAATGTATATATGATCTGATAGGATGATTATAGATTGCGTTACATTGACAATCATATTTGAAATGATCTCCCGTTATTACACGGTGAATGTAGCAACGTAAATAGAATAAACAATCAAAGGAAATGGGGCTGCAGCGGGGATTTTATTGACGTTGTCTAGGCCAAGTGATACATTCACCGTGTAATAATGGGATATATATATATACATAATGCAGTAAGGGATTTGTTACACAAGCACATCTATATTTTCATCCTCTTTGATCTTCTTCAGAATCTTCATCAGCTCTACTCAAACTCAACTCAATTTTTTAATGTTGAATGAATCGAGCATTTTATGGAATAAGCCATACACATATCAGATATTGTATTATATCATCATATTGTACTGTATTATATTCGTGATTTGTATGATATATATATATATATATATGTATATATATATATACATATATATATATATATTTATATGTATATATATATATATATATATATATATATATATATATATATATATATATAACTTAATATTCACTGTTCGTATAGCTGACACCGATCTAACTTCTGTCTTATAAAGATGCTGATTCGGCACATAATTTGGATGAAATAACATGCATCACGTGTACAGTAGAGAGATTTGAAATTCACGTCATTTTCTAGAAGGAGACGTGCAGAAAAATCATTTATATGAATACCATATAAAAAGAAAAAAAAAAGACGAACTACTTTTTTTAGTATTGTGTTCTTGGTGGGTTTTTTTTTCTTCTTTGAAAGAGTCCGAATCCAAATCTGCGCTTCACATTGATCTGATATCGATTGATTGGAGATCTGCATTAAATGTATTGACCAACCATCGATTACGAATGAGGCTTGCTGTGTAGATGACTGGGATAGATTAAATTAACTGGAAATAAGAAATCCGATGAATCCGTGACGGTGGATGTTGAAGGAATGATCATGGAGAGAAAAATGGAAGACAGGATTTTGTTTCTGAGAATTTAAAACGAAGAAAGAAGAAAAAAAACAGATAAAACTGTTGGTGTTAAAAATGGGAGACTCACAGAAAGAAATAGGAAAGAGAAAAGAATGAAGAAGAGTTTGAAAGAAAAATACGTTAAAGAAGACAAATTAAGGAAGAAAGAGAAAGAAAGAGAAAAGGGAGTAAGAAAGAAAAAAAAGAACTCATGGGACACCTGCATTGAAGTTAAAATTCCATTGCTGACCCCTAATTAGAAGCATCTTATCAAGGGACACCTTTCTACCGAGTTTCAAGTAAATCTGACTCCAAACAGCTGATAAACTATTGGGACGGACAAACACATAACCGGGTCTGTTTAGTCACTCAATAGAAACTGTCACGCGACCAACGTCTTTTGACAGCATATCATGTTGGGATGATGAATTAAATGATTCTAAAAAGGTGCGATCAATGAATAAGTAAATTCTCTCGCTTTATGGGGGTGTTGATCACTAAGAAGTCTGGATTTGCAAAAAAGAATGAGTGAGAATGCTAACGGGCACAAAATAATGATCCAATTAGCATGAACTTTCATTGCAAATTAAACCACCAACTAAAAACCTATCGGGGGTATTTAAAAAAAATAACAATTTTTCTCTTGGCATAATAAGGAGTAAACTTTTAGATATTTAGTCCTCTAGCTCTATTGGTGCTGCTTAAACGCATGATGCATAGCCAGTCAGCGAGCCAGTCAACTTTGGTTGACGGTTTCTAATAACTTTTGGGGTCTGACCTTGTACCACTCTACATCTGGTAAATATCCATCATAGCGTTTTGGGAGGGTCGTTACTAATGCCGGCATGATCAGGTGTGGAAAACAGTGGGAGAGTACGTCCCCAAAGCCAATGCCAGCAACAAGAATGTCTTTGATCAGAAGAACATCACCTTTGTCGGGACTGGAGAGCGGTCTTGGCCAAAATCAGTGGTCAGTCTTGCTGCTGCGTCGGGTTGGGAGCTACTGTTGTTCCCTGGGGAGGCGGCTTAGATTTTGGACCCGACTGTGTATAACAGTCTTCTTCCTTTATCTTTACTTTGAAAATTACCGTTTGTATTATGTATAGGATGGCTTGGTAGTGATTCTGATGTACATATAACTGTTTGTTAAACCGGCAGATTTTGTTTCATGCCTTTGCCTTCATTGGGAGAACGCACTAACAATAATTGCAGAATGTCCTTATCGGATGCTTTTCAAATTGTGGTCCTGAGCTAGACAAAGCTTGGCTTTGCAAATGTCAAAGTATGAGATATTTCTATATTTCTTGGTGGGGTCAGAGATCGAGGTTCTGGATTAAATTTCAAATCTTCAGACATTCAGGCCGTCCACGTTGAGAAATTTAGTGTTTAAGGCTATGAAGCTTTCTGGATTCAGTCACGACATTTCTCCCAGATAATTGCATTTACCTCTGAACAGTTGTACGTTTTGGATATTTCAATGTAGATGGTTATAGATTATTTCGAATAGCCTCATTGATACAATAAAGACAATCCAATAGTGAATGCAAAAAACTGAAATAGTGGGTTTAGATCCATGGTTGAGAGCGACGCTACGTTGAAGTGGTTACCTTATCGGTTGCAGGCACGATTCCTGTAGC
>OY735215.1:24085596-24138096 GCA_963457665.1 Thysanoteuthis rhombus | reverse complement strand
TACTTGCGAACCATCATCATTTAGCTTACCTCAGCTTTGCATTAAGTCACCAATGTGAAGCACCTCATGGGGATCGTACGACAGCAGTGAGGGTCTGTAAGAACAGCATGCTCAGGTATATACGATAAAAGGATTTATAATTTGATAGAATATTTAAGAATGCCGTATAATATTTGAAATTCTATTTGGAATTACCTTGTTATTAGACGGATAATGAGTCACTTGGCTTTGGCAGTGTGAATTGAATGGATATATGTTCATTCACTTTCATATCTGCACTTTGTTTCTATCTATGCTGTCTAGGTAGGTCATTATAGGTAGAGTTCCAGATGATATAAGCATTAATAAATATTCTGTCGGATTATCCGTCAATTTCTTTATATTAGAATTGTCTGTGTTTAGAACCAACAGTGCAGGCATGGACAGTAAATGGACAAGACAAGAAGACTGAGTATTAAGCAGTTACTCAAACCTTCACCTTTCTGTCGGGCAGTTTAGCCCAATGGTAAAGAGCGACGCTACGTTATCGGTTGCAGGTTCACTTCCTACAGAAGCCCCATTTTCTCTAATTATTTATTCTGTTTACACTGACTTGGTAAAGTACTCCTGTAATATTGGGAGGTCATTTAAAATGGTGCTTCAGATAGAATAACGCATTCATAGATATTTACATATATATATATATATTTACATATATATATATATATATATATATATATATATATATATATATCCCGTGAAAATCCCTCGGTTTTGTCTCCCAAAAGTAAAACAAAATCACTTGGATTTTGACCTTTATAAGTAAAAAAAAATCATATTTCTATTTTGACCCCTAAAAGTGAAAAAAAAAGAATCTTTCCTTCAATTTTGACCCTGAAGAGTAAATAAGAATTTTTTTTGATGTTGATGCTTAAAAGTTACAGCCTGAAATTACCCCTCAATTTTGACCCCTGAAAGTGAAAAAAAAATCCCCTTTGATTTTGCCCCCTAACAGTGGAAAAATCTCCCTCCACGATGTTGACACCTGAAAGTTGTAAATAAAATCCTTTGATTACGGACCCTGGAATTGAATGAAAGATTCCTCTATTCCAATCCCTATAAGTTCTTTGCTTGATGTTTTGAGTCGGTTATCCTTATATTAAAGACCATGCCCCAAAAAGATCACAAGCTGCTCCCATAACCTCCCACTCTTTCTCTCTCTCTCTCTCTCTATATATATATATATATATATATATACATATATACCAATTATAACAATCTACTCCTAATAGAACAGCATTTCGCCTACCAAACCATAACTTTCACAATAATGCTAAATTCGTCATAATATAGGATAGAGAAGATTACACCTCACAAGGCCACGAAAATACTCGCGAACTATGAAAATATGTGGATATTACTTCTACAAACTCTCTCTCCTAATGGAGTAAATATCAAATGAAACAACCTGACACCTACGTCCAACCCAGAAGATTATCACCATCCCTACAGAATACCCAAACTGCTCTGAAGCCCTAACCCACACACCCATAAGCTAAAAGATAACAATACACTTCAAAAACAAAAAAAAAATTTCATAACCCGAAGTACACCCAACCCATCCTCACTTTCAAGAATGGAAAATTATAATCACATTAGAAGAAGAAGATAAATAAACGAATAAACATAAGAAACAGATCATTATTTTTTAAATTTCTGAGAAAAAAGAGATTAAAACAAAGTCAAACTGACTACGTCTACAATAATGTAAGCACCATTAATCACTGGTACACGTCCTAAGAACCAAACTACTCTGCATCATCTCAAATAGTTCTTTAAAACCAAGATTCCTCATCATCAACCCCTTCCCAGTTTTAATCCCTTCATTCTATTACACATTTTCTCTCCCCACCCCCTCCGAGAATGTCCCCATGGCAACCACTATCTTGGAGATCTGGCCTCTTGACGACCCTTACTCACACAAACCATTAACTAATTCTCAAGACAGCCATCACCATCAATTCAGTTTGCTGACCCACAGCAGTAAGGTAGACTTAAAATGAAACCTCATTTTACTGATTTCACATAACCATCTACTGCTATACCAGCGATGGATTTAGAGATTTTTCGGTTTGAAACGTTCGAAGTGACTCGATGTAAATGAACTATTCCATATACACAAGACACCCGGACTCTGATTCAAGTTTTTATTCTAAATCTCTCTTTCTCGTTCTTTCTCTCTCTTTCTATCTATCTCTCTCTCGATATATATATATATATATATATATATATATATATATATATATATATATATATATATATATATATATATATATATATTCTGTAACGATTTTCAATGAGAACATAGATATTTTGATTCTAGACGATGGGAACAGCTTCTTTGATCTTAAGCTGGAGTGCCGATCCATACGTAAATATCCCCGTCATTTTATTTCATGAGTACTATGCTTGAACGTAATAAAAAGTATTGATTAAGATCCAATGTTAGGTAGGTCCGAGAGGGAGAGTGATAGTGATATTAAGAATCTATAAGCCTACAATGATATGGAAATCTATAACGTTCAACTTCTATTATAAGTTTTTTCCAAAGTCATATTTATTAACGGAGGGATCAAGGAGATTTTGTATTGTAAGGAATTGTCAGTCAAAATAAAATAAAAAGGTTTTAGTATTAAGACTTAAGTCTGTTAATAACGACACTCGAGATGAAGAAAATTAAGTGCGTCGAAAAATTGAATTTCATGATCTGCAGGTATATATAGGTGCTACGACCTTAAAAAGTGTTCGTTAAACTCTCGGAATTGATTTTTTTTATTGCAATTAGTCAGAGTTTGAATTCAAAATGTGTGAAGTTCAGACATGGATAACAGAGAGCGTGATCCTGTGACGTCATCTTATGTCAACTTGCGTTTCCGAGTTCTCGGTATTTTCCTAATTGTAAACATTGAATTTCTGTTATGAAAAATATCATCTATTTACACACACACACACACACACACACGCACACACACACACACACACATATATATATATATATATATATATATATATATATATATATATATATTGGGAAAATGGATAGTCTATAGCCACACTGCCGAGTTCTAATCCAACGAAACAGCTGTCTGTGGATGACACAGTAATTAACGCTCCCCTATTCAGGATTAAGCACTCTTTAAGTGAGGTAACTCGTTCATTGTAAGCTTATGCAATGCTCTTCCATAGGATGGTGGATGGGGAATATAAGCTAGATAAATAAATCGCTTGAAATTCAACCTTACTGACCGTCCAGCTCTGTGGAGCAGAGGGTGCGATACCAGCTTCCAGGTCTGAAGCGAAAGTTCCAATCCTACCTAGTGGTACAGGATGGGAAATTGATAGTCTATGGCCACACTGAAGGGTTGTCATACAACGAAGCAGCTGTGCGGATGACACAATATATATATATATATATATATATATATATATATATATATCTTTCCGGTTTGAATTACCATGCAATTAAGGCAGTCATTATGACATTTGATGTAATGATAGGACCGTTAAACAATACAAAAACAAAAGAATTTTAAAGAGGCAGTATACATCAGTCCAACCGTATTATTTATAATTTCAAATACTTTAGAATTTCCAGTCGTGTTTTCTTTGTGCATTAGTGTAGGGTGATTTACCAACCATCAGTAGATTTGGGGATCGAATCCAAGTAGGAGCAAAACATTTTTACCCTGCTTCCGAGGTCAGAGGTGGATTAACCATTAGCTTGAGTAAGCTTTTCCTTTCATCCTTTTGTCACACTCTCACGAATGAGTTTTGACTTTATATTCGTATGCAGCAATGACGATGGCCCGACGAAAAACGAGTCAACTGATGCACAAATAATAGTGACACACTGAAGTACGCAAAAACTGATGACGAATTCACTCTGACTTCTGAAGTTCGACTTAGATTGACTTATTCGGCTAAAGTCAGCAAATCCAATTCACAGCAACTATTAATAAAGGAGTTGAAATGAGGCACGTAGTTTGGGAATGATATTGTATGGAGAAATGAATTCTGTTTTGTTTATTTCTTAGATTTTGATAAGGCAAGGTAGTTCGACTTTAACAGAGTCAAGCTTGTGTGTGTATATATATTATTTAAAACTATTTGATAGAACCACCAGTTAGTCAGCCCAGACAGCGTAAACTGCTGTAAGAATCGAACCTACAACTACTAAGACAATGGCGTCAACATAGCTCCAGTCATAATCACTGACTTCCCGATGGAAAGACCCAAATAACCGTTTCACCCCCGCTCCTCTCATCTTGTTCGTTCAGTGACTGCACTTCGCCACTAAAAGTAGACTATCATATTACTAAGGATTTTAATGAATGCGTTGTATTATTTTAAACTCTATTTGAAATTATCTTAACAGGTGGCAGGGAGTATTGGTCAGTAGATGCTTGTTTGGGTCAGTCGTCTTTCGGTTTGGCTGTTTATCTAGTTGGGTAAGTGCAACGCCGAGTTGAAGTGGCCACCTGATTTATTGCAGGTTCGATTCCTGCAGCTGATCTATTTTTCGAGTTTGCGTACGAACTTTTTATTGGTATCATAGATGTTTGTTTTTTTTTAAACACTTCAAAACTACTGAGATCTTTCGTTCATAATCGGTTATCATCAAGAGTGATAGGCGTATTTAAAGAGTAATTGATATTATTATTATTTTTTCATATATATATATATATATATATATATATATATATATATATATATATGTATAGGGAAAAAAAGATTATCTTTTCGTCTCATCTTTTTTATAATACTCCTGCGTCTGGTCTTTTTCGTTCTCTCCTTTTTTCCCTTTGTTCGTCTCTCCTCTTTGTCTGTCTTATTTCTCCTTTTCCTCTTCTCGTTTTTCCTTTCTTAATATTTTTCTCTCTTATATTTCTCCTCTTCTTTTCTTCTTTTTTTCTCTTCCTTCATATCTTCCCTTACTCAGTTCCCTCTTCCTCTCTCTCTCTCTCTTTCTTCTTTTTCATCCTTTGCTCTCCCGTTCCCTATGTCCATTTCTTGAAAAAATTTTCCTTTTTTTTCCTTTTACACTCTCAAAATTTTCAACATGATAGATTTTCTTTCTTCTCATTCTTTGATTTCACCTACTGAAATATCTTTCGTCTCTCTTTCTTTTTTCTTTTTTTCTTCTCATCTGATTTTGAAGGATTCTTGTTTTTTCTTCAACCATTACTTTTTCTCTTTCTCATTCTATTACTCCTTCGCTTTCCTTCGTTTTCTCTGACAGCCCAACCCCTCCTAAACTGCCTTTCTCCCACTTCTCCTTGACCTCCCCAAATTCCTTCTCATCCTTCCACCCAGAATATCAACGACCTTTACGAAAGGACATCTCCCTTCACACGTGTTGAGTGATAATCCATTTCTCTTTCCGATTTCTGATCCTCTTGTACCTATATTTTCTTCTTTATGCTTGACACTTCTTTATATATGTATTTTTTTTCCTCTATATATTTGCGCAGTTTTTCGTTCGTGTCCCCCTTATCGTTAACTCTTCACAATCCGATTTGAAGATTATATGACAAAGCAAGACAAAATCGATTATCTCCCTTCGCTTTCACTGACTTTATCGCATATCGCGCATTGGATCTTTCTTCCAGGGAGTCACGTGTTAGATCCGCGCATGCGCACATGTGATGCTTTCGGGACGCAGTCTTCTTTGATTCTTTCGACGAATATAGTTTACTTTGACTAAAGTCCAACCTCTTCGATTTTGTTGCTCTCACTCCACACCCAACTCACTCAGTCTTTTCAGAAGCGAGTGTTCTCAACTTCAGAAAAGCAAAATGCTTTGTAAATTTTGCACCTACAGCTAGAATGATCACTATCCGTTACAAGTATCTGGTGCTAATATATATATATATATATATATATATATATATATATATATATATATATATATATATGTATATATATATATATTAATATGATGATGCAGTTATGCATAACCAAACAAATGTGTCTTATTACAGTATATTCATATATAAGGAATGGATATGTAATCCGTCAGAATGTATTATAAATGCAATATATTACTTTAAATGATCTCCCGTTATTACGCAGTAAATGTATCATTTGGCCTTGACAGCGTAAATAGAATAAACAACTAAAGAAAACGGTTCCACTAAAGGAAACAAACCTGCGACTGATAAGGGAGATGCCTAAGCGTAGCATTGCTCTTACCATTGAGCAAAATAGCCGCTGGTAATAAAAAGCCAAAATGACTGCTTCAATTTCAAATTCACATTTTGCTCATTCACTGTCTTTTTTTTTTTTAGCTCCAATTTTTTCTCAATGCAGGCAATCAAGTTATTAGAAAATGGGTATACAAACAGAAATAATTATAAATTCGTTATATCACGTCGAAAGTCTATTTGAAATGATCTCCCATTATTATACGGTAAATGTGTCATTTGGCCCACACAGCGTAAATAGAATAAGTAACAAAAAAAATAGAGTTCCAGCAGGAATTGAACCTGTGACTGATAAGGTACCTGCTTGAATGTACTGTTGTAATATCGATTGATCATTTGAAAAAAAGGTTTCAAAGTAATATAACGCATTTACAATTACATTTATATATATTCTTGAAAGCTTTACCACTTTGAACACTAGATATACGAGAAAAAAAAACATCTTTAATCTTTTTAAAGTCATATCAGTCACCTATTTCCAAACATCAGTTAATACAATCTATGCAATTTTCTCCAGTGTTTTTAATACGTTTCACACAGAACATATACTATGTGAGATTAATTTTGCTGGAATCATCAGTTGTTTACCATATATATATATATATATATATATATGTGTGTGTGTGTGTGTGTGTGTATGTTTGTGGTACAAATCAGGCTAGCAGTATAACATAATATAACAATATATCAATAATATAAAGGCACTTCTCGAATATAATGGATTTATTTGATAGAGTGCTCAATACATACAACTTTTCACTCTTGAAGTTAAGTTGTTTTAGAGTAGAGTTGCAAGTTTGTGTAGCGAATCCACATTCTATTATATATATATATATATATATATATATATATATATATATATATATATATATATATTTGGCTCATAGTCTATATATATATATACATATAATGGTGGTAAATAAACTCCTTTCGCTTGTTGACACTGAGGAATAAAATGGCTGCCATAAGCGAAATGTTGACATTAAACACATCTCCATACAAAATTACCTATGGAGGAGAAGTATATCGGAGGGTCCTCTAAAAAGCCACCCAATGTGCCTGAACCTTCACCACTTTTAGGTGATACTTCAAGAAGTTGCGAAGTCTAAAGGTCGACCCACGACCAAATCGCAGCGGTGAGAGACGCCAACGGCGCTTGTCTGGCAAAACCGAAAGGTAAATTCTAATGACCTTCATCGTGACTCCAGCCATCTAGATTCACTATGTTCAAGCTAAAATGTGAAAGTGTCACGCCATTGACATAAGCAACTGAATGGCTTCTGGGTCGTTAGATTCAACTAGAGTCTGAATCCCAAGATTTTACGCCGAACCATAGTTGACTGCAAGGAGGAAACTCTATGTATGAGGTTACTGCTCTGGGGTATTTCATGGACTTCACCTGCGTTACGTGACAAGGCTTGTCTACACTGGAAAGGAGAAAATGCAGCATTTTCAGCGATGTGATTAATTAAAAAGATGCTGTTTGAAGACGAGATTTTGTTGACGCGTGATTTAAACCTATTCAAAAACGCTTTTAAACAACATCTAAAAGAACTTCGTTGGATGCAGCATTCTCCATTATCATTAACTAAAATATATTGTCCAAAATAGCAGTTATTCATGTATGGATCGACACCATGGAGTTTAAAGCTGTTTTATTGGGTAATTCTTTTTCCTTTTTTTTTCAATAATTCAAGTATCCTAGTTTTACATGTTTTTTTCCTTCTTTCAAGTCTCAACTCATCTCATACTGCTCCTAATGTGTTATTAGATATGGAGTTTCTATGGCGTCATTTTCATTGTTATATCATAATAGCAAGGAGATTCAAACAATGAAATCATCCCATTTGAGTGCACAAACACACAAATAAACGTGCATATATGGTTCGATTTTTTAGATCTTCAGATTGATATTTTTCATCTTAATTTCAATCATTCCTCATCAAAAGTGTCGCACAACCATTTCGCAGCCTTTCTAAGCATGGATCGAGAAAAAGGGGTAATGCTCTAGTGAGACACATACTTGCATCTCTTTTCCGAGATAGGCAATATCTGCCTACTGATTCTAGCTACAGTCATTTATATGTAACCCTATGGACACACCTTGTCTTCGTCGGCAACCTAACACGTCCCCATCTTTTTTTCTTATTTACATACACACATAGTATTCGTAGTTATTTCAATTTTTAATTTCTCAGATTGGTAGCCAATGATTTCTTATCCGTTGACTTCTTTCATCCTAATTTCAATTGCTCTTCATCGCAACTCTCTGACCGTCATTCCCTGACCGTTAAAATGATATTACAACTGATACTAGTAGTGTGCATAGATGAATAAATAAAAAATATAAGTATATATATATATATATATATATATATATATATATATATTTAAAAAATCAGATCACGTAAGAAAAGATGCATAGTGATTTGTATCCTAGTTGTAGTTGTTGAATTGATTTGCGAAGTATTCCTTCTGTTTTGTTTTTTTTTGTTTTTTTTTTTTTGCAAAGTGACATTTAGGTCCAAGATTGAGGACGTCTTTTCGTACGTCGGTGAGGTTGTCGTTTGAGATGTCGAGAATTTATCTTGGGAGTTTGGAAGGCAGCTTTCTCGATGACATTGGTAGATATTTTCTGTTAATGTTATATTTGTCGGTTATTTTCTTCTTTTTTGATAATTTGGATCAGGCTGTGCTGAATTCCATTATGAACTTCTCCAATCATGAGAGGTATCTGAATATCCTTACGATGTTTAATCTGAAGTTGAAGTGGTTAATTAAAAAAAACTGTCGACAAAAACTGTTGAGAATGGTATCTAGAGTTTTTAAGGAGGCCGGCTTGCAGACTAGCTATGTATGTATTACGCGTACAGGCCGAACAAGGGGAGCTAGAGGGTTTGAAATTTAAAGTTTTACTCCTTATTATGCCTAGAGAAACGCATTTTGTTTTTGCTTTCTGATCCCCCCAAAACTCTAAATAGGTTTTCAGTGGGAGTTCAATTTGCAATATAAGTCAATGCTAAATTTATCTATTATTTTTTGTCGGGCAGCAGCATTCATGCTTGGTTTATTCTTATTCTTTTTTCTTTCTGATTCAGAATTTTTCAGCGATCATCATCATCATCATCATCATCATCATCATCATCATCATCATCATCAATCTTTCAGCGTCTGTCGTTAGACAGGGAGTTCCTGCAAAATTAGTCAGATCTCTCTATCGAGGGGTCACAGAACCTGTCCTGTCTGAGGCTCTCTGGTTTATGTAGCATGGCTCTCAGTCTGAGGGGCGGCTATCTTTTGCCCAAGTTCCATGTTTCAGCTCTATCAGAAGGATACATCGGTTGGAGTCCCTTCCTAATCCTTTACTAATAGGATCAGTCCCCCCCCCAAAAAAAAGGTAATAGAAGTAACTTATTCATTGATTCTCCTTTTTCCAGATTTCCTAACTGATCATCCCCAACACGACATGCTACCAAAAGATGTTGGTCACATGACGGTTCCTATTGGGTGACTAACGGTTCCACTTTTTGTTGCTTCTCATCATCATCATCATCATCGTTGGACGAAGACCTTCCCAAGGACATCTATATCATAAACCAATACTTTCTGAATTGGTCTCTTCCGCCACACCCTCATATTTTGCCGGCTATAGTTTCGGATATGATCTCTGGGGATTCACGTTGTGTTTGGTTGTGTATGTGAGTTTTATATCCCCGACTTCCGTTTTTCCTGTAATATGCTATGCTGCTTTGTTATCTCTCCGTGTGATGTTGAGCATGATTCTCTCATGTGAACGTTGCATGATCCTCAGTTTGATGGTCAATGTTTTGGTTAGGTCCCATGTTTCAGCTCCATGGGTGACTCCTCTATTTAAAACAAATGGGATTTTCTTGTTCTCGAAGGTTGGCTTGTTCTATCGAAAGCTTGCCACACTAGAATGATTCTTCGCTTGATTTCTTCTTCTTTTGAGGATTTCATAGAGACACGTTTTCCATAAGTTGATGTGATGGTCCACTTTTTCCAACTCTGCGTTTTCAATTTGGATTTTGTGTCTTTGTCAATGTTTGTTGTACATGACATACGTTTTGCTGAAGTTCATGTGCGGCCCAACTTTCTTGATCTTTTCGTTCAGTTCGTCCAGCATTACTTGGAGATCGTGAACGTTTTTTTTTTTAACGGATGATGTCATCAGCAAATCTAAGGTTACATGGGTATTCGCTGTCTATTTTAATTCTTTTATCTCCTAGTTTAGATATCGGAAGATCATCTCAAGGTAGGCTGTGAATAGTTGGGGTGAGCTGGTATCACTTTGTTTTACGGCCCCTCGAGATGAAAAGGCACAGAGACTTTATTTAATCAAAATACACAAGGTATACAGGGTGTACACCTTGTTATATGATAGCATCAATGACCTTGGAGTAGGGGTTTCGACTGAGTCGAAAGCCTTCATAATGTCTGCAAATGCTACAGCAATTTGCAATTTATAATCTGCTGCTTTCTATTTCAATTGATTTACTGAAAGGAGAAGGGCAATGGTTGAGTATAATTTTCTGTATCCAGTTTCTCCTGGTGGTTGGTTTTTCATCTCGCGTTTTTGGTGATTCGCTTGGTGATCACTAAGGTAAAACGTTTGTAAATGCAGATGAGTAGTTTTACTGGCCTGTAATTGTTTAGATCTTCTAGGTTCCATTTCTTATGTAATAGCATTATGATAGTAGTTTTCCAATCTTTAGCTTTAAATAGGATTTTGCATTATGTTCCTTGTTTACTGCTAGGTTAACCGCTGTGAATAATAATCCTTCATTAATACGAGTTTGATTGAATACAATAGATGTGAAATGTTACGGCCCGATCGCGTTTTCGTATTATCATCGAAGTTAAGTGACGTTGAGTTGTATTATTTTCTAGTTGGATGACTGTATTGGAATACTAGCCGCTGGAGATCACGTAGGAAGGCTCCCCTGGCAACCCTGTTAATCCTCCTAAGGAGAATACCGATCTCCACAGCACGGTCTAATTCAAGCAAAAGGGTTCCTTCTGCTACCTGATGGAACCCTCTGGCTAGCAGGGCTGCAAGTGACAAGGAATATGTTCATAACGTTTATGCACACGTCCTTCATCTCTGCCTCTCTTTGTCCCTCTCTTTCACACACACATTAATTATATATATATATATATATGTATGTATATATAAATATATATATATATATATATATATATATATATATATATATATATATATATATATATATATATATATATAGGTTATTTATAATCTATATAGTGAAGCATAACGGCTATCAGTATAGAAAACGGAATCAGTTGACAAATCAATTTTGAATCTTGGATGAGTGTAGTCAATTGTTTTCACTTAGCTCCTATGCCCACTAGAAAGGTGTAATTTTACTCCACAAGATATCCTGATAGGTATGTCTTGTCTTTGACAAGCACTAATAGTTGATGGAGAAAACTGCAGGTTGATGAACATCTATGCAAACCCCTATTGCATTATCCAGGTAGCAAAAATAGTAGAAGAAAATAAGATATCACGCTTATTGACAGTCTTAAAAGGGGCCAGTCGTGAGGCCCATGATCTCCTGGGATTGAGTATGGAAGGATCAAATACATTCATGTACTGTACAGAAAGCACTTTCATGATGTTTCACAAATGTGGTGTGGTTTTTAGTGAGACGTACCTTTTTAATGTAAACTTATATATGATAAACGCTCCTTATTTGCCAAAATGCATCTTATTTAAAGACTTTGTTCCGACGTGCTTGCGTAAGTACATTCATGTATCGATGTAAACGTGAGACTATATGCATAAAGCCGTAGACGTCACCACGCCTGGGAAAACAGCACAAGGAATCATGTTATTCATTAAACTTAGCATAGTTTAACAAACGCAGGGCACAAACTGGGGGTTAAACAAACTTCTCAAAAATAATCAGCCGCTAGTTGAGAAGATATAAATGCCTGCCTCCGCACATCTGTACTCATACACACTCCACTATCTATCTATCTATCTATCTATCTATCTATCTCTATATATATATACATATATATATATATGTGTATGTGTGTGTGTGTGTGTGTGTGTGTGTGTGTGTGTGTGTGTGTGTGTACATACATAGAGAGACAGAGACAAAGATGGTAGATAGATATCAAGGTTTTTCAATCTACTTGCTTCAAGCAGATTGCTTACATCAGATTGTTTGAGACAGAAAATCACAAATGCATGATTCAAATCTAGATAAGCATGTTGTGTTCCAACGACAAATCAGTTTTACACTTGCAGCCTTCGATACAAATGCACAAACACACACACACACACACACACACACACACAATTTCAAAGAAAAATGTTTCGAAGCATATCATCAATGTTAACTACCCAAAGACTATCAAGGTGCTAAAGATTAATAATCAAGAAGGAATAAGTGACTTTAGAATTCGAGATGTTTTGAAGAATGCCATAGTAAAGAAAGAACTTGAAAAGTTGAATTCGGCATGCATTTGATAGAAACAATTTCTCGCATATAGATTAAATTCTCAAAGTTTATACGTTTCATTTGTAAAAAATGTTTTCTATAAGTCATCATAACTAAAAGGTTATGAATGTTTTAAACCCTTTCACGACTGCCATACAGTTTTTATTCTAGTTACTGGGTAAGACTGTGGTTGAAAAAAAAATCCTTGTCCATCATAAGACAGCTTTGATTGTATGTTTATTTATTTTCCTGTTTTGAAACCTCACGACCAGCTCAACTCTTGGAGATTTCACCTCTGGTTGATTCAGATAGATAGTCAAAAAAAAAAATGAGCAAAGCATTAAAAAGAAAACAATCAGCAATGAATAAATCGACCTCACTTTCAGTTTGCGTTCAATTTTCTTGCCTTTTATTACGCAATGACTTGAGAGAAAAATGAGGATGGGCCACTTTTTTTCCTGCCTTACTGTCTGTCACTCGGGATTCGCAAAAATTCTGTCCAGCGTTACACTTTACCGAAGAAAATCGACTTGACAGTTGCTTGCTCTGAAGTTCCGTTTCAATGTTCATGTGAATAGTTCAAAAGCGGAAAACGACTCAATTGTGATCGACAAAGAAAGAGTTGCGTAGACATTTGCAAATGAGCCATCATATTTTTATTAGATTAGATGAAGACTTTGTTCCAACATGCCTGCGTAAGTACATTCATGTATGTATTTAAGTGTGAGATTTTATGCATAGAACAGTAGACGTTACGACGCAGGGGGAAAAAACAGCGTAAAGAATGTTATTATTCACTAAGCTTTGCACATTTTAACACACAAGAGACACTAACTGGGGATTAAACTAACTTCTCAAAAATAATTATCTGCTGGACAAGCTTGATAACTACAGTGAAGCGCTTTCATCTTAGAGGATATATAATAGCAAGGCAAAGCATCTCACTCAAAATCTTTGCTTGGTGTTAAGGAAATCTCAGAGGTTTCTACTTCATTGCTTATACGTGCAATTCGAAAAAAAGTTATTTGAGCTAAAGCTATACTTTCATTTCAATTGAATTGCTAGAGGCTGAAATAGCTAACTGCATCATTGCTAAACTGCGCAATAGTTTCGTTTGAATGAGCAGACGAGATCTTAATCTTATTCTAGGTAAAGAAATCGACAGGTATTTTTGTTAGCAGGAGAGTACTTCTTGTTGCTGACAAGACACAGGTAACGATTATCTAACTTGGATGGAAAGTAGTCTTTTTTTTTATTGTTTGGGGGTGGGGGTTTCATATATATCATATTTTCTAAACCTGTCACTTTCAGATGATCACTCGTTTAGTTCCGTAACTGGTTGGTGTTTCTAACAAAAATTTCAAAAAATAAAACAAGTCATCGAAAAACTTCCCAGAGAATCCATTGAATCAAAATTCCGGAATTGTTCATTCATAATGGAATACGCATTTTGACTAAAAGGTGCCGAAGAGCAGGAAGATATTCTAATCTCGTAATACTGAATTTATTCGACAGAAATAATTTGTACCAAGCTGTGCCGGTACCAACTTTTAGGATGCTCTAAAATATAGATGAAGAATATGCGATATTAATGATGTATTACTCGTATTATCTCGTATTACTAGTTTCGTCTCATCTCTCAATTACGAATTCCAAATGATAGACAGTAAAGCAGAACAGGAAAGTGTCTCATTTTTATCATCTCTAGTGCAATTTCGGAATGAATAGCAAAAAACTGAGATTATTATTTCTTTCTAATGTTGTGTTTTGGCTGATAATATTTCTGAATCGACTGGAGGTGAAATCTCCAAATGTTGAGCCGGTTCTGAGGTTTCAAAACCGGAAAATATATAAACATGGAATCAAACCGGTCTTATGATGTACCAGGAAGTTTTTTTTTTCATTATCACTGCTTTTCGTGACAAAACCCCGGGGCAATTAATCCGATTACGTTTTCCGTGTAGATTCTGTTTTTCACACTTTTCATGCAAGGTTTGTCAGGAAAGTATCCAGTCAATAGCCAATGAATACCCACGAAAAAAAAGTCCATTTAGACCAATAACATATCAGTCCAATTCAGAGTAATCTCCCTGGAATATAAAACACTTATTCAACAGCGTCATCATCACTTTTCAAAACAGTCAGCAAAGTTCTCTTCAGAGATCATCTGCAACTGCCTCCTCACGACTTAACTAACCTCTTAACGTCTTAAATCTCTCTTCCAACATCCATATCAGCTTTTGGAAAAGACAGAAAGTTACAGGGAGCCAAATCTGGACTGTTTTCGGACTGACATACCTCGGTGATGGGATGTTTTGCTGGAAAAAAACTGTGTACATTAAGAATGTATACCATGAATACAATGGTCACACAGTACACAAACGAACTCAGTGACGTCTCATTATCTACAGACTTGCCCTTTGGGAGAGCGCCTGCTCGAGTATTCACAGTCAGGTCCACTGTAATTGGATGCTGAGTTACATTAAGGCTGTGCAACCGAGCGAGTCATTCAAAATGGTTGATTTTTTACGGACAGACTTCGAAAATAACCGTCGACATCTTTTAATGGCGTTTGTTGCTGTTTTGTACGAGTGACAACAGGAAGCGACTCAGACACTGAAACCTTAAAACTGAGTTCGTTCCGTGGTAGAAGCCTTGGATGAAATATCCACGTTCATATCGTGAAACTTCCCTGTGCTTAACTCGTGGGTCATCTCGACTTTGATTTTGCAAAAAGCAAAATGAAGAACTGGAAATGAACACGAGGGTGATGCAATGCTGACACATCCCCCCATAAATCAATGCAAACTCTAGTTCGGTCCCAGTCAACGTCTAATTAGGATATAGGTTGGTTGGTTGTGCCTGAACATACTTTTATCATCTTTACGTTTGTGTGTGGACATGTGCTTTTATATATATATATATATATATATATATATATATATATATATATATATATATATATATACACACACATATAAGTAAGATGATTATGTCATCCACAAGCAGCTGTTTCGTTGTCTTACAACTCTTCGGTGTGGCTATAGACTATCCATCCAGTACCACGAGGTAGGATCGAAACCTTCGCTTCAGACCCATAGGCTGATATTTTAACCCTGCCCTATGCATAACTGAATGGTCAGTAATGTTGAATTTGAGTGATACATTTACTTACGCACAATTCCCCATTCAGTGGAGTGTTCTATTCCGGAGTTGGAAGAGCATTGTTATATATATATTTTCTGCGATTTAGGGAAACTATGATTAAACACAACGGACAAGGAATGCCATTCCAATTTCTTTAAAAGTTTTTCTTGTTTTCTCAGAATCAAATTTTTGTAAGAATTGACCAAACGTTATTTCTGGTCGAATGCTTTCGACTGATCCTACAGTAATTTTCAAGATCATTAGATTCACATTTTTGTATGATCCACTAATCGAAAGTCAATGAAAGTGAAATGGTAAGGATTTATACTTCCAGGTTTTATTGTGATGGGCGATCTTGCTCTTTTTTCTTTCGGTGGGTGTTGGAACTATATTTTAAACACAGTTTAACCCTGAAATGTGTTCTCTTGTGAGAAAACAAGAAAACCACTAAAAGAATTGAAACGACATCCCTTATCCATCGTGTTCAATTAAACTTTCACGTACACACACATATAGTCTACAAAGCTTCACAGATTTAAACACTAAACATTAGAAAACTTTTTATAATTTTTTTGTGTCACTACAGTCACCTTTTTCTCAATGCAATTGTTTACAGGTATGCCAATGTAATTTATGTAATTTTCCTTAGTGTTTTTTCCTTTGTCTTCCTTATACTTTGCTGTCGTGGTTTATTGGCTAAATTGTCTCTTGTTGGTGGTGGTGGTTGATGAAGATACACATGTTCGAACCATGATGAAACTAGGAATTTGAACGCTTATTTTGATGTCTTCAATTCATTCTTCAATATTCTATAAATAGTCGTAACAATATCCGAGGCTAAATTTTGTCAATCTGTCTGTCTGTCTGTCTGTCTGTCTGTCTGTCTGTCTGTCTCTCTCTCTCTCTCTCTCTCTCTCAAAGTCAGTACAGCATGGCTGATTTTCAGTATCTCCACATGATAAAAAGCCCTTGTGTGTGTGCCAGGGAGTTCTGTGTGTACGAATAAGTGCGTTAGGATATAAATGATAAAAGTACGTGGCGAATATTTGATCCTAAACACGTTTCGATTTTGCTAATAATTTGATTTTAAAAATCTGAAATACCAACTGGATAAGATTCAACCTATGTTCATTATTAATTACTGATTATTTACAGGCATGTTTTTTGTGTTTCTTTCATCATCATTTATATCTTCAAATGAAGGCTTTGAAGAGCGTATTTATACTGTGATCTGGATAATACGTAGATGTTTACAACTTGCATGCATGTCTGAATCTATTTATATGAGTGTGAGTATACACGAGTTAATGTGTATGTTTATGTCAATTTATGCCAACGAGTATCGTATCATCAATAAATGAGTATATTCCGACCACCTTTTTTTAAATAGAAAGTTGATTTTCTACTAAAGCAAACATAGCAGGATTGTGTTATTTCAAGGGGGACATTATGCAACCGAAACGAATACTATTAGGTATCATTTATAACCAAAGTCTCTGGCATTGGTTTTCAGTTGCTGAAAATATTAAAATATACAATGCTGCCGTCCGAAAATGAGTTCATCCCTACGGAAAAAAATTATTTATGTCTACAAATCCGCGCGTGAAAGATGTTTTGTCGTACGAGGTTCATCCAGAGGGCATCAATCCATTTTGTTGATCCAGAGTTTGTGTGGATTGCGTGGCCTTGATGAAATTAGGCGACACATGAGAGGACACATTACAGCACTATTACGTTTTGGGGGGGGGGTGATTTTTTCCAAAAGATCGTATCGCCCAGTCCGTCCAGTCTCACTCCCAACTACAGCTAAGTGCGACCCCATGCAACTTATGTCTTTTCCATCAGAAATTTCAGATCGGGGACCAGATTAGCAGAATGCAAGAGCCTAGCTAATAGCAATCCCGAAACAGAATTTTGCCTCCTGTTTTGAAAATTTGAAGAGAACTTGGAAGGGGAATACTTGGAACGAGACTGAGGTTCCAATGTATTTGATTCTTTTTCGTTAATAATGACTGGCAGGGTATTTTTCAGAGATGCATCGGGTGCCTGCATTTGCTACTTCAATATTGGATAATTCTATGGAGTGATCCTTTTATTTCAACGGGACGTATTCCGCTATAGTACCTCATTTGCCTATTGACAGTGGTACCACCTTTGCAGTCGTTATTGCCCGCGTCTGTCAGGCGATCGGGTAGCGTTTCCAATTTCGGGTGAATCTAAGATCTGTATTGAAGTAAATGAAGATAGAATGAATAATGAGAAATCCGATTGCAGACTTAACAGAAGACGAACCTTATTCTGTCTACTTCATCAACTGTACGACTGATTTGCGACAAGAATCTTATCGATGCAATCTGCCGTGTGAAACGAAAGCTTTAATTAACGTGCAAAACGCGGAGACATATAACTCGAGCAAAGTGGTTGATTAAAAATTGGAGGGTCTACTTAATCGAAAACACGAATCTTTTAGATGAGGAACAGCATTCTTGTTAATTCCGATTGAAGGAACATTCGGTTGTTGCACCATGCACCTTCTGCCTCTATCAAAAAAATATCATATATATATATATATATGATATATATACATAGAGATATCGAAAAGAAATATTTTGAAAAAAATATTATGAAGTATATGTACAATTATCCTTATGAAAAATAGAAAACGTTACAGAAGTATGAAGAATATCCTAAAAAGATATGTAATATAATTGGATATAAAGATATCATAAAATGTAAAAAAATGATAGAAACGTAAAAGAAGATATAATAGAAGATTACAAATATATAGAAAAATGGATATCTAATTGAGAAAAAGTATTATATATATATATATATATATATATATATATATATATACATATATATATATATATATATGTATATATATACACACACACACAAACACACACACACACATATATATATATATATATATATATATATATATATATATATATATATATATATATATGTATATATATATATATATATATCCCATTGTTCCAATATATACCCGGTGCCATTATTGTTAAAAGCTGCCTTGTGCAAATGGTTGAATAGAACACTTGTAGCCATAAAACATTTCTATTCCTTTTCATTTTTATGTTTAACGAAGATTGCTGCTCTGCCTTTAGCCTGTCTACTAAAGATACTGATACTTCAGGATAACTGATAATCTCCACCTTTGTTTTTCAAAAGTAAGCTACTTGCGTTAGTCCCTTTCACCGACGGCAAAATACTTGATTCCGACCTCAGCAGATCACAATTAGGCCTTTGACAAATCAATCCTGACATGTTCGACGTGTTGGGCGTCGGAATTTTAATGGTACGACAGATTCAAAAACACAGTCATCGATCTCAATTCCCCCAGACTTCGATTTCTCATGTTTACCTGATCTGCCAGGTGCCATGTAGGAATCACCTCTGAGATTGATTTACTACTTCAAAGATCTGGAAGCAATGTTTTCCGGTCGGAATAGGGGGCTAATGGTGTTGGGTGTAAGGAGGGAGGTTTTTTTGGGTTTTTTTTTCTAAAGAGATTCGTACACGCGAACGTTAGATTCACAGAGTGTGTAATGGACAATAAGCTAATCTCCCTGTCAAAACCACCCGAACAAGATTACTCGCAAAGTTTAATCTTATTCTATTAGGTTACTAGAAACAAAATGTTTTCTACGGCGTAGCGAATAGTGCTGAAAAGAAATACTGACGTAATTGCTGATTCAATGTAAATAGAACTCTAACGTTTTATTATCTGAGATCTCCGAGCTCTTAACATATCCTGGTTGATTATAAAATGTATTTTTGAGGTAGGGACCACCAAAATCTGGTTGTTGATTTTTGATCACTTCAGGGTCAAGGTGATTAAATAAAGGTGAATGTATCATTTTTCATTTGATTGCTGTGGTATAAACGTTAGCTACAAACGTACCCAATACTCTTTCAATCCTTTTTTATATAAACCCAACAGGGTTTCATTTCATAAAAATGCCTATGATTGACATTCAACACGCCAAGGTTGAGCCCCAAACCATAAAAAATATAAGCCGCCAATTATCATAATTCTTCACAACTGTTTACTTCAATAGGTTCGTTTTGTCTAGGAGTGTCCGTGCCGAAATAAGTGTTCTCAGCCAAAGTTTATTGAGTGTTTGTCTCATATCGACCACTGACCATGGTTTAGATGATCATCCGAATCTGATTCGTTGAAAACACTTTTAAAACAATTACAAAGACATTAGATCTTTTATAATGCCATTATTTTCCTACAAGTTCTGGTTGTTAGCTGTTTGGTACTTACCAGAATCCAGATGTTTGAACGAAAGTGTATTCCATACTTATTGATTAGCTGTCGAGGAGTAAACATGATCACCATAGATTTGACAAAAATATCATTCAAAAACTCTATGAACCATTCCTTTCATTGGCTGGAGGTCAACTGGCCTATCCCACTTTCTTTTTGCTTCCTGTTGAATTTGTAAAAGACAACGTCCAACTTCCTGTAATTGAATTGGGGGTCACTTTATCAGGGTACTAAATTAACAGATATCTAATAAAGCAGCATCAAACCTCAACCAAAACTTTCAGCATAGGTTCTGTCAGTTTTTAAGTTGGTCTGGCTGACTATGTATGTATTACACGTGTATGACCGATCAATGTAGGTAAAGGGTTAGGAATCTAAAAATGCATTCCTTATCATGTCTCGAAAAAAAGATCTATTTCGTTCAAAAAAAAATATTAGTGGGGGGTTAAATTTATAATGCAGGTTTATGCTAAATTAGTTTGCGGCCGAAAGAATTCACGTTTGTTTTCTAGAAATTTAGACTTTTTATTGATCTAACGAAAGGCAAGAGAAGAGAGAAGAGACGCATTCATCGATCACCCTTTTTTCCATTTTCTTTTAATTGATCACCATCAACATGGCATGCTTTTCATAAGACTTTGATCACGTGACAGTTTCTAGTGAGTGACTAACCAGACCTATCTTTGAATGAAGCTTGCCCCCAAGATAAATTCAGGCTGGTTTGATGACGAAGTAAATGTGCCCAATCCGTACAAATCTGACCCAGCTCTAAAAACAAAAACATCTTTGACACACTGAAAGCGAACGGGAGATAAAGTTGTTAAAAAATAGACGATTATGGGACTGGTATTATGACTCGAATGAATGATTCATCGAGCAATTCTAGGGTGGGCACTTGAGCCAGACCCGGCGTGCTCTGTGTTCCCTGTGGTGATAAGATATAAAAAAGAGGGACGAAAAAAAAAATCAAGGAATGAGAACGGTAGAAACGAAAGGGAACAAACCATATAGATACACTGTTTACTCGCGGAGAAGTCAGTTCTTCAGGGGGTTGCTGCATGCGTTGCTTTTCAACCAACCGAAAGAGTTAATTTTCTAAAAGATTACTGAAGCGTCAACCATCGGCCATCACTACAATTTGCTGTTTATTTTCTCCCTGTCTTGTATGTATTTCATTTATGATTTTGACGCAAAAAGGATAGGGTATAAAACTCATGATTCATCCAGAATAAAATCCGATCCCTGCAAAATACTACAAGCAACGGGAAGTAATATGATGCAAAGAGAATGTTTATTGGGATAGTAGTTTTAGATGGAAGTTCGTGGTGATTTGTAAATAAGGATTGAATTCTTGCTGCTTTCTCAACGTTTGCAGCTCTTTTTCTGTTGAATATTCGCGTAAAATTTTCAAGTTGAATTTCGCAAATGATTGTGTACCACGTGATAAATGCAGCCAATGATTTTATTTTGATTGACTTTTACATAGAGCTAATTCTTTGTTTGCTGGTAAGCTATCTAATAACTGGAAAATATTCCACTTTACTGTAATCTTCATGGGTAGCGTCTGTAACTTTTGATAAGCTATATCTTTTCTTCATTTCTCGTTGTTTCTTTTCTTTCTTTCCGATTAGTATCTTCACTTTTGTTATCTTTATTGCAATGATTCTGCCCGTGAGTTACTCAGCCTTCCTTCTGCATCCGGTGTCCTTGAGGAAATTTTACTCAGAACTCTTGATTTCGTTGAGTAGTTTAGGACAGAAGAATATGACGCTCTGTGACATTGCCACAAGTGGAATTGGTTGCTTACTTTGTGCTTGACAGATGCCTTTCCCACAGAAGAGTAGAAAAGGATAGGCCTCGTGCTTTCAGGGGTAAATCACTTTAAAAGTGCTATGGTTCTGTTACTTAGTCTGGCATCTGACCATATATATATATATATATATATATATATATATATATATATATATATATATTTATGTATATATATATATATATATATATATATATATATATATATATATTTATGTATATATATATATATATATATATATATATATATATATATATATATGAATAGAGCACTCTGGTGGATGAGGAGTTTCTGCATAAATGAATATATAGCTTTTATATATATATATATATATATATCCTTATATAACCACCCAATATATATCCTTACTGACCTCCCAGTTCCGTAGTCCAGAGGTAGGATATCGGCCTCTGAGTCCGATGTCAGGGTTACAATTCTGCCTCGCGGTACTGGATGGGTTGAAGCCACACTGAAGAGATGTAATAATCCGAAACAGTTGTCCGTGGATGACATAATAATAATGTGTATATATATATATATATATATATATATATATATATATATATATATTCACCTGTGTCTGTCCTTCAATCTGCCAGTTCACATGATATCTCCAAATGTTTTCAAAGAACTCCAGTGGAATTTTGTGTCCGGTAGGATCATGGATGAAGGAAGAATTAAGATTATTCTTTTGCCTGGATCCACGTACGGTTATCTGCCCTGCATCGGAGCTATATGTTTACCACTCGATATCTACTATGGTTCTCAACGGACTCCAATGAAATGAATGGGCGTGAACAGGTTCAGGGAAAAAGTGATTAAATCTCGGGAAAGATTCGTGAATTGTTCCATGGTGACCTTTCCTGGATGATAGCTATATATATATATATATATATATATATATATATATGAACTGATTTTCATTCATTTTTTTATGGCGATGGCGTTGGCAGAGGTTTGCACTCTCCAAGTGCTCTTTAGTTTTATAGATATTCATTTATAAGAGGAAGAGAGAAGGTCGATTTGCATTGCCACGCTGATTTACTGACTATTCTTGCAAACAATCATTATTGCACTGAATCTAAACCTCACACCGTCTCACATTGATGGCTCGGTAACAAATTAAACTGAGTTTAGAACGTGTACCATAGTCCAATGGATAGCAAGTTTGTCTCTAATAGCAAGCATATCAAGTTCCCGATGGAATGAGTTCAATCCTAATTTGGGTGCTTTGAGTCACATTGAGCCAAATAAATATTTCTGCCGATCTTATCTCTTTACTTCGCTCTTTCACTTATACACATATTACTACATAAAACATACGTGTGTATATATATGTATATATCCCGAAGCGTCTTATATTGGCTTGCTTGCTGATCATTCAAATTTATTTTTGGAAGATAATTTCTGACCAGACGGACGCAGATGCAATGCCTTCGGCTATTGCTCTGTGTAGTCTGAACCAGTGGGATCAGGGTTCGCCCTGTGACCAAGTCAAGTGCTCTTATGTTCTTGAAACAATAATTGTAAGATATAAAGAGTATTTTTGAGAAAGTTTATGTGTGAGGTTCCCAACGTAAAACCAGCTTTGTGTAACATATTGGGTTAGGATAAATAGGAGCTTATTGGTATGTTATTATGTAATGTAAGAGTTTGTTTTCTGTCCAGAACAATGGATTCGTTTATTTAAAGATAATAATTCTTCTAATGAAGATATCTCCTATCCAACATTCGGATCAAAAGACTATTCTACAGTTCAGTAGTCTTATTTTGGTAAGAAAAAAAAATTCAATGGAAAATCAAATCCAAACATTCAGAGGGATAAAATCATTATGAAGTAGTGTTCTTTCAAAGTTCTAATGTTAATGTTCTGTAAATATTTGAGCTAGGCTTTGTACGGCACAAAAACAAGTGTAAATTGGAGGTAAGGAGAGTGTGTTCCAACAATTTTTCAAGTAGAGGAGACCTGCTATATTCTAAATCGTTGATTTTACCTGATCTTAAAACTAATCTATAGCATCTGTGGGAAATACACAGTCATAAGGTAAATTCAATCTTCATTTTTACAAAGTTTCGTTTCGTCTACCTCATTAGGACGTACAGTTAAATTGGGAAAAAAAAACAGAGAGTACAGGAACATTGTTTTGTACCATGTTCTCAAGTAAATAGGTCCCACCTACCTTGAAATCAGTATCAGACATCTTGGTAATCTCTTGCACCGGAACAAGGCAGTCTCAATCTTGATAATTATTAGGTTTAGCACTGTTACTCACAACAGACTGGTTTAAACACTCTTGTTAGGTTCAGGTTATCCATGTGTTCTGACATTTATAGTCTATGTGATCGGACTTCGCCCAGCCTTAACTGTTAATAGTAGAAACTTGAATTGTTGCGCATACGATTTTCTAATGTTTTTCTTCCTTCCCCTTATGGCTTTTAGTGGAGGTACAATTTAAAATGTAAATTTATTCTAGATTGATCCCTTAGTTCGTACCCAGCAGCATAAGAAAAGGTGAGAGAAGTAGCTTATTCATTGATCACCCCTTTTCCCAATTTTTTACTCGGTCACTCACAACAAAGTATATCACTTTTTAAAAAAAGTTCAATTTAATCAAACTTATAAGAACATTTAACTCACCGTATCGTTATGTATATAGGCAAAATTGAACAGGATGTATCTACGTACGGATAAATGTGTTAAAATTGATAAAAAGCACATGCTAAATATAGTACCATTTTTAGTCTGTATTATGACTTACAAGAGGACTATTTCAAAGGATACTGTGGAAACCATATATTAGAATAAGGAATTTATTTTTAATGGTTAAACACCAGAAATGTCTTATAGGACAGCGTATATATATATATATATATATATATATATATATATATATATATATATATATATATATATATATATATATATATATATATATATATATATATATATATATATAACAGGAGGACAAGGATTATTTTCCCTTCTGCTGCGAAAAAATTATGAAAATAACACATGTAAGGAGAATAAAAAAAGAACAATTTTTATTTTTAAAAAAGGCTTTTTTTAGTTTTATTTTGTTATATAAACAAACAATACAATACAAATAACAAATACATCCAAACAAGAGATTGTTCCAATAAATTTTCCCGCCTTGAAGAGTAAGCGCAAAATTAAAAACAAAACGGAAAATTAAATCTAATTTGAATAATCGCCTTCTTTTGAAACAAAATTAGAAAGGAACGAAAAAAAAGAAAAGAAAAACAAAAAGGTTGTATAAAAAAACAGAAATCGAAATCACCAATCATTATTCATCGTTTGTGCTAATTTGAATTTATACCCTTTGCTCGTCAACTAGTAAAAGTGAATAACGAAGCGGAGACAACAAAAAAAAAAAAATGATTAAAAAAAAAGAAAAGATGCCTCGGTTATTCTACGGTGTTTCTTTTTGTTGGAAAAATACTTCTGTTTTCTTTTTTCTTTTTTTTTTTTCAAATCTTAATGTTTCTAACGAGTTTTAATCAAAATATAGGGAACGGACGGTGAAACAGTCAAAATATTTGGTACGAAAAATAAGCGTATATAAATCTTAATAGTGATACCGACAACAACGGCGATAATAATAATAATAATAATAATAATAATAATAATAATAATAATAATAATAATAATAATAATAATAGGGAGGAGGAGGAGGAGGAAGCAGCGAAAGGGGTGAGAGATGATGATGAAAAATTCAGTTATAGTAAGATGACGATGATGATGACGAATACGAGTAAATACTACAAAACAGACGTTTGCCAGATGAGTATCAATTATCTATCAGATATAACATTTTCATAACGCTCTATTATAGATTTATGTATTTGGTCAATACCTTTGAGAATAGCCATTACATCGTGCAACATGATTTGCGTTCCTGGCAGTGAGGGTAATTTTCAAATTGCTCAGGTATTAAGAGAAAAAAAAAAGTTTAGAAAATGGCCGTCATTCCCTTTTTAAAGTTTGCTTTTTTTTTTATCAATGTACCGATGTTTTGAAATCTACCAATTTCCAATTGTACAACGGGTGAATTTGCATGTCCTTTCTCATAGAAAAATGTCACATTAAAAAAAAAATGCAGTATCATAAGGATCACAAAATATCTAAATGCGAGATATCTTCTGAAATTTACGATTCTGCTGTGATTCACTTTCACGAACCAGACCCCGAAAATAATTACGTGTTTTTATCTTATGGTCCTTGGTATTGGCGTTCCAAGTCCAGTATATTATATCGAAAGCGCTCGCCTTGCTCCTCCGAGCATGCTCTAGAGTTCTCCTTGAATTTATCAAAATGTCTCAAATATATAGAATTTGAAGGACAGCCTGACGTCCATTCACCATAGTTCTTCATATTCCCAACCGATTTAACATTGTTTTCGGCTTTGTTATTGCTTTGGAAGCTGTGAACCACTGTCACTGATCTATACAAAGTAGTATTCATTGCATTCAAAGGACTTCTTTATCCGTTGTCCAACAGAGACGAAGGCTTCGGTCCTTGCCACAGAGAATACTTTAATAAGTTGTGCAAAACCAACAAGGCATATTTCGTTATGCCTATCGAGGACAGGCAATTTCTGGGCACTTCATTTCACCCGCAATACAACAATGTCAAGACTTTGTTAGACAAGAGTGGCTGAGAGGTTATCGGACACTTCAAATGGTAACATTCCTGAAAGGTCTACAAATGCACCCGCTATCTTTGCCTTTCAGTCAGCAGGGCTTGCTTGTCGCACCACCTAAGGTGGTCTGGCCGTTGCTGCTTGAACCGTATGTGGGAATGAACAACTTCACGTGAGAGCCACCGGTTAGCCATCACAGCACATGGAATTAGCCCTCATGAAATGATTTATCAAAGTTTCAGATAGGGAGTTTGTATCTTCAAATTACACCCCCTGCACTGTCAGAAGCAAAATTACGAAATAACACTCTTCAAATCACTATAATAAAATTTTGAGAGGATGAAAACTATTTTCTATATATTTTAGATATTACCTTGTAGGAAATAACACTTATTACCAATTAACAGAAAATAAACCCCAAAATGTTTGCATTTTGTTTTGATGCAAGAGATATTCGGAACCTCGAAGATATTGTTTGTGCTTATCTTTTGTACGGCTTTTAAGGAAGTTGAAAGATATCCCTTTTTACCAAACTATATGATGAACACAACTAAACTAACATCTTTCTAGGATAAAGTCCAAATAATTGACAGAGATAACTGTTGCAGCGCAGGAAAATTGTATGAAGCGGCATCTATAAAATTACAAGAGTGAAGTGAAAGACAGGTCAGCCTGAATTTCAGTGAAGTTAAGCTTTATTTTTCCCACCATGGAAGGGATCACTCTTTATACAAATTAGACTCACCTGAGTTACACGGGCGTGTACGAATGGTGACATTCCTGTGGCCGGTTAGGTAAATTTTTATTTCACCTACTAGTTCTATGAGAAAAAAAGACCCAACTCTTTTCTTGCAGATTGTTAACTTGGAGAAGATCGTAGAACGGATCTGCCAAAATGTGTTACCAACGTGAGCAACTCAAAGACAGAGTTTGCATGTCCGAACATCTCTATTCATATACTTTCGCTTTCGTTAATTGTGCAATAATAATAATAATAATAATAATAATAATAATAATAATAATAATAATAATAGTAGTAGTAATAATAATAATAATAATAATAATAATAATAATAATAATAATAATAATAATAATGTAAGTATCACCATGATAACAAAAAAAAAACATTATTGAACTTGACATAAACGTATACAGAACCTTAAAAAAAGAGGGTGATGAATTTAATGAAAATATTACAACCAATATGATAATATACGATTTGGCTTGAAACTCTATTCTTATTAATGATAAATACCTCGACTTTAGTTGTATAAAAAGAGGGACTATACTTATAACTAATGCTAATATGAATGATAGTGGCAAGGGAAAATATTACGTTTATGCAATGATGACATTTTCATATAGATGGGTAATATCAAGCGTAATACCATTTACACTTACAATAATTAGCAATACGAAACATATTTTGATGCGCAGTAATTTTGAAGATATTGTTTATAACTAGAGCAATACTATTAAGTATACTAATATTAGAAACTTGAATAGTATAAGCTCGAATGATAGGCAGAATCTTAATTAGAATTGACAATGACGACATCTCTCTTGATGTCAACGGGAACACACAGGAGAGAGATTTGGCGAGACTTTCCCTCTCTTGGCCCCAGCTATAAACATCAGATAGATTTGGCGTAAAGTTGCAAATAATAATGATAATAATGATAATAATAATAATAATAATAATAATAATAATAATAATAATAATAATAATAATAATAATAATGCAAAAAGCAGGATGAGCATCTTGACCGTATGATTACTTACTAGGTGAGAGGACTGAGCAAATTATAGGGAATGAAGGTGACTACGGTAACAATCGTTGTTGTAGGGCAGGTAACAATCCCTAGCAAAAATTCCGACGAAAAAATCAAGGCCATCCAGACAACAGCACTTCTGAAAATTGCAAGAGTCTAGGGGACGATGCTTGAGTATCACTTAATCTCCACCGTAAACCATCAGCTGGTAATGGTGTGAAAACTCGATAATAATAATAATAATAATAATAATAATAATAATAATAATAATAATAATAATAATAATAATGATGATAATAATAATAATAATAATAATAATAATAATAATAATGTTAAATTACCGATTAGAATCTGTGTAATTGTCAACTATCGTAATTGAAAGAGTGACTCAAAAAAAATATGTCCATTTTAACAATAAACCTCTTTAATTTGCACTTATTCGAATAAAAATAAGTACTTTATATTATTATTGCATTTTGTAACATAAAAAAAACTGAGTGTTCCGTAATTGACACATCAGCTAAAATATCAAAAGGCAAGTGAAGTGATAATATTTGCAATTGAAATTACAGGAATTATATGATTCTTTCGACAACATTCGTGAACATTGTAAAAATAAAAGTAATGAAAAAATGATTTTGATGAAGATGGGAATGAAACGAGGTCCAACGGAAAAATAGCCAACCATTTTCAATATCACCATAACCGGTTGTGCAGCCTCGATGTAACTCAGCAACCGATCATAAGGAACATTACAGTGCGCCCGGGAACAGACTCTTTCTCAAATGATTACTAAGTAGGCGCTGAGACTTCATCGAGTGAGCTTGTGTACCATGCGACCGTTGCATTCTCAATGAACATTCTTAACGTCTCCTACAGACTTTTTTTTGGGGGGGGAGAAAGCATTGCATCACTGAATCCAGTTGGCTTTCTACAGTTCTTTTCCTCCAATCAACGTTGAAAAAGAAAAGATTTCAAACCGTAGACGAGATTAGAGAAATGAGGCAGCTGACTGCAGTCCCGAAAGAGGATTTTCAAGACTGTTCGGAAAAGTGAAAAACGACGTTGGGATAATTGAATGCGGTCTAAAGAGGATTACTTTCTTGGGAAATTGAGCATCATTACTCTAGATGGACTTTTTTTTGTCAAGATTGATTGACTGGATATTTTCCAGTAGGACCTCGAACCTCGGAAAACTAATTTGTATTTTTGTAATTACAATACATCAGGAATTTAGGAGTCATAAAGAATACGATATATATGTTGTTTTTTTTAAATGGCGCTAACAAAATATTTGAGAACTATTTTAGTTGTAAATTATAATTTTAATGATAATGGTAATTATAACTGATAAAGATAATGATAAGAAGATAATTGGGAATAATAATAATAATAATAATAATAATAATAATAATAATAATAATAATAATAATAATAATAATAATAACAACAACAATAATAACAATAATAATAATAATGGTTTTGAAAAATAAAGACATCCGTGAAGGCTCTAATTTAGGAAATTTTTATTGGGGAGAAGTGGCCTTTTTTGCCTAAGGACGGGAAGGAAACATGTGTAAAAAAAAAATTTGAGGAAAAAATGGTAGAAAAATATACAAAGGAAAAAAAGCAGAGAAAAATATATACACATCTACATTTATGAATATATATATATATACATATATGTAGATATTTTTGCCGCTTGGCATGCTGGGAATATTGACGCAAACACATGCATTTGATGTATTGGGTACAGAAAAGTGAAAGACATGCCCAATTGCGTTAGCTAGCGACAGCTGAGCCTGAACCTGGGCTAAAAAAATATCACCATAGTTAGTGCCTTTTGTAAAGAGATACAAAAATACAGAGTCCAACGATTTTACTAGATGAACCACGCACTCACCAATGGCGATACAAGTATGTTAAGTTGGATATATACAAGAGTATTCGTGTGACTGTATGCCTGTATAATTGCTTTTGTTTTGCACGCATATATATATATATATATATATATATATATATATATATATATATATATATATATATATATATATATATATATATATATATATATATATATATATATATATATATATATATATATATATATATGTATATATATATTAAAATCCTGTTATATTACATTGAAACTCTACTTGAAATGATTTCCTATTACACAGTTTACATCATTTGGCGTAGACAATTCTAATGGAATAAAAAATCGAAGAAAATGGGAATCATGCTGCAGGAATCGAACCTGCAACCGATAAGGTAGCCGCTTTAGCTGAGCGTTGCTTTTACCATTGACCTAAACACCGTTAATGCAAACACCCTAATAAATACTTTTTTCTTTGATCTTTTATTCTATTTACGTAGCCTTGGACAAATGATACATTCACGGGGTAATAACACGAGGTCATTTCATACAGAGTTTCAATATGATAAACGCAATTTATAATCATTCCTGTCAGATCATACATCCATTTCTAAATAAAAATAATAATAATATAGATATAAGTATATATGTGTGTGTGTGTGTGTGTGTGTAATATAGGTATATCATACACTTACATCTATATGTACGTATGTAAATTGATAAGACCATAGCTTAAAGTATTATATATAACTTATGTTTATTATTCTACATACTCTCATTACTTGTCAAGAAGTTTAAGCAAACACATCGTTATGAATCTCATAGACATATCATAATAAATTGATATTTCATATCATAATTTAGCCTGTAACATTGTCAAAACATGAACTTTTTTGTTCACCCTTGCATGTGTGCATACGTGTGAACATTTGTGGCTCGGTTGTAATTTTAAAAACGTCATACATCAGCTTAAAGTTATAGATATATGTGTATGTGAGTTTGTGCATACACACACACATATACACACGTATATATATATATATATATATATATATATATATATATATATATATATATATATATATATATATAATCACCTGAAGTACCCAAACAGGGCAGAAACATAAAAATGTTGGTGTAGCAAATTATATTTTAAGCTTTACATCAAATCAACTTAATGTTTACTGTTGAACGTCTCGAGCACTTTATGAAATAAACCCGTTACACATCAGATATTTACTTCATCATATTATATTGCATTCGTGATATTTTATATATATATATATATATATATACATACACATATATATATATATATATATATATATATATATATATATATATATATATATATGTATTTATGTGTATATACATATAAATGATATCAAATATAAGTGCATAATTTTGTAGATAGTTAGGAAATCCAAATAGACATATACACAAATATATTTTTTATCTTCAAACGTTTATATATATATATATATATATATATATATATATATATATATATATATATATATATTGGATATGTTTTATATAAAATGAATTTTCAAAAAAAGAAAGCCACAGAGAATAATTATCAGAAACTTTCGATATATATTTTAGCGATCAATTTTTTTCACAATTGTTTCAAATCATTTACACACTTGCAAGGACCCATTCATATACTTCTTTCAAGCATTAGTCACCGACTCAGTCAGTCTATCGGTCTACTTTTCAATATACACGCATATTTTTGCTGCAGTCAAGTTGAGTGGATAGAATACACGGACACATACACAAATGCATTCATAAACCACACGCGCACATTTCAATATATCCAAGAGGGGTAACAGATCAAAACACAAGTGTTGTGTACGCTTATCCGAATATAGATATTCAGAAAAATCATCTCAATTCGGGCCACTAAAACACTAGATGATAACCAACCCCGGGAACAGGTTGGATTTAGAAGAAGCTACTCGACCATAGACCATCTCCATTAAATAAACATAAAACAGGCTCAAAAGCCAGTAAAAAGTACGTCTATCGCTACACTCTATCTTCCTGCATCCTCAGTAAGTGGAAGTGGGGGAGGGTCTGTTGAAACATTTGTCTGTGCGGTGAGTAGGGATGGGAGGATGTTCCATGACGTTTCCCTCTGCTTCGTACTGCAACATAAGTTCGAATTCCCCTCCGCTCGATAATTTGACAAGGGCCTCATCAATGACTGAGAAGAGTACACTAAAGTTTGGGAATTCTTCCAAGATTTGTGTATCAGTAAAATGAGTGTTATCTTCTCCATTGTACCTCTGATCTTGTCTACAGGGTTTCTCACACTAAGGGTCACAACCTCCTGGGGTTTGTGTAAAGATTTGGGGCTTGCAAAATCGCCCTAAGGAAGAAATGTCCCAGAGGACAGAATGTCCGACCTCAGTTTAACCTTTCGCCGCCGAAGTGGAAAAATTACTATCTGTAACAATAGCCATTAAAGTTATACGACGTCAAAATTTCCTGAAAGACTCAGTACCTAAAAGGTCAAATGGGTTTAGATATAACAAAATACAAAAAGAAAGCACACCATAAATAAAGGTAACAAGTATTTACATCTGCCTTACTTGAAACTACATTTTGGCTGGTACATACTCTTGGCTTTAAATTGCCAAACGATTAAAAAAACTATTGGCAATACTCTATGAATTCTTCGAGTAACTATCTCCAACATCCTTGTTTTTTCAGCTCTGTTTCAGATGCTTGTGTGGTCTTCATCAGTTTTATTTCAGAACCAGTGTTTTGGAGGGGCTGGTAAAATTTGCAGAACTCAGTCAGACGACATTCAAGGCTTGCTAGAAGCAATGTACACCCAGCAGAAAGAGACATCTTTCGGAATGTAATGATAAAAAAACAAGAAATCTTATCCAAATCCTAGAATTAATTTCCGAATAACCAACTTTTTTATTCTTTCTTATTTCCTTAATAAAACGTCAATATCAAACTTTTAGCTTATCCATGCCTGTGACATTACCATTAATTTATGATGGATCGAAGAGCTTCGTATTCGATTCGGGGTGTGATGCTCAAATGATGTTACAGAAAGATTACCTTTGCAACTCAAATCAAATTTAACTATTATACTTCAGTTTTATTCTATCTATTCATTTTATCAGTCGGAGAATTGTAAATCCTTATCATCAATTATTTGCTATTATTTACCTGCATCCGAATTTTTTTTTATCGCAACTCAGCACGTTTTCCCTCCAGCAAATAAATTAGCAACGCAGATCAGAATAGATATACTTTACTTGAATAATTCTGTTTTGGACTCATATCAATAAGTAACGATATATATATATATGTATATATCGTGACTTATTGATGTGGGTCCTTATATATATATAAGAGAGAGAAAGAAAGAGAAATTCTAAAATCATAAATTATTCAGGGACATGATAATGTATATATAAAAAAGTGGTACATATAAAACTATATATCTATATCTATATATGTGTGTGTGTGTGTGTACGTGTGTGAGAAAGAATGATCGATAGAGAAAAGAAGAGCTAAACATATACGTAGATAAATCAATCAATTCATCAACAGATGGATAGATAGATAAATAGATTTTACTGATGCAATACGTATTCGAACGTTTCACTGAGTGATGTTCTGCCGACAGGCAGTCAGCCAACAGCCGTTTCGTCAGGCAGACGTTTCGCCGAAACCCTGTCTTCTGATTGGACGTTTCGCCAAATGTACATTCCGTCAAGAAAAAAAATCGTAAAAAGGATACTTTTTTTATCTTGTTTCTCAATATATGACGTCTCTCAGCGCAATAAGAAAAATAATAGACTACTTTGAATCAAGATTTGTTTGAATAATTTCTTTTTTGTATCAATTTATCTATCTCTTGCAATACGAAGTATAGATATTTTGAAACAATAAACATGCAGAACCATAATTAAAATGAACTAATAATGAAAATAACCTTCCGACAAAAAAGTTTTTTTTGAGGAAAGGTCCATCGACGAAAAGTCCTGTCTACGAAACATCAATTTGTTTCAGGCAGAACGTCCAGCATACAAAATGTCCGTCAGCAAACTTGTTTTTGGCGGAACGTTCGTCGGAAAAAAAGTCCGGAGGGCCGTTGGCATTTTCTCATTTTCAAACTGATATCGCAGGAAATGATGACTTTGACCTCAAAATCAAGGAACATTTCTTCGAAGGAAACAATAAAGGTAAAAACCAAGAATATTCGATTAATGGTTCAGAAACGTCGTGCTTCCTTTAACCTTTAGGGTCCACAAATTAAGGGAGATACGAACCAAAGCATATTAATTCAATTCTACTGTAAATTTACATACTGAGAAACACTGTGAATGTCAAAAATTATCCCAGCTACCACAAAAAACGTTTGAATATAATTAGAATGTCAACGTTTTTTAGCACGGTCGCCATTTTAGTGTGATTTCTTCTTATTGAAGGCATTCCATTAAGCTGTGTTCTCGGAATAATCAAATTATAACGTCATTTGAAAAAAATATAAAGAAGTATGAAGTTTCAATCTCATTTCAATGTTTTCCTTATCATCTAAAGGTAACAAATAAGAAATCCCAAACAGTTCGAGAACGATGTTGAATTCCATCAAAACTTTGAGGGAAATCTTTCTATGGTTATCAAATAATGCGTTGCTATTGTCGGGGATTCCCTTTTAGATAATTTTAAAGGTTTTGGCTAGCCTGGCACAATTATACTGCATCCAGCGAGGATTGAACTCTTTGGTAATAGTTAAGAGACATAAGAGCGTCAACCATTACTCAACGACAAGCACCCATGTTCTTTTTCTCTTTCATTCTTTTTCATGCAAGCAACTTGTTTGAAGAACGTTGTCTAATAGTCATTCTAGCAAATCGATGATTAGAGTTCTCCATTCTCAAACCATAGTCGACTGGTTTTCTTTCTCATTTGGGTGCTCCACGGTACAGGCAGTTTACCAGACTTCACCCAGAAATATCTTCCGTAAAGTGGTGCTGAGATTAGCCAACCATTGACTGCGAGCTCTTTCCCTTCTTCTTGAATTAGCTTTCATATGAAAGCCGCTTCGCCCAGCAAATGTATACTTATTTTAACAGTCTCCGAGAAGTGACTGAAATGAAGATGTCGGAGTTGAGTGCCTTCGATAAAGCGACGATTATCGAACTAATCCTGTGGTCTGTCATTCGTGAGTACAATAATCATTATGTGTCCTTTAACTCTGGCCTTGAACCAGATTAAGCTAAGCTCGGTAACAATCCACAAAAGCTATCTAAAAGTCTATAACTACTGGAATGAACAACGCTATAACATGCACTGATCCACGAAAGCCCTCTTAAATAAGATAGATAGATAGATAGATAGGAACAAAATAAGACATAGGAGAAGGGGATGATATATATAAATATATATTGAGAGAGAGGGGGGGAGATAGATACAGGAACAATGATATATATATATATATATATATATATATATATATATATATATATATATGAATAGATAGAGAGAGGGAGATATTCATGAAAATTGTTCTTTTAGATAGGCATGATTTAGAGCATTCATCAGACTGTTCACCAAATTGGACTTCCCACAATTTTTTCCTATTATCTCAAGAAAAACACACGAGGGAATTAAAAAAAGGTCAGTTGGGAATTGATTTGCTGCTAATTTACAGTACCAATCCTTTCAACAAATTGAAATAGTTACGATGGGTGTGTGCAGATGGCCTCATGTTCAACAACATGATCAATGAGTCAGCAAAACGAGTTCAAATTCTATCAGATCGGTTAGTATTCTCTTACTTTAGTACTAAAGCCCTTGGGAAATGTATGAATCAATTTTTCTCGGTTACGGGGGAATAGTGGGGCAGCTAGAACCTTTATCTCCATGAAGGGACCCATCTTGGACGTTGGGATGATATGTACGATTGACACAGAAACAACAAATGGGATCATTGGATTGTTCGGGAAATTAAACAAATATTAGGCCTTTTGGGGGTGTTTATGGCTTTCGTTGAGTTCACGTGAAACCAAGCTTCTACATCTTATCAATTTGCCTTATACTGCACCGTATCGTTGCAATGCCAACGTCAAGTGTCTATATCATTTATCTGAGAGTTGTATTTTTTTTCGACCAACATATTCAGTTGTTCGTTTTCAATTTCAGATGGGCACTCGCATTTCTCTTGATCTTCGTGACTCAAATATCCACTACGAAACATTTGAAACCAACGTCGCACCGTATTATTGGAGGTGTTTCTTTCACCCTATGCTAGGTTAATACTGGAAGCTGACTGTGTTTAAATTCATACTCTTGCAAGAGGATTATACACAACCCTTTTTTTTTCATCTTCGGGTGAAAGGTTGAACGTTGTCTACACATAATTCTGAAAATAAATGTCGAATATTAGTGAATAGCGCGTATTTCAACCATTAACACGTTCTATTTATATTGGAACAATATACTATAGAAATAGAATAAGGTATTTAAAATCGGCTACTTTCCCCGATTCATTGCCTCGTGTACATCGAGACACGGGAGCAACTTAGTCTGTGTTTGAGAAATATTGTGCAATTCTGCAACTTTTAAGGCGGATAGAATTTTACGAGGGCTATAAGTTAAGGTTCATTTTCTAACACAAAATTTCTTCACGATCGAATACTACGTCTTGCATTTGAACTCCTGATTACTTTTGTTCAAACTCTGCTGATATCAGATAAGCGCCCTATCATGAGTTTTGACATGAACGTGTATGATTGAAACATACTCAAAGATATATCTTAAAGCTAAAGTTTTGAAAGACATTGCAAACCATCCACCTCTCATTAGAGGGATGAATGATGGAAGAAAATTCTTATTTAGAATTAATGTTCTTTGATAAAACCTTGTGGATAATTTCAGAAAAAAGACTAGTATGTAAACAGATTCACGTGTATGAATATGCATATCTATCCTTATATATATATATATATATATATATATATATATATATATATATATATATATATATATATATACATATACATATATATATATATATATATATATATATATATATATATATATGTATGTATATATATATATATATATATATATATATATATATATATATATATATATATATATATATATATATATATATCCTAGCTCTATTTCGAAAAAATCGTGCATTTTTATTTCAAATAGATTATGTTATTATCATCAGACTATATATGAATATACATATATATATATATATGAACAATAATAAAATATACAGATGTTTTAGTTTGTTGATTAGATTTCAATTCAAAAAGTGCTCAATACCATCAACAGGGCGATCATAAAAAGAGTAGAGTTTTTTGAAGTGAAACAATGTACAATCTGCAGTAAATCATTGAAAAAAATCCTCACTCAATATATATATATATATATATATATATATATATAAGGTTTAGGAGAGAAAACACCTTTCACGTATCTCTTGGTTCATTTTTTTTTCTATTTTGAATAAAGTAGTATTTTCCATATTTAATATATATATATATATATATATATATATATATATATAAATATGTATAGATATATATATATATATGGTGGTAGTAAATGACATTGTGGCGGATGAGACATTAAGAAGAGGCTTGTCATAATAAGGGGTTGCTGATTCCATAATTTCCCCTAAAACAACTTCTGAACACACCTTGTGATAAAGTTTTATTCTCATAAATTTTGAGGTGTAACACACATCTTTTCAATATTTCATTTTACACACTGTCTTCGACTATTACCATTCTATTGGATTATCTCCCAGCTACACAATAACGCGCAAACTAACACACATACGCACACATGATCCATTTACTGATATTTCCTATATATATATATATGTATATAGATATATATATATGTTTGTGTGTGTGTGTGTGTGTGTGTGTGTGTGTGTGTGTGTATTTCGGAAGCAGCCTTTCATACATATTTGGTTAAACGTCAAAAACATAGTTTTCCTTACGTTCGTTCTCCTATATAACTGAAGATAGGTTAGTGGTTAATGAAAGTAAGAACCATCCAAAAGCTTTTGATCAAGCGCTTCCGGCCCTTCGTCCAGCCATTATCGAAATTCAAGACTTTTAACGTCATGAACCAAATCTTTGATGGTGAATCTAATAGATTTTTTGTTTTTCTAAATTTCGGCATTATGGGGTTTGTGCGTAATGATGTCACACATGAGGGGACACACAAGTTCTTCTCTGGACAGAATAAATCAGTCACTCCTTCAAATAACGACCCAAAAGCTGAATAGGATCCTCTTACTGACTTTTTGAATATATTTAAACGAATGACCAAAAGAGCTTGATTAAAAACTTGTATGTAGTTTTAGTAAACTACTTACTGACTTACGTTCACTATTTTGGAAACAGGAATGAATAATTAACTTTTAAGAAGAGCCCTTGTCTTATGATATATACATACATATATATTTATGCCAGTGTGTTTTTTGTGTTCGTGTGTGTGTGTGTGTGTGTGTGTACACATGTAGGTATTCATTTTAGTCATGTATTTGGGCAACTCTATTTAATAAACATATGAATAGATATTTTTTAACTTTCTTATATATGTTTTTATTTTATCTTGTATTTCGGGTGAGTGCGTTGGTAAAAATGGAAAAAAAATGGTTTCTTCAAATTGGAATAATTCTCTTTGACCACCATCTCTTGAGGCAATTTCAGATCACCCATAATCCCCTGGGCGAACTGCAATTCATGTCAGCCTTCAAGAGCAAAAGGATTATATTGTTTTTTTGTTTGTTTTTTTTGTTTTTTCGTTAAAAAATAAACGATAATGGGCCTTGCTTTTGAAATCCAAGACATAAAACCAGCTACCAAGTAGCTTCAGTCCCAATCACCGAACAATGCTGAAAATTAGAGCAACATATAACCAATTGATCTTTTCAAACAGGCCAACCGATAAAAAAATGGCACCGACTGTAATTTAGAGATGGTAATACATTGGCGGCTCTCATATAAACCACAGCCCGTTTACATATGTCAAGTCTAGATTTTGTAAGTGGACATACAAAGTTGGTTGCGACAGAATAAAAACTGTCCCTAACCCATCATCTTAGTTGCTGCATCTTCTGTTCTGGCTGTTGTTGTTGTTGTTGTTGTTGAAGATGATGATGATGCTGCTGCTGCTGCTTTTGTTGCTCCTGAAGCTGATAATGCAGTTTGCTCCACTTGTTGTTGAAGCTTCTGTTGCTGCGGTCTCCGTTGGGGCTGCTGCAACTTTTGGTAGGAGATGCTGCCACGGCGGTGGCGGTGGCGGCTGCGGCGGCGGCGGCGGCGGCGGCGCCCACTGTCGAGTAATTTCGGAGTTGGGAGAGCCAGTGCAATATTTCCAAATGTCGCCATCGTCTTTTTCTTGTCTTTTCTGTCCGTCGGTCGGCGTTTACACTGAAAACAAGTCACAGGGACGTCAGATATCACGACACAAAATGAGAAGAGAAAAAAAAAAAAGAGGAAGAAGAAGAAGAAGAAGAAGAAGAAGAAGAAGAAGAAGAAGAAGAAGAAGAAGAAGAAGAAGAAGAAGAAGAGAGGCCGAGGAAAGGAAGAAAAAAACGACGTATCAAAAAATATTGTAAAGGGAGTGAAAGAACGAGAGAGTGAGAGAGAGAAAGAGAGAGATAGGGGGGTTGGAGAGTGAGTGCGTATGAAAAGAGCGATGAAAGGATAAATAGAATGGATGAATGAATGAATGAATATTGGAATGAAAGCATAAAAGGGGATAAAGGAATGGAGATCGAATGTTTTCGCGATTAAAAGCGAATGAATCAGTGCAAAAAAAAAAAAGAAGAAGAAAAATTCGTGTGGAAAGAAAATAAAAACAAACAAAACAATAACAACAAAGAAACAAGCTTCCAAAAAAAGCAAAAAAAAACACGGAGACAAAAACAAAAGAAAAATGTGCATGAGATCGATTTATTATCCACACTTTTGGAATATGTCAAGTTTCGATGAATCTATCTATCTCCTATCAGCCCTCTCTCTGACCCTCTTTATCTATCTGTCCCTCTCTTCCTTTCTCTCTTTCTCTCTCTGTATACATATATATACGATACGAGTCAGTGTAAATACATATATATATATATATATATATATATATATATATATATATATATATATATATATATATATATATATATATATATATATATATATATATATATATGTATTCTGCCCAATAGTTGGAGCAATTGAACAGAGTTTGCAAGCTAATTGTTGGACGGATTTTCGCAGCTACATTTTTGGCTAACGGTCTTTGAGAAATCAGTGTATACATCCCCCAAAAAATCACCTTCTGGAAGATGGTTGAAACTAGGTGTTGCGACAAATATTTTAATCATGTACCAATTCTCCACACTTTTTGGGAGGACTCCGTATAATTCGTTTGATAGATAGATTAATAGAGGTCTTGGTCTATGGTTACTTATATGAATGTATGTGTGCGTATACATGTGTATATGTATATGTATGTGTGTGTGTATGTTTCTCCGTGTTTGTATGGATAGATAGAGATGGAAATACAAGCCTGTGCATTCGTATATAGATATTAGTGTGAAATGACAATACTGAAGACCCTGTTGTGTGAGATTTCTTAGTTTATTTGGACGTTTCGACGGTTCTTCCCAGCATCTTCAGAAATTAAGAAATCTCTTCTGTACACAACAAGTTCTTGTAAATTGTTATTTCACTCTAATATTGTCGGATAAGTTATGGTCCTATATATATGTGTACTTGTGGATGATCAGAAAATATATGACATAGACATGCCAGCGTGTGCACATGCATATAAACAGTATACGTGAATGTGTGTTTATTGACAGACATACAGATAGATATGCAGGGTCATGATCATATACACAGGAGCCTTATAAATAACTCTACATATGCGTGAAGGTGTGTGTATTGGAGAGTGAGTGTTTGTGTATGTATAGATGAACATGCATACGCCAGAGTGTATTTATGATATATAAATGCGTGCGCTAGATTACGTGTATATAGATAGAGATCAGCATTCAGCCGGGTGCATGTATATATAAATACGTATATATATATATATATATATATATATATATATATATATATATATATATATATATATGTGTGTGTGTGTGTGTGTGTGCGTGCGTGTGTGTGTGTGTGTATAGATATGCATATACACATAAATAATATGTTACTATGCCTGTAAGCAAAATCATGCGAGGAGAGGCAGATAACCTGATGTGTGCATACATCTATATATAAATACGGGGTTGTTTGTGTGCGTATGAACATAGAAATGCAGGTGGCTGGATATATATATATATATATATATATATATATATATATATATATGTGTGTGTGTGTGTGTGTGTGTGTGTGTGTGCATGTGTGTGTGTGTATGTTTGTGTGTATTTGTACATGTGTGTCTATGGGTATAGATTTTTTTTTGAAAGATACGTATGTGCATATAAATATTTATGTAAGTGTATGTATGCCTATGGACCGATAAATTCATATAGCCAGGTACATATACACACATATGTGTGTGTGTGCGTATTCTACTTGTGCAAGTTAGCATATTAACGTGCGTGCATGCTAGCTTATGTGTGTGTACATGTGCGTATTTGTGAGATTGCGTAAAGGTGAGTGCTAGTCTAGATAAGTCCAAGCTTGTGCGTACGTATGTGTGTATGTGTGTGTGTGTATGTGTGTGTGTATGTGTGTGTAAATGTGTGTGTGTATGTGTGCGTGTGTGTACATTTGCCTCATTGCTACGGGAAGTCTGGACCACCGAACAGTTTTATCTGATCAGAGCTAAAAGCAACCATAATAACCGTGAACCTTGTTCGTCTATTAGCCGACTAATCTTTTGAAAACACTAACCAGCCACAAAAAAAAATGTTTCACGTCTGAAAATAACAAACAAAAATGTGGCTGCTTGATTCAGTTTGATCGTCTTGTATTGAAATGATCTAAATTATTTAACACTTCACGCAATAGTCTACAATATCTGGTGGTAACATTTTCAAGGGAGATAACTGCTAAATACTAATTAGGGGATTCTCCCATATTCATTTTTTATTCATTTATTGCAGAGCATGAAGAATCTGGATTTAATCTGGTTGAAATGAGAAAAAAAAATTTGGGGCAATATGTTTATTTGTCTTTGAATTTATGAATGGATGTTATATTCAGAATGTTAAATACATAAGCGCATATATATATATATATATATATATATATATATATATATATATATATATATATATATATATATGTTCCTTATTTTCGTATCAGATTTTTTTTTTACTTTCCATAGGAGAAAGACATCATTATTATACATCGATATACAAATTGATATTAAAATTAAGAGATTAAATGAATGCTACCAATTCGTTGATGTAAGGGTATATTTGATGATTAGCCTCTGAATTTCGTAATCCCAAATGTTGTTCTGAGGGTCTGGGGAAGATATTGGCAGTGGTTATTATTCTGTGCAATAATTAGTGAGAGACTATTTCACGTGAAATGAATACATAACTTTCTACTGAGCAAGTTTAGAAATAAGGCGAACAAAATATGCCAAGCAAATTAAAACTATGCCGAGTTAAAAAAATACGCCATGCAAATGAAAAAAAGACACCAAATTGAAAAATTGTGGCAAATGTTTGAAAATTCAGCATACAAATTAAAAAATACGCAAACCAAATTAAAAAGACGAGAAAACCTTATCTATAACCATGAGTAACTTATATAAATGCATTGCTCCAGTCACTGCAAATATTAATTAAATTAGTTCTAATTTGTCCCATATCAAATCCATGGGTTTTTTTCCGATTGGCCCAACCAAAAGCTAACGGCCATAATTTTGAAGTAGGATTCTTCCTCCCCCCACCCCAGAATCAAATTGCATTTTTCCTCACCGAAAGCTATTCCGAATGATGGTCCTTTATCATTAGTACTCTCCCACCAATAACGAAAAACCTATCCCTAACTCTAACCCCTAACTCGTACATCTTTTTAGTTGGGTTCCAGATTTCCAAAATGACTTTTCGAGGGAGACAAAGTCTTGTAAACTTTTTGGGTTGTGTTTCCAATCAGTCAAGTCGTCAGATTTTTGTAGCAGAACCCGAAAAAGAGGCCAATGCTGTCTGAAGTCACAGATTTACAATGTGTTGCATAGTATTTGAAGGCTTTTTCGTTAGTCCCCACAAGACCAAAACTTTCGTAACCGATGGCAATTAATACGTTGAGATGGTTCCGTTAGCCAATAAAAACCTAACTTTTGGTCTTTCCGGTGAAAGGGTAATGCATATGGATTTCGTACTTCAGAATTACGGACATTAGCTTTTGGGGAAGAAAAGACTGATTTCATCAGGGGACAAGTTTCAGTTAATTTCAGTAAAAAAAAATAATAGTAACATTGTATTTATGTAATTTATTTCTTTGATTATGTTCATTCACATTTTTAATTCAGATTGTGTATTTTTGATTTGGCTGGCGTATTTCTTAATTTGTATGTTTTACTTTTCAATTTGATCGTCATATTTCTCAATTTGGATGCTGTATTCTTGAATCTGCATGGCATAATTTTCATCTTACTCGGCATGTTTAATTTGGTTGGCATATATTTTTAATTTACCTGCTCTACGTTTTCTTGTTTATGTTCAATAAGAATGGGCTTTCATTGGAGAGAATGAATAAATAAGTCAGGGAGATTACTTTTCAATTAACATTTAAAAGCTGTTTTCCTTAATGAACAACAGATATTACAAATCGAAATAATTATCAATCATGTGACGAATTTGATAAATAGATTGCATGTATTTCTTGGAGAATTCCAAATTTAGTTTAAAGTCAGATTTGTGGAGCATCGAAAAGGATCAGATCACTAGCAATGTCTGTCAAAAATGCTAAAGATTTGAAAATCTAAAAGCTTCTTTGGATAAAACTAACACTATCTGAGAGGATGTTAAATGTCCATTAATGGTGTTTCAAACAACTTTTCTTCTCTCTTTCATCTAAATTTTTTTTTAATTTGAAAGACATTTACAGTTTCTTCTCAAATTTGGTTATCTTACAATCTATTGACAAGTTTTTGTTTAGTTATTCGTTCAAGTCTGGATTTGAAATAACCGTCTTTAATGGCATCAGGGAATCAGAAGAAATTTCACTTTTCCCTTAATCTTTTTCATTTATCAGCAAAATTTTCTACACTTCTCCTCAAGCTCTGGCCGATATAGAGCTATACAATAAAGGTTAGGTTTGCTTTTGAGTCATATTTCTATGTAAAGGAGGTCTTATAAGATATCAAATACGGCATATTTTATGCTTTAATGATGAGAGTAATATTTTCTAACACTACTAATGACGTATCAACACATAGGGAGAAGACTGATGAACCAGTGAATTCTAACAGACCAAGATGAATATGAAGTAGATTGGAAAATAATGTATAATGCGTCAAAAGTTTCCTGTCACTTAAATTGCTCCAGACAAAACAATATTAGTAATAATGATATCACTATTTAGCCATCTGTATACTGAGTAGATTGTCCCATTATTCACCAGATCAAGTTATTTAATGACGTAGACTTATTGTTACTTGCTAGACCCGTTCTAAATCCGGAGGTATTGGCAACTAAGAAAGCATAATTTCTCTGCATAGATATTTCTGTAGTTACAACATATGTTCCTATTCGAATGATTTATTAGCCATGAAATGTAGCTACATCAATTCTTGAGGAAAAAAAAGGCAAAGGTGAATGAAAGTAACATACCCGTCATTATTATTATCCTTATTATTGATTACATTTTCTATCGGCCTATATATGACTTTTAGGCTTCAAACTGGTCAATATGGAGTGATGAATGAATGTCAGTAATAGTGAAGGTCGAGTCCCCATAGGTCGCATTCAAGCATAAGCACCCTATTCCATTCTCACCCTCATTCTTGCAAATATGAGTTAGGAGTCAAAAGAGAATGGATGAAATATATGAGGAAAATGAAATTGTAACGATCTCCCACAAACACACACATATATATACATATTTATGTTTGTATGTGTTATATATATATATATATACATACATATATATATATATATATATATATATATATATATATATATATATATATATATATATATATATATATATATACGTATGTGTGTGTGTGTGTGTGGGTGCGTGAAAATTTACCTAACCTAACAGCTAGTTTACACAGTTTCCTTCGAAGTAATTGCTAGCGTATTTTTTCAACAGTGGTTTACAAAGAGTACTGGTACTGTTCACAGAAAGCACTGACAAAAGATGTATAGATAGATAATTGATAGATAGATAGATAGATAGATGGGTAGATAGATAGATAAAGGCCCTAACCCAGACATAGCTAGGGGGATTTATCTTTTGGGGCCCTGTTTTTTTTTTTTTTATCTCAAGTCACCTCTTGTAACGTCAATGATTTTTTAAAATCTTTCTATCTGGGGGCTGGTATTTTGAAATACCTTGAACACTTCCAAATAGAAGTGACGTTACAAATGCGTGACTCAAATACAGATTTGTATCAAAAGCCACAATGGATGCCATATTTAACACCACAGCATTTTGGGGCGACGCAGTTTATCTTCATAGAAATAGAAATGTTCCTTAACCTCTCTGTCAAGAAGTTTGTCTCTGAAACTTGCATTTTACCTGCAGAATATAAACTGCTGTTTGCTTTAGATATTTCATTTTAGCTACCTATCATTTCCTAAGGGTTCTGTGATTTTGGAAGCATAAAATTGCATTTTTAGGACTGAATGAAAAGTAACGATTAAAATTTGAAGTACTGGAGGCTAAAACAGCTATCTTTATCGTTAGTTTCTTGTTTATATAACTAAAACTAAGCAAGGGCGAATTGTTTAACAAGTCGAAATTATTTTTCAACTATTTTCCTGCTATATTCACATTCTAGTATTCATAAAGTCTAAAAATATTACATTATAAAACAATTTTCTTCACATATTGCTCTATGATAAAATTGATAAGTATCTAAAAGTAACGTCATTTTTATCATTATTTTTAGTTGATGGAGTATTATGAATCATTATGATTAATCTCCATTCATACTATTTACTCTCTTGTTTATTGTTCGTTTTTTTTGTTTTTGTTTTTTTTTTATCAAACTTTACTCAAACCAGCTTTGGTTAAACAAAAATATTGTTATCATTTATGGAAGGATAACAGCGCCTGAATTTATGATTATATCAGAAACAGGAGCGCCATTCAACACATACATACACATACGAAACACACACACACACACACACACACACACATACATATATATATATATATATATATATATATATATATATACGTATGTATATATATATATATATATATATATATATCAAAGTAAGAATCAGTGATTTGATATCCAATGTGTGGTGGGTTCATTTTATAAAGTATTCTATTCATTCAACATTCAGTTGAGTTAAGGTAGAGCTTTAAATATGGTGAAATAATGGATTTGCTATACACACATGTTTGCATAGCTATTCCATCATTTCCCATACATGTATATACATATATGTGTGTGTGTGTGTGTGAGTAAGTGTATGTGTGAACTAAACATCAATGAACCAATAATCAAATACATGCCTTCTCATAATAAACATTCTTTTTTCATTTCTTTTCTTTTCTGAGAAATTAAACAAACAATTACATGTTTCACTTTGAATTGTATTGTTTCCTCAAAAAAATGTCCACTTTTCCCAAATTTAGATATTTTCATGCATTCCACTACTTAAATTCAAAGGTCCACATCTGAGAAATATAAACAAGAGATTTTCTCAAGAGATTTTTTTCTGACTTTCAGTCTCGAAGATCTTTGTCCCTTTAGAAATATTTCAGATTTTTAAGCAAAATTGTTTTCATCGGGTTTTAGAGAGTTCTTTTTACAATGTAACTGTAATGGAATCACTTTTCCCAAATAAAGTAGTACATACATTACCGGTTTACGTATGATCGTTGATGGTAACTACAATTATAGATCATTATCAGTACTAAAGACTTTGCACTTGATATGAATCATTACTTAACCCTAGATTTAATGGCCCTAGGCTTCATATGACCGGAGATAACCATCCATGAAGGGTGTTATCAGCTAATCTTTGATTCTAACAAATGATGGTCGGAAGAATAAGATATTCACCAACAGGGAAAATTGGTAAAAAATTGAATCGACAAAATTTGTTTATGGTGCACCGCCAAAAATGTTTGAATGTAAAATTGTTGCCTAAACGCACAGACACAGACATATATATATATATAATATATATATATATATATATATATATATATATATATATATATATATATATATATATATATATACATATATATATATATATATATATATATATATATATATATATATATATATATATATATATATATATATATATATATATATATATAATGTGTATTTTGGCTGTAATCCTTCATTTATTCATTTCTGGACAATGAATAAGATGGACTACGAACATATATATATTATTATTTTTTTCTTGTTTCTGCACAAACAAAATGTTTTGATCCATTAAGCGTCCTTTCATGTTATCATACCTAGCACTTTCGGCTGGACAATCAAACTTTTTCAAGATCTTTGACCATCCCACAACAATTTTAACTACTTTGATATAATATAGTAGATCAAAATGTGATTAGGCATCGAGGTTAATTATTATCTTGCATTGTTTAATCGAAACATTTAGTGAAAATAAGAATTTGCCAGTCAGCCAACCGGCTAGATAGATTGATAAAAATCGAATCATTATTATCGGCACGAACGTGGACCAAGATCCTACCCAATTATCATCTATTTAAAAATCAGCGGATTTGTTCTTTGTTTCCCTCAACTTGGCACATTTTAGGGGTACCTTAATTCATTAGCTCTAGCTGCAATTTTTATAGTTGAATTCAAAAGATTTCAGATTTCTGGGTAGTACTATATATATATATATATATATATATATATATATATATATATATATATATATATGTACACATATCTGTATACATCTATATATTATATGATACACACATATATACACATAAATACACATATTTCATAGGTTCTCTTCTTACTCCCAATTCATCTTTGCAATGCACTGTTCTGGATACTTAGGGGTCAGATAAATAAAATCATACCTAGAATTACATAGATAGATAGAAAGAAAGAAAGAAAGGAAGGAATTAGATCATTATCATCAAGATGATCACTAACCACCACCATCCCCACCCATGTTATTATAATTGTTGAGTTTCAAATTATGCAGATCTTTTTGCCTTTTTTCAAGATAGAGTGTTTTAGAGTTTAATTCATTTGATACCTCTGACTAGAATGCACCGTTAGGCTACTTGTTGGTTATAGAAAAATAGTAATATGTATATATATATATATATATATATATATATATATATATATATATATATATATATATATATATATGTATATATATATGTATATATATATATTCTATTTTCTTGTCCTTTGATGTATTGAGGGCTCACTTGGATGAGGATAACAACGATAACTGTACATTTTTCGCTATTGTGAGGAGCATTATGTCGATGATGATGATGATAATGATGATGATGATGATGATGGTGGTGGTGGTATTGATGATGATGATGATGATGGTGGTGGGGATGATGATGATGATGATGATAAAAGAATATGTGGAAGAATTACGTTTTTATTTTCAATCTTTTAGTGGATATGGGTGAAGCAGACAATGTGTCAGTAACGATGAAGTTGCCTTTGAAGATAAGTGATGGTGAAGCTGGGTATATTTGTGGTGCTTGTGACGTCACCAGGATGCCGATACCAAGGCATGGACTTTAGAAATCGGTGGGAATGGCCATGATGATGATAATCATGATGATGATGATGATGATGATTGGTGATACCTATTACCCAGAGAAACCATAATTAATAACGATGATGATGATGAAGATTTCTCGACCATGACGATGACGATAATGATGTGAATCGTACGAACAGCTTAATCTAATAAATATAATGATGAAAATATCCCGACGACGATGATGATGTTGGTGATTACAATGTTGATTGTAATGATGATGATAGTGGTTCGATTATAGTAACAGACTGCAGTCTTTTAGAATGGGAGATCATGACATGTCGATGATGTTGTTGTTGATGATGACGGTGTTGTTATTTATACGGACAGAGCCCAATGAACGAGCTGACGGTGTCAGGACGATGATATTGATTAAAAATTATATCAAGAGTACAGTCGAATGACAATGAGGAAAAATGTCTCGACGCTCGTATGATGATTCTAATTATACCGGGACAAAAAAGTCTCATAGAGATGGTGATGTAAATGTCTCAGCAATGGCGATGGTGAGGATGATGTGAATCGTACTATTAATGTGGTTGATGATGATCACTGATTCGGTAACGATGATGATGATGGTTATGTGTCTGACAAGAATAATAATGGTGATCAAGATGATAACAATGTCTCAGTGTCCTGATGTCTCGATGATGATGATGATGATGATGATGAAGAGGAGAAGGGTGAGGATGAAGAGGGTCGATGATGACGATGGTGATGATGGTGTTGGATAACGTTGAATTTAAGATGGCCTTATTCGATACTGTTCATTTTAATCGCTCACGGCGACGATCAAGCCGAGAGGTGACGGTGACCATGCTGATGCCGATAGGGGTCGCTGGGAGGACTTGCAGGCTGCACGAATGTAAAGAGAAGAAAAGAAAAGAAAAACTAGAGAAAGAGATGCAAATGTAAATCTTCAACGAAGAGCTCAATGGCGACGCAGAGCAAGATTCTTTCGAATTTCAACGCGGAAAGTCGCCTAATTCAAGGGAGAAAAAAAAGAGTCGGTTGAGAAAGGGAGACGGAGATGGAGAGAAAAAGATATAGAGAGGGGGTGAGAATGAGTGAGAAAAAGAGAGAAGGGGATAAGAGAGCGAAAATGATAGAGAAAGAGGGAGGTGCATAGACAAAATACACCGAAAGGCAAACGAGTTTTTTTTTTCAATGAAAAATTGGAAAAAAAGGAGAAAAACATAGATAAAAACTGCTGCTCCACTGAAGTCGACCATATTTGATGGTATATCAAACCCCAACCATTTTTTCTCCAAGAAAATCGCTTAAAAGATAAACGTAATCTTCGCCGTCTAGTCTCGCTTTGCCAGAACTTGAAAATACATTAAAAAAAAAAAACAAAAAAAAACTGTCAGATAAATTCAAAGAAATGTTTGTTTTTTCTTACTATTCCATGTTGATATCAAGGGTCTTACGTGACATCAAAAATGATACTTAATTCGTCTTTGTTGTCATTGTTGCTATTGTTTTTATCTTTCTTCAAGATTGTTAATTGAGCTTCCGAATAAATTAGTGGTTGATTCGACTTTACGAAGCAATTAGAACAAAACTATCAAATCCTAATTCTTCGTTTACTTATTGTTATTTCCTCATAATTTTAGTCTGAGGTTATTTTATTATCTTACGGTCATTTAAAAAAAAAGGAGAAAGATATTTGTTGTGTCTCAGGTGTTCGTATAGAACCAAGTGGATTCGCTGCAGAGGGTTGCAGGAAGTTTCCAGAAGTAAAGAATTGATTAGAGACTTCGAGCTCTGGTTCTGTATGAGGACAACAAATTCCGATACTTAGAAAAAAAATCCACCTGAAGCATTTTCACTGCCACTTATTTTATTACTGATTGTATTGCATCTGAATATTTCAGCATTCCAGCTGAAGCATTTCCAGTACTATCACTTCATTATTCGTCTCACTCCATCTTATTAATGTTGCCTTTGCTCTCTGGCTATATGAACCGTGCAGCCACTACAACAGACGACAAGAAAAACGGGAAACGAAATTGTAGCTTCCGTTGGAACATGAACTTGATTCCCATACCTTCGGAGCCTGTTTTTCATGGACATTACTTTTTAACCCTTTCGGCCCTGCCCAAACGTTCTGGGTGATTGAGCAGGGCACAATCTATTATCATTCTGATGTCATTTCCTCTCTTATTCTCCTTGTAATCTCTGTGTTTGAAGAAAAACTTGTCATAGAAGAGCTATTTTTTTCGCTCTCTTTGCTTTAGCGATTGGAAAGTCGTAGAGTTTATTGACCCAGCGTGTGGTAATAGAAAAAGCATCAAAATGAACTAATAATAATAATAATAACAATAGAAAATGAAAGCAGAAATGTGAACCACCGCACTGGTGTGATAGGTGAGGGAGAGGGGAGATGTTGGCTGAAGACCTGGGGAAACTTATTGTCACTCAGCCTTCAGCAATAACCACCGGGCAACCGGCGTGAAACTGTAAACCGCAGTATCACTGTGGTCTATGAGAATGAGGAGAGGAGGGCTGAAGACTCGAGGAGACTTGCTGCCACTCAACCTCTAGCGGTAACCACCAGACAACTGGTGTGAGATTGCATAATAATAATAATAATAATAATAATAATAATAATGTCGTTGGACAGACATTTCAAAAGATTCGCCAGATCTCTCGGCCGTGGGTGTCACGATGCAAATATCTCCTGAATCTGTCTAAACTGTCACGCCATCTTATTTTCCGCGGGCCACCATTTCCCATGTGATCTCAGAGGATCCATGTCCGAGTAATGGTTACCAGCGTTTGTCTGACATTTTCTTGCAACATGGCCCGGCCATCGCCATTTGAGTTTCCTAGTGAATTTCATGAGATCTCCTGAGCTATTTTGAGATCTCTCCAGGTTATGCTCATTAGGCTCCAAGTTTTAGCTTCTTGAGTGAATATCGGAGTTTCGAAACTAATGGGATCTACTTGTTCTCGAATGTTGAGTTTTCTCTGCCAAAAGCTTGCCAACCAAGATAGTATCCTTCGTTCGATTTCATCTTCCTTTGAGGATTTTATTGAAAGACGTTGTCCCAGGTAGATGTAGTGGTCTACTCTCTTTAGCTCTGCCTTTTTTGTTTAATTTTGATCTCTTGGTCTTTGTATTCGAAAGTCTTGCTGCGCATGACCTTTGCTTTATTTTGGTTGATCTGAGGAGCTACTTTCTTGTTTTCTTCAATTATCTAAAGTTCGTGAACGTTCTCAATGGAGAGGGCGATGTCATCAGTAAAGTGG